>OY744588.1:6285215-6885215 GCA_963556215.1 Bombus vestalis
TTATAACGTAGTACTATACAACGTTATACGATATAACATAGAACTATATAAAGTTATACGTTATGACGTAGTACTATATAAAGTAATACGTTATAACGTAGTACTATATAACTTTATACGTTATATCGTAGTACTCTATAACGTTATACGTCATAAAGTAGTACTCTATAACGTTATACGTTATAATGCGATACTATGTAACTATATACGTTATAACGTAGTACTATACAACGTTATACGTTATAACGTAGTACTATATAACGTAATACCTTATCACGTACTACTATACAACGTTATACCTTATGACGTACTACTATACAACGTTTTACGTTATAACGTAGTACTATATAACGATATACGTTACATCGTAGTACTATATAACGTTATACGTCATAAAGTAGTACTATATTACGTTATACGTTATAATGCGATACTATGTAACAATATACGTTATAACGTAGTACTACATAACGTTATACATTATAACGTAATACTATATAAAGTTATACGTTATAACGTAGTACTATATAACGTAATACCTTATGACGTACTACTATATAACGTTATACGATATAACGTAGTACTACATAACGTTATACGTTATAATGAGATACTATGTAACTATATATGTTATATCTTAGTACTATATAACGTTACACGTTATAACGTAATACTATAAAACGTTTCATGTTATAACGTAGTACTATATAACGTTATACCTTTTGACGTACTACTATACAACGTTATACGATATAACGTAGTACTACATAACGTTATACGTTATAATGAGATACTATGTAACTATATATGTTATATCTTAGTACTATATAACGTAATACGTTGTAACGTAGTACTATATAACGTCTTACGTTACAACGTAGTACTATACAACGTTATACGTTATAACGTAGTACTATACAACGTTATACAATATAACGTAGTACTATACAACGTTATACAATATAACAGAGTACTATATAAAGTTATACGTTATAACGTAGTACTATATAAAGTTATACGTAATAACGTAGTACTATATAACGTTATACGTTATAACGTAATACTATAAAACGTTTCATGTTATAACGTAGCACTATATAACGTTATACCTTTTGACGTACTACTATACAACGTTATACGATATAATGTAGTACTACATAACGTTATGCGTTATAATGCGATACTATGTAACTGTTTACGTTATAACGTAGTACTATACAACGTTATACGTTATATCGTAGCACTATACAACGTTATACGTCATAAAGTAGTACTATATAACGTTATACGTTATAACGTAGTACTATATAACGTTATACGTCATAAAGTAGTACTATATAACGTTATACGTTATAATGCGATACTGTGTAACTATATACGTTATAACGTAGTACTATACAACGTTACACGTTATAACGTAATACTATAAAACGTTTCATGCTATAACGTAGTACTATACAACGTTATACCTTTTGACGTACTACTATACCACGTTATACGATATAACGTAGTACTACATAACGTTATACGTTATAATGAGATACTATGTGACTATATATGTTATATCTTAGTACTATTAACGTTATACATTATAATGCGATACTATGTAACTGTTTACGTTATAACGTAGTACTATACAACGTTATACGTTATATCGTAGCACTATACAACGTTATACGGCATAAAGTAGTACTATATAACGTTATTCGTTATAACGTAGTACTATACAACGTTATACGTTATAACGTACTACTATACAACGTTATACGATATAACGTAGTACTACATAACGTTATACGTTATAATGAGATACTATGTAACTATATATGTTATATCTTAGTACTATATAACGTAATACGTTGTAACGTAGTACTATATAACGTCTTACGTTATAACGTAGTACTATACAACGTTATACGATATAACGTAGTACTACATAACGTTATACGTTATAATGAGATACTATGTAACTATATATGTTATATCTTAGTACTATTAACGTTATACGTTATAATGCGATACTATGTAACTGTTTACGTTATAACGTAGTACTATAAAACGTTATACGTTATATCGTAGTACTATATAACGTCTTACATTATAACGTAGTACTATACAACGTTATACGTTATAACGTAGTACTATACAACGTTATACAATATAACGTAGTACTATACAACGTTATACAATATAACGTAGTACTATATAAAGTTATACGTTATATCGTAGTACTATATAAAGTTATACGTAATAACGTAGTACTATATAACGTTATACGTTATAACGTAATACTATAAAACGTTTCATGTTATAACGTAGCACTATATAACGTTATACCTTTTGACGTACTACTATACAACGTTATACGATATAACGTAGTACTACATAATGTTATACGTTATAATGAGATACTATGTAACTATATATGTTATATCGTAGTACTATTAACGTTATACGTTATAATGCGATACTATGTAACTGTTTACGTTATAACGTAGTACTATACAACGTTATACGTTATATCGTAGTACAATATAACGTCTTACATTATAACGTAGTACTATACAACGTTATACGTTATAACGTAGTACTATACAACGTTATACAATATAACGTAGTACTATACAACGTTATACAATATAACGTAGTACTATATAAACTTATACGTTATAACGTAGTACTATATAACGTTATACGTTATAACGTAATACTATAAAACGTTTCATGTTATAACGTAGTACTATATAACGTTATACGTCATAAAGTAGTACTATATTACGTTATGCGTTATAATGCGATACTATGTAACTATATACGTTATAACGTAGTACTATATAACGTTATACGTTATATCGTAGCACTATACAACGTTATACGTCATAAAGTAGTACTATATAACGTTATTCGTTATAACGTAGTACTATACAACGTTATACGTTATAACGTACTACTATACAACGTTATACGATATAACGTAGTACTACATAACGTTATACGTTATAATGAGATACTATGTAACTATATATGTTATATCTTAGTACTATTAACGTTATACGTTATAATGCGATACTATGTAACTGTTTACGTTATAACGTAGTACTATACAACGTTATACGTTATATCGTAGTACAATATAACGTCTTACATTATAACGTAGTACTATACAACGTTATACGTTATAACGTAGTACTATACAACGTTATACAATATAACGTAGTACTATACAACGTTATACAATATAACGTAGTACTATATAAACTTATACGTTATAACGTAGTACTATATAAAGTTATACGTAATAACGTAGTACTATATAACGTTATACGTTATAACGTAATACTATAAAACGTTTCATGTTATAACGTAACACTATATAACGTTATACCTTTTGACGTACTACTATACAACGTTATACGATATAACGTAGTACTACATAACGTTATACGTTATAATGCGATACTATGTAACTATATACGCTATAACGTAGTACTATACAACGTTATACAATATAACGTAGTACTATACAACGTTATACGATATAACGTAGTACTACATAACGTTATACGTTATAATGAGATACTATGTAACTATATATGTTATATCTTAGTACTATATAACGTTACACGTTATAACGTAATACTATAAAACGTTTCATGTTATGACGTAGTACTATATAATGTTATACCTTTTGACGTACTACTATACAACGTTATACGATATAACGTAGTACTACATAACGTTATACGTTTTAATGAGATACTATGTAACTATATATATTATATCTTAGTACTATATAACGTTGTACGTTGTAACGTAGTACTATATAACGTCTTACGTTATAACGTAGTACTATATAACGTTATACCTTTTGACGTACTACTATACAACGTTATACGATATAACGTAGTACTACATAACGTTATACGTTATAACGCGATACTATGTAACTATATACGTTATAACGTAGTACTATACAACGTTATACAATATAACGTAGTACTATATAACGTAATACCTTATGACGTACTACTATACAACGTTATACGATATAACGTAGTACTACATAACGTTATACGTTATAACGTGATACTGTGTAACTATATACGTTATAACGTAGTACTATACAACGTTATACGATATAACGTAGTACTATATAACGTCTTATGTTACATCGCAGTACTATACAACGTTATACGTCATAAAGTAGTACTATATTACGTTATGCGTTATAATGCGATACTATGCAACTATATACGTTATAACGTAGTACTATATAACGTTATACGTCATAACGTAATACTATAAAACGTTTCATGTTATAACGTAGTACTATATAATGTTATACCTTTTGACGTACTACTATGCAACGTTTTACTTTATAACGTAGTACTATATAACGATATACGTTACATCGTAGTACTATATAAGGTTATACGACATAAAGTAGAACTATATTACGTTATGCGTTATAGTGCGATACTATGTAACTATATACGTTATAACGTAGTACTACATAACGTTATACGTTATAACGTAATACTATAAAACGTTTCATGTTATAACGTAGTACTATATAACGTTATACCTTTTGACGTACTACTATACAACGTTATACGATATAACGTAGTACTATATAAAGTTATTCGTTATAACGTAGTACTATATAATGTAATACCTTTTGACGTACTACTATACAACGATATACCTTATGACGTACTACTATACAACGTTTTACATTATAACGTAGTACTATATAACGATATACGTTACATCGTAGTACTATATAACGTTATACGTCATAATGTAGTACTATATTACGTTATGCGTTATAACGTAGTACTACATAACGTTATACGTTATAATGAGATACTATGTAACTATATATGTTATATGTTAGTACTATATAACGTTGTACGTTGTAACGTAGTACTATATAACGTCTTACGTTATAACGTAGTACTATATAACGTTATACCTTTTGACGTACTACTATACAACGTTATACGATATAAAGTAGTACTACATAACGTTATACGTTATAATGAGATACTATGTAACTATATATGTTATATCGTAGGACTATATAACGTTATACGTTATATCGTAGTACTATATAACGTTATACGTCATAAAGTAGTACTCTATAACGTTATACGTTATAATGCGATACTATGTAACTATATACGTTTTAACGTGGTACTATACAACGTTATACAATATAACGTAGTACTATACAACGTTATACAATATAACGTAGTACTATACAACGTTATACAATATAACGTAGTACTATATAAAGTTATACGTTATAACGTAGTACTATATAATGTTATACGTCATTAAGTAGTACTCTATAACGTTTTACGTTATAATGCGATACTATGTAGCTATATACGTTATAACGTAATACTATAAAACGTTTCATGTTATAACGTAGTACTATATAACGTTATACCATTTGACGTACTACTATACAACGTTATACGATATAACGTAGTACTACATAACGTTATACGTTATAACGTGATACTGTGTAACTATATACGTTATAACGTAGTACTATACAACGTTATACGATATAACGTAGTACTATATAAAGTTATACGTTATAACATAGTACTATACAACGTTATACGTTATAACGTAGTAGTATATAACGTTATACGTCATAATGTAGTACTATATAACGTTATAAGATATAATGCGATACTATGTAACAATATACGTTATAACGTAGTACTACATAACGTTATACATTATAACGTAATACTATATAAAGTTATACGTTATAACGTAGTACTATATAACGTAATACCTTATGACGTACTACTATATAACGTTATACGATATAACGTAGTACTACATAACGTTATACGTTATAATGAGATACTATGTAACTATATATGTTATATCTTAGTACTATATAACGTTACACGTTATAACGTAATACTATAAAACGTTTCATGTTATAACGTAGTACTATATAACGTTATACCTTTTGACGTACTACTATACAACGTTATACGATATAACGTAGTACTACATAACGTTATACGTTATAATGAGATACTATGTAACTATATATGTTATATCTTAGTACTATATAACGTAATACGTTGTAACGTAGTACTATATAACGTCTTACGTTACAACGTAGTACTATACAACGTTATACGTTATAACGTAGTACTATACAACGTTATACAGTATAACGTAGTACTATACAACGTTATACAATATAACAGAGTACTATATAAAGTTATACGTTATAACGTAGTACTATATAAAGTTATACGTAATAACGTAGTACTATTAACGTTATACGTTATAATGCGATACTATGTAACTGTTTACGTTATAACGTAGTACTATACAACGTTATACGTTATATCGTAGTACTATATAACGTCTTACATTATAACGTAGTACTATACAACGTTATACGTTATAACGTAGTACTATACAACGTTATACAATATAACGTAGTACTATACAACGTTATACGTTATAATGAGATACTATGTAACTATATATGTTATATCTTAGTACTATATAACGTAATACGTTGTAACGTAGTACTATATAACGTCTTACGTTATAACGTAGTACTATACAACGTTATACGATATAACGTAGTACTACATAACGTTATACGTTATAATGAGATACTATGTAACTATATATGTTATATCTTAGTACTATTAACGTTTTACGTTATAATGCGATACTATGTAACTGTTTACGTTATAACGTAGTACTATACAACGTTATACGTTATATCGTAGTACTATATAACGTCTTACATTATAACGTAGTACTATACAACGTTATACGTTATAACGTAGTACTATACAACGTTATACAATATAACGTAGTACTATACAACGTTATACAATATAACGTAGTACTATATAAAGTTATACGTTATAACGTAGTACTATATAAAGTTATAAGTAATAACGTAGTACTATATAACGTTATACGTTATAACGTAATACTATAAAACGTTTCATGTTATAACGTAGCACTATATAACGTTATACCTTTTGACGTACTACTATACAACGTTATACGATATAACGTAGTACTACATAATGTTATACGTTATAATGAGATACTATGTAACTATATATGTTATATCGTAGTACTATTAACGTTATACGTTATAATGCGATACTATGTAACTGTTTACGTTATAACGTAGTACTATACAACGTTATGCGTTATATCGTAGTACTATATAACGTTATACGTTATATCGTAGTACTATATAACGTTATACGATATAACGTAGTACTATATAAAGTTAAACGTTATAACGTAGTACTATATAACGTTATACGTTATATCGTAGTACTATATAACGTTATACGTCATAAAGTAGTACTCTATAACGTTATACATTATAATGCGATACTATGTAACTATATACGTTATAACGTAGTACTATACAACGTTATACGATATAACGTAGAACTATATAAAGTTATACGTTATGACGTAGTACTATATAAAGTAATACGTTATAACGTAGTACTATATAACGTTATACGTTATATCGTAGTACTATATAACGTTATACGTCATAAGGTAGTACTCTATAACGTTATACGTTATAATGCGATACTATGTAACTATATACGTTATAACGTAGTACTATATAACGTTATACCTTTTGACGTACTACTATACAACGTTATACGATATAACGTAGTACTACATAACGTTATACGTTATAATGCGATACTATGTAACTATATACGCTATAACGTAGTACTATACAACGTTATAGAATATAGCGTAGTACTATACAACGTTATACAATATAACGTAGTACTATATAAATTTATACGTTGTAACGTAGTACTATATAACGTTATACGTTATATCGTAGTACTACATAACGTTATACGATATAACGTAGTACTACATAACGTTATACGTTATAATGAGATACTATGTAACTATATATGTTATATCTTAGTACTATATAACGTTACACGTTATAACGTAATACTATAAAACGTTTCATGTTATAACGTAGTACTATATAACGTTATACCTTTTGACGTACTACTATACAACGTTATACGATATAACGTAGTACTACATAACGTTATACGTTATAATGAGATACTATGTAACTATATATGTTATATCTTAGTACTATATAACGTAATACGTTGTAACGTAGTACTATATAACGTCTTACGTTACAACGTAGTACTATACAACGTTATACGTTATAACGTAGTACTATACAACGTTATACAATATAACGTAGTACTATATAACGTAATACCTTATGACGTACTACTATACAACGTTATACGATATAACGTAGTACTACATAACGTTATACGTTATAACGCGATACTATGTAACTATATACGTTATAACGTAGTACTATACAACGTTATACAATATAACGTAGTACTATATAACGTAATACCTTATGACGTACTACTATACAACGTTATACGATATAACGTAGTACTACATAACGTTATACGTTATAACGTGATACTGTGTAACTATATACGTTATAACGTAGTACTATACAACGTTATACGATATAACGTAGTACTATATAACGTCTTATGTTACATCGTAGTACTATATAACGTTATACGTCATAAAGTAGTACTATATTACGTTATGCGTTATAATGCGATACTATGTAACTATATACGTTATAACGTAGTACTATATAACGTTATACGTCATAACGTAATACTATAAAACGTTTCATGTTATAACGTAGTACTATATAATGTTATACCTTTTGACGTACTACTATGCAACGTTTTACTTTATAACGTAGTACTATATAACGATATACGTTACATCGTAGTACTATATAAGGTTATACGACATAAAGTAGAACTATATTACGTTATGCGTTATAGTGCGATACTATGTAACTATAAACGTTATAACGTAGTACTACATAACGTTATACGTTATAACGTAATACTATAAAACGTTTCATGTTATAACGTAGTACTATATAACGTTATACCTTTTGACGTACTACTATACAACGTTATACGATATAACGTAGTACTATATAAAGTTATACGTTATAACATAGTACTATTCAACGTTATACGTTATAACGTAGTACTATATAACGTTATACGTCATAAAGTAGTACTATATAACGTTATAAGATATAATGCGATACTATGTAACTATATACGTTATAACGTAGATCTATACAACGTTATACGTTATAACGTAATACTATATAAAGTTATACGATATAACGTAGTACTATATAACGTAATACCTTATGACGTACTACTATACAACGTTATATCTTATGACGTACTACTATACAACGTTTTACTTTATAACGTAGTACTATATAACGATATACGTTACATCGTAGTACTATATAAGCTTATACGTCATAAAGTAGTACTATATTACGTTATGCGTTATAATGCGATACTATGTAACTATATATGTTATAACGTAGTACTACATAACGTTATACGTTATAATGAGATACTATGTAACTATATATGTTATATCTTAGTACTATATAACGTTATAAGTTGTAACGTAGTACTATATAACGTTATACGTTATAAGGTAGTACTATATAACGTTATAAGATATAATGCGATACTGTGTAACTATATACGTTATAACGTAGTACTATACAACGTTATACGATATAACGTAGTACTATATAAAGTTAAACGTTATAACGTAGTACTATATAACGTTATACGTTATATCGTAGTACTATATAACGTTATACGTCATAAAGTAGTACTCTATAACGTTATACATTATAATGCGATACTATGTAACTATATACGTTATAACGTAGTACTATACAACGTTATACGATATAACGTAGAACTATATAAAGTTATACGTTATGACGTAGTACTATATAAAGTAATACGTTATAACGTAGTACTATATAACGTTATACGTTATATCGTAGTACTATATAACGTTATACGTCATAAGGTAGTACTCTATAACGTTATACGTTATAATGCGATACTATGTAACTATATACGTTATAACGTAGTACTATATAACGTTATACCTTTTGACGTACTACTATACAACGTTATACGATATAACGTAGTACTACATAACGTTATACGTTATAATGCGATACTATGTAACTATATACGCTATAACGTAGTACTATACAACGTTATAGAATATAGCGTAGTACTATACAACGTTATACAATATAACGTAGTACTATATAAATTTATACGTTGTAACGTAGTACTATATAACGTTATACGTTATATCGTAGTACTACATAACGTTATACGATATAACGTAGTACTACATAACGTTATACGTTATAATGAGATACTATGTAACTATATATGTTATATCTTAGTACTATATAACGTTACACGTTATAACGTAATACTATAAAACGTTTCATGTTATAACGTAGTACTATATAACGTTATACCTTTTGACGTACTACTATACAACGTTATACGATATAACGTAGTACTACATAACGTTATACGTTATAATGAGATACTATGTAACTATATATGTTATATCTTAGTACTATATAACGTAATACGTTGTAACGTAGTACTATATAACGTCTTACGTTACAACGTAGTACTATACAACGTTATACGTTATAACGTAGTACTATACAACGTTATACAATATAACGTAGTACTATATAACGTAATACCTTATGACGTACTACTATACAACGTTATACGATATAACGTAGTACTACATAACGTTATACGTTATAACGCGATACTATGTAACTATATACGTTATAACGTAGTACTATACAACGTTATACAATATAACGTAGTACTATATAACGTAATACCTTATGACGTACTACTATACAACGTTATACGATATAACGTAGTACTACATAACGTTATACGTTATAACGTGATACTGTGTAACTATATACGTTATAACGTAGTACTATACAACGTTATACGATATAACGTAGTACTATATAACGTCTTATGTTACATCGTAGTACTATATAACGTTATACGTCATAAAGTAGTACTATATTACGTTATGCGTTATAATGCGATACTATGTAACTATATACGTTATAACGTAGTACTATATAACGTTATACGTCATAACGTAATACTATAAAACGTTTCATGTTATAACGTAGTACTATATAATGTTATACCTTTTGACGTACTACTATGCAACGTTTTACTTTATAACGTAGTACTATATAACGATATACGTTACATCGTAGTACTATATAAGGTTATACGACATAAAGTAGAACTATATTACGTTATGCGTTATAGTGCGATACTATGTAACTATAAACGTTATAACGTAGTACTACATAACGTTATACGTTATAACGTAATACTATAAAACGTTTCATGTTATAACGTAGTACTATATAACGTTATACCTTTTGACGTACTACTATACAACGTTATACGATATAACGTAGTACTATATAAAGTTATACGTTATAACATAGTACTATTCAACGTTATACGTTATAACGTAGTACTATATAACGTTATACGTCATAAAGTAGTACTATATAACGTTATAAGATATAATGCGATACTATGTAACTATATACGTTATAACGTAGATCTATACAACGTTATACGTTATAACGTAATACTATATAAAGTTATACGATATAACGTAGTACTATATAACGTAATACCTTATGACGTACTACTATACAACGTTATATCTTATGACGTACTACTATACAACGTTTTACTTTATAACGTAGTACTATATAACGATATACGTTACATCGTAGTACTATATAAGCTTATACGTCATAAAGTAGTACTATATTACGTTATGCGTTATAATGCGATACTATGTAACTATATATGTTATAACGTAGTACTACATAACGTTATACGTTATAATGAGATACTATGTAACTATATATGTTATATCTTAGTACTATATAACGTTATAAGTTGTAACGTAGTACTATATAACGTTATACGTTATAAGGTAGTACTATATAACGTTATAAGATATAATGCGATACTGTGTAACTATATACGTTATAACGTAGTACTATACAACGTTATACGATATAACGTAGTACTATACAACGTTATACAATATAACGTAGTACTATACAACGTTATACGTCATAAAGTAGTACTATATAACATTATACGTTATAACGTAGTACTATACAACGTTATACGTTATAACGTAGTACTATATAACGATATATGTTACATCGTAGTACTATATAAGGTTATACGTCATAAAGTAGTACTATATTACGTTATGCGTTATAATGCGATACTATGTAACTATATACGTTATAACGTAGTACTACATAACGTTATACGTTATAACGTAATACTATAAATCGTTTCATGTTATAACGTAGTACTATATAACGTTATACCTTTTGACGTATTACTATACAACGTTTTACGTTATAACGTAGTACTATATAACGATATACGTTACATCGTAGTACTATATAACGTTATACGTCATAAAGTAGTACTATATTACGTTATACGTCATAATGCGATACTATGTAACTATATACGTTATAACGTAGTACTACATAACGTTATACATTATAACGTAATACTATATAAAGTTATACCTTATAACGTAGTACTATATAACGTAATACCTTATGACGTACTACTATATAACGTTATACGATATAACGTAGTACTACATAACGTTATACGTTATAACGTGATACTGTGTAACTATATACGTTATAACGTAGTACTATATAACGTAATACCTTATCACGTACTACTGTACAACGTTATACCTTATGACGTATTACTATACAACGTTTTACCTTATAACGTAGTACTATATAACGATATACGTTACATCGTAGTACTATATAACGTTATACGTCATAAAGTAGTACTATATTACGTTATACGTCATAATGCGATACTATGTAACTATATACGTTATAACGTAGTACTACATAACGTTATACATTATAACGTAATACTATATAAAGTTATACCTTATAACGTAGTACTATATAACGTAATACCTTATGACGTGCTACTATATAACGTTATACGATATAACGTAGTACTACATAACGTTATACGTTATAATGAGATACTATGTAACTATATATGTTATATCTTAGTACTATATAACGTTACACGTTATAACGTAATTCTATAAAACGTTTCATGTTATAACGTAGTACTATATAACGTTATACCTTTTGACGTACTACTATACAACGTTATACGATATAAAGTAGTACTACATAACGATATGTGTAATAATGAGATACTATGTAACTATATACGTTATAACGCAGTACTATACAACGTTATACGATATAACGTAGTACTATACAACGTTATACGTCATAAAGTAGTACTATATAACGTTATACGTTATAACGTAGTACTATACAACGTTATACGTTATAACGTAGTACTATATAACGATACACGTTACATCGTAGTACTATATAAGGATATACGTCGTAAAGTAGTACTATATTACGTTATGCGTTATAATGCGATACTATGTAACTATATACGTAATAACGTAGTACTATACAACGTTACACGATATAACGTAGTACTATATAACGTTATACGTTATATCGTAGCACTATACAACGTTATACGTCATAAAGTAGTACTATATAACGTTATACGTTATAACGTAATACTATATAAAGTTATACGTTATAACGTAGTACTATATAACGTAATACCGTATGACGTACTACTATACAACGTTATATCTTATGACGTACTACTATACAACGTTTTACTTTATAACGAAGTACTATATAACGATATACGTTACATCGTAGTACTATATAAGGTTATACGTCGTAAAGTAGTACTATATTACGTTATGCGTTATAATGCGATACTATGTAACTATATACGTTATAACGTAGTACTACATAACGTTATACGTTATAACGTAATACTATAAAACGTTTCATGTTATAACGTAGTACTATATAACGTTATACCTTTTGACGTACTACTATACAACGTTATACGATATAACGTAGTACTATATAACGTACTACCTTATGACGTACTACTATACTACGCTATACCATATGTCGTACTACTATACAACGTTTTACGTTATAACGTAGTACTATATAACGATATACGTTACATCGTAGTACTACATAACGTTATACGTCATATAGTAGTACTATATTACGTTATACGTTATAATGAGATACTATGTAACTATATATGTTATATCTTAGTACTATATAACGTTACACGTTATAACGTAATACTATAAAACGTTTCATGTTATAACGTAGTACCATACAACGTTATACGATATAACGTAGTACTATATAACGTTATACGTTATAGCGTAGTACTATATAACGTTATACGTCATAAAGTAGTACTATATAACGTTATACGTTATAATGCGATACTGTGTAACTATATACGTTATAACGTAGTACTATACAACGTTACACGATATAACGTAGTACTATATAACGTTATACGTTATATCGTAGCACTATACAACGTTATACGTCATAAAGTAGTACTATATAACGTTATACGTTATAACGTAGTACTATACAACGTTATACGTTATAACGTACTACTATACAACGTTTTACGTTATAACGTAGTACTATATGACGATATACGTTACATCGTAGTACTACATAACGTTATACGTCATAAAGTAGTACTATATTACGTTATACGTTATAATGAGATACTATGTAACTATATATGTTATATCTTAGTACTATATAACGTTACACGTTATAACGTAATACTATAAAACGTTTCATGTTATAACGTAGTACCATACGACGTTATACGATATAACGTAGTACTATATAACGTTATACGTTACATCGTAGTACTATATAACGTAATACCTTATGACGTACTACTATATAACGTTATACGATATAACGTAGTACTATACAACGTTATACGTTATATCGTAGCACTATACAACGTTATACGTCATAAAGTAGTACTATATAACGTTATACGTTATAACGTAGTACTATATAACGTTATACGTCATAAAGTAGTACTATATAACGTTATACGTTATAATGCGATACTGTGTAACTATATACGTTATAACGTAGTACTATACAACGTTACACGTTATAACGTAATACTATAAAACGTTTCATGCTATAACGTAGTACTATACAACGTTATACCTTTTGACGTACTACTATACCACGTTATACGATATAACGTAGTACTACATAACGTTATACGTTATAATGAGATACTATGTAACTATATATGTTATATCTTAGTACTATTAACGTTATACGTTATAATGCGATACTATGTAACTGTTTACGTTATAACGTAGTACTATACAACGTTATACGTTATATCGTAGCACTATACAACGTTATACGTCATAAAGTAGTACTATATAACGTTATTCGTTATAACGTAGTACTATACAACGTTATACGTTATAACGTACTACTATACAACGTTATACGATATAACGTAGTACTACATAACGTTATACGTTATAATGAGATACTATGTAACAATATATGTTATATCTTAGTACTATATAACGTAATACGTTGTAACGTAGTACTATATAACGTCTTACGTTATAACGTAGTACTATACAACGTTATACGATATAACGTAGTACTATATAACGTTATACGTTATATCGTAGCACTATACAACGTTATACGTCATAAAGTAGTACTATATAACGTTATTCGTTTTAACGTAGTACTATACAACGTTATACGTTATAACGTACTACTATACAACGTTATACGATATAACGTAGTACTACATAACGTTATACGTTATAATGAGATACTATGTAACTATATATGTTATATCTTAGTACTATTAACGTTATACGTTATAATGCGATACTATGTAACTGTTTACGTTATAACGTAGTACTATACAACGTTATACGTTATATCGTAGTACTATATAACGTCTTACATTATAACGTAGTACTATACAACGTTATACGTTATAACGTAGTACTATACAACGTTATACAATATAACGTAGTACTATACAACGTTATACAATATAACGTAGTACTATATAAACTTATACGTTATAACGTAGTACTATATAAAGTTATACGTAATAACGTAGTACTATATAACGTTATACGTTATAACGTAATACTATAAAACGTTTCATGTTATAACGTAACACTATATAACGTTATACCTTTTGACGTACTACTATACAACGTTATACGATATAACGTAGTACTACATAACGTTATACGTTATAATGCGATACTATGTAACTATATACGCTATAACGTAGTACTATACAACGTTATACAATATAACGTAGTACTATACAACGTTATACGATATAACGTAGTACTACATAACGTTATACGTTATAATGAGATACTATGTAACTATATATGTTATATCTTAGTACTATATAACGTTACACGTTATAACGTAATACTATAAAACGTTTCATGTTATAACGTAGTACTATATAATGTTATACCTTTTGACGTACTACTATACAACGTTATACGATATAACGTAGTACTACATAACGTTATACGTTTTAATGAGATACTATGTAACTATATATATTATATCTTAGTACTATATAACGTTGTACGTTGTAACGTAGTACTATATAACGTCTTACGTTATAACGTAGTACTATATAACGTTATACCTTTTGACGTACTACTATACAACGTTATACGATATAACGTAGCACTACATAACGTTATACGTTATAACGCGATACTATGTAACTATATACGTTATAACGTAGTACTATATAACGTTATACGTCATAACGTAATACTATAAAACGTTTCATGTTATAACGTAGTACTATATAATGTTATACCTTTTGACGTACTACTATGCAACGTTTTACTTTATAACGTAGTACTATATAACGATATACGTTACATCGTAGTACTATATAAGGTTATACGACATAAAGTAGAACTATATTACGTTATGCGTTATAGTGCGATACTATGTAACTATATACGTTATAACGTAGTACTACATAACGTTATACGTTATAACGTAATACTATAAAACGTTTCATGTTATAACGTAGTACTATATAACGTTATACCTTTTGACGTACTACTATACAACGTTATACGATATAACGTAGTACTATATAAAGTTATTCGTTATAACGTAGTACTATATAATGTAATACCTTTTGACGTACTACTATACAACGATATACCTTATGACGTACTACTATACAACGTTTTACATTATAACGTAGTACTATATAACGATATACGTTACATCGTAGTACTATATAACGTTATACGTCATAATGTAGTACTATATTACGTTATGCGTTATAACGTAGTACTACATAACGTTATACGTTATAATGAGATACTATGTAACTATAAATGTTATATGTTAGTACTATATAACGTTGTACGTTGTAACGTAGTACTATATAACGTCTTACGTTATAACGTAGTACTATATAACGTTATACCTTTTGACGTACTACTATACAACGTTATACGATATAAAGTAGTACTACATAACGTTATACGTTATAATGAGATACTATGTAACTATATATGTTATATCGTAGGACTATATAACGTTATACGTTATATCGTAGTACTATATAACGTTATACGTCATAAAGTAGTACTCTATAACGTTATACGTTATAATGCGATACTATGTAACTATATACGTTTTAACGTGGTACTATACAACGTTATACAATATAACGTAGTACTATACAACGTTATACAATATAACGTAGTACTATACAACGTTATACAATATAACGTAGTACTATATAAAGTTATACGTTATAACGTAGTACTATATAATGTTATACGTCATTAAGTAGTACTCTATAACGTTTTACGTTATAATGCGATACTATGTAGCTATATACGTTATAACGTAATACTATAAAACGTTTCATGTTATAACGTAGTACTATATAACGTTATACCATTTGACGTACTACTATACAACGTTATACGATATAACGTAGTACTACATAACGTTATACGTTATAACGTGATACTGTGTAACTATATACGTTATAACGTAGTACTATACAACGTTATACGATATAACGTAGTACTATATAAAGTTATACGTTATAACATAGTACTATACAACGTTATACGTTATAACGTAGTAGTATATAACGTTATACGTCATAATGTAGTACTATATAACGTTATAAGATATAATGCGATACTATGTAACAATATACGTTATAACGTAGTACTACATAACGTTATACATTATAACGTAATACTATATAAAGTTATACGTTATAACGTAGTACTATATAACGTAATACCTTATGACGTACTACTATATAACGTTATACGATATAACGTAGTACTACATAACGTTATACGTTATAATGAGATACTATGTAACTATATATGTTATATCTTAGTACTATATAACGTTACACGTTATAACGTAATACTATAAAACGTTTCATGTTATAACGTAGTACTATATAACGTTATACCTTTTGACGTACTACTATACAACGTTATACGATATAACGTAGTACTACATAACGTTATACGTTATAATGAGATACTATGTAACTATATATGTTATATCTTAGTACTATATAACGTAATACTTTGTAACGTAGTACTATATAACGTCTTACGTTACAACGTAGTACTATACAACGTTATACGTTATAACGTAGTACTATACAACGTTATACAATATAACGTAGTACTATACAACGTTATACAATATAACAGAGTACTATATAAAGTTATACGTTATAACGTAGTACTATATAAAGTTATACGTAATAACGTAGTACTATATAACGTTATACGTTATAATGAGATACTATGTAACTATATATGTTATATCTTAGTACTATTAACGTTATACGTCATAAAGTAGTACTATATAACGTTATACGTTATAATGCGATACTGTGTAACTATATACGTTATAACGTAGTACTATACAACGTTACACGTTATAACGTAATACTATAAAACGTTTCATGTTATAACGTAGTACTATACAACGTTATACCTTTTGACGTACTACTATACCACGTTATACGATATAACGTAGTACTACATAACGTTATACGTTATAATGAGATACTATGTAACTATATATGTTATATCTTAGTACTATTAACGTTATACGTTATAATGCGATACTATGTAACTGTTTACGTTATAACGTAGTACTATACAACGTTATACGTTATATCGTAGCACTATACAACGTTATACGTCATAAAGTAGTACTATATAACGTTATTCGTTATAACGTAGTACTATACAACGTTATACGTTATAACGTACTACTATACAACGTTATACGATATAACGTAGTACTACATAACGTTATACGTTATAATGAGATACTATGTAACTATATATGTTATATCTTAGTACTATATAACGTAATACGTTGTAACGTAGTACTATATAACGTCTTACGTTATAACGTAGTACTATACAACGTTATACGATATAACGTAGTACTACATAACGTTATACGTTATAATGAGATACTATGTAACTATATATGTTATATCTTAGTACTATTAACGTTATACGTTATAATGCGATACTATGTAACTGTTTACGTTATAACGTAGTACTATACAACGTTATACGTTATATCGTAGTACTATATAACATCTTACATTATAACGTAGTACTATACAACGTTATACGTTATAACGTAGTACTATACAACGTTATACAATATAACGTAGTACTATACAACGTTATACAATATAACGTAGTACTATATAAAGTTATACGTTATAACGTAGTACTATATAAAGTTATACGTAATAACGTAGTACTATATAACGTTATACGTTATAACGTAATACTATAAAACGTTTCATGTTATAACGTAGCACTATATAACGTTATACCTTTTGACGTACTACTATACAACGTTATACGATATAACGTAGTACTACATAATGTTATACGTTATAATGAGATACTATGTAACTATATATGTTATATCGTAGTACTATTAACGTTATACGTTATAATGCGATACTATGTAACTGTTTACGTTATAACGTAGTACTATACAACGTTATGCGTTATATCGTAGTACTATATAACGTTATACGTTATATCGTAGTACTATATAAAGTTATACGTTATGACGTAGTACTATATAAAGTAATACGTTATAACGTAGTACTATATAACGTTATACGTTATATCGTAGTACTATATAACGTTATACGTCATAAGGTAGTACTCTATAACGTTATACGTTATAATGCGATACTATGTAACTATATACGTTATAACGTAGTACTATACAACGTTATACGATATAACGTACTACTATACAACGTTATACTTCATAAAGTAGTACTATATAACGTTATACGTTATAACGGAGTACATATATACATAACGTTATGCGTTATAATGAGATACTATGTAACTATATATGTTATATCTTAGTACTATATAACGTTATACGTTGCAACGTAGTACTATATAACGTTATACGTTGTAACGTAGAACTATATAACGTCTTACGTTATAACGTAGTACTATATAACGTTATACCTTTTGACGTACTACTATACAACGTTATACGATATAACGTAGTACTACATAACGTTATACGTTATAATGCGATACTATGTAACTATATACGCTATAACGTAGTACTATACAACGTTATACAATATAACGTAGTACTATACAACGTTATACGTCATAAAGTAGTACTATATAACGTTATACATTATAGCGTAGTACTATACAACGTTATACGTTATAACGTAGTACTATACAACGTTATAGAATATAGCGTAGTACTATACAACGTATACAATATAACGTAGTACTATATAAATTTATACGTTATAACGTAGTACTATATAACGTTATACGTTATATCGTAGTACTACATAACGTTATACGATATAACGTAGTACTACATAACGTTATACGTTATAATGAGATACTATGTAACTATATATGTTATATCTTAGTACTATATAACGTTACACGTTATAACGTAATACTATAAAACGTTTCATGTTATAACGTAGTACTATATAACGTTATACCTTTTGACGTACTACTATACAACGTTATACGATATAACGTAGTACTACATAACGTTATACGTTATAACGCGATACTATGTAACTATATACGTTATAACGTAGTACTATACAACGTTATACAATATAACGTAGTACTATATAACGTAATACCTTATGACGTACTACTATACAACGTTATACGATATAACGTAGTACTACATAACGTTATACGTTATAACGTGATACTGTGTAACTATATACGTTATAACGTAGTACTATACAACGTTATACGATATAACGTAGTACTATATAACGTCTTATGTTACATCGTAGTACTATATAACGTTATACGTCATAAAGTAGTACTATATTACGTTATGCGTTATAATGCGATACTATGTAACTATATACGTTATAACGTAGTACTATATAACGTTATACGTCATAACGTAATACTATAAAACGTTTCATGTTATAACGTAGTACTATATAATGTTATACCTTTTGACGTACTACTATGCAACGTTTTACTTTATAACGTAGTACTATATAACGATATACGTTACATCGTAGTACTATATAAGGTTATACGACATAAAGTAGAACTATATTACGTTATGCGTTATAGTGCGATACTATGTAACTATAAACGTTATAACGTAGTACTACATAACGTTATACGTTATAACGTAATACTATAAATCGTTTCATGTTATAACGTAGTACTATATAACGTTATACCTTTTGACGTATTACTATACAACGTTTTACGTTATAACGTAGTACTATATAACGATATACGTTACATCGTAGTACTATATAACGTTATACGTCATAAAGTAGTACTATATTACGTTATACGTCATAATGCGATACTATGTAACTATATACGTTATAACGCAGTACTACATAACGTTATACATTATAACGTAATACTATATAAAGTTATACCTTATAACGTAGTACTATATAACGTAATACCTTATGACGTACTACTATATAACGTTATACGATATAACGTAGTACTACATAACGTTATACGTTATAACGTGATACTCTGTAACTATATACGTTATAACGTAGTACTATATAACGTAATACCTTATCACGTACTACTGTACAACGTTATACCTTATGACGTATTACTATACAACGTTTTACCTTATAACGTAGAACTATATAACGATATACGTTACATCGTAGTACTATATAACGTTATACGTCATAAAGTAGTACTATATTACGTTATACGTCATAATGCGATACTATGTAACTATATACGTTATAACGTAGTACTACATAACGTTATACATTATAACGTAATACTATATAAAGTTATACCTTATAACGTAGTACTATATAACGTAATACCTTATGACGTACTACTATATAACGTTATACGATATAACGTAGTACTACATAACGTTATACGTTATAATGAGATACTATGTAACTATATATGTTATATCTTAGTACTATATAACGTTACACGTTATAACGTAATTCTATAAAACGTTTCATGTTATAACGTAGTACTATATAAGGTTATACGTCGTAAAGTAGTACTATATTACGTTATGCGTTATAATGCGATACTATGTAACTATATACGTTATAACGTAGTACTATACAACGTTACACGATATAACGTAGTACTATATAACGTTATACGTTATATCGTAGCACTATACAACGTTATACGTCATAAAGTAGTACTATATAACGTTATACGTTATAACGTAATACTATATAAAGTTATACGTTATAACGTAGTACTATATAACGTAATACCTTATGACGTACTACTATACAACGTTATATCTTATGACGTACTACTATACAACGTTTTACTTTATAACGAAGTACTATATAACGATATACGTTACATCGTAGTACTATATAAGGTTATACGTCGTAAAGTAGTACTATATTACGTTATGCGTTATAATGCGATACTATGTAACTATATACGTTATAACGTAGTACTACATAACGTTATACGTTATAACGTAATACTATAAAACGTTTCATGTTATAACGTAGTACTATATAACGTTATACCTTTTGACGTACTACTATACAACGTTATACGATATAACGTAGTACTATATAACGTACTACCTTATGACGTACTACTATACTACGCTATACCATATGTCGTACTACTATACAACGTTTTACGTTATAACGTAGTACTATATAACGATATACGTTACATCGTAGCACTATACAACGTTATACGTCATAAAGTAGTACTATATAACGTTATACGTTATAACGTAGTACTATACAACGTTATACGTTATAACGTACTACTATATAACGTTATACGTCATAAAGTAGTACTATATAACGTTATACGTTATAATGCGATACTGTGTAACTATATACGTTATAACGTAGTACTATACAACGTTACACGATATAACGTAGTACTATATAACGTTATACGTTATATCGTAGCACTATACAACGTTATACGTCATAAAGTAGTACTATATAACGTTATACGTTATAACGTAGTACTATACAACGTTATACGTTATAACGTACTACTATACAACGTTTTACGTTATAACGTAGTACTATATAACGATATACGTTACATCGTAGTACTACATAACGTTATACGTCATAAAGTAGTACTATATTACGTTATACGTTATAATGAGATACTATGTAACTATATATGTTATATCTTAGTACTATATAACGTTACACGTTATAACGTAATACTATAAAACGTTTCATGTTATAACGTAGTACCATACGACGTTATACGATATAACGTAGTACTATATAACGTTATACGTTACATCGTAGTACTATATAACGTAATACCTTATGACGTACTACTATATAACGTTATACGATATAACGTAGTACTACATAACGTTATACGTTATAATGCGATACCATGTAACTATATACGTTATAACGTAGTACTATATAACGTTATGCGTCATAACGTAATACTATAAAACGTTTCATGTTATAACGTAGTACTATATAACGTAATACCTTATGACGTACTACTATATAACGTTATACGATATAACGTAGTACTACATAACGTTATACGTTATAATGAGATACTATGTAACTATATATGTTATATCTTAGTACTATATAAAGTTACACGTTATAACGTAATTCTATAAAACGTTTCATGTTATAACGTAGTACTATATAACGTTATACCTTTTGACGTACTACTATACAACGTTATACGATATAAAGTAGTACTACATAACGTTATACGTTATAATGAGATACTATGTAACTATATATGTTATATCTTAGTACTATATAAAGTTACACGTTATAACGTAATACTATAAAACGTTTCATGTTATAACGTAGTACCATACAACGTTATACGATATAACGTAGTACTATATAACGTTATACGTTACATCGTAGAACTATATAACGTTATACGTCATAAAGTAGTACTATATTACGTTATGCGTTATAATGCGATACCATGTAACTATATACGTTATAACGTAGTACTATATAACGTTATGCGTCATAACGTAATACTATAAAACGTTTCATGTTATAACGTAGTACTATATAATGTTATACCTTTTGACGTACTACTATACAACGTTATACGATATAACGTAGTACTATACAACGTTATACAATATAACGTAGTACTATATAACGTAATACCTTATGACGTACTACTATACAACGTTATACCTTGTGACGTACTACTATGCAACGCTATACCTTATGTCGTACTACTATACAACGTTTTACGTTATAACGTAGTACTATATAACGATATACGTTACATCGTAGTACTACATAACGTTATACGTCATAAAGTAGTACTATATTACGTTATACGTTATAATGCGATACTATGTAACTATATACGTTATAACGTAGTACTATACAACGTTATACAATATAACGTAGTACTATATAAAGTTATACGTTATAACGTAGTACTATATAACGTTATACGTTATAAAGTAGTACTTTATAACGTTTTACGTTATAATGCGATACTATGTAGCTATATACGTTATAACGTAATACTATAACACGTTTCATGTTATAACGTAGTACTATATAACGTTATACCATTTGACGTACTACTATACAACGTTATAGGATATAACGTAGTACTATATAACGTAATACCTTATGACGTACTACTATACAACGCTATACCTTATGTCGTACTACTATACAACGTTTTACGTTATAACGTAGTACTATATAACGATATACGTTACATCGTAGTACTACATAACGTTATACGTCATAAAGTAGTACTATATTACGTTATACGTTATAATGCGATACTACGTAACTATATATGTTATAACGTAGTACTATATAACGTTATACGTCATAAAGTAGTACTATATAACGTTATACGTTATAACGTAGTACTATACAACGTTATACGTTATAACGTACTACTATATAACGTTATACGTCATAAAGTAGTACTATATAACGTTATACGTTATAATGCGATACTGTGTAACTATATACGTTATAACGTAGTACTATATAACGTTATACCATTTGACGTACTACTATACAACGTTATACGATATAACGTAGTACTACATAACGTTATACGTTATAACGTGATACTGTGTAACTATATACGTTATAACGTAGTACTATACAACGTTATACGATATAACGTAGTACTATATAAAGTTATACGTTATAACATAGTACTATACAACGTTATACGTTATAACGTAGTAGTATATAACGTTATACGTCATAATGTAGTACTATATAACGTTATAAGATATAATGCGATACTATGTAACAATATACGTTATAACGTAGTACTACATAACGTTATACATTATAACGTAATACTATATAAAGTTATACGTTATAACGTAGTACTATATAACGTAATACCTTATGACGTACTACTATATAACGTTATACGATATAACGTAGTACTACATAACGTTATACGTTATAATGAGATACTATGTAACTATATATGTTATATCTTAGTACTATATAACGTTACACGTTATAACGTAATACTATAAAACGTTTCATGTTATAACGTAGTACTATATAACGTTATACCTTTTGACGTACTACTATACAACGTTATACGATATAACGTAGTACTACATAACGTTATACGTTATAATGAGATACTATGTAACTATATATGTTATATCTTAGTACTATATAACGTAATACTTTGTAACGTAGTACTATATAACGTCTTACGTTACAACGTAGTACTATACAACGTTATACGTTATAACGTAGTACTATACAACGTTATACAATATAACGTAGTACTATACAACGTTATACAATATAACAGAGTACTATATAAAGTTATACGTTATAACGTAGTACTATATAAAGTTATACGTAATAACGTAGTACTATATAACGTTATACGTTATAATGAGATACTATGTAACTATATATGTTATATCTTAGTACTATTAACGTTATACGTCATAAAGTAGTACTATATAACGTTATACGTTATAATGCGATACTGTGTAACTATATACGTTATAACGTAGTACTATACAACGTTACACGTTATAACGTAATACTATAAAACGTTTCATGTTATAACGTAGTACTATACAACGTTATACCTTTTGACGTACTACTATACCACGTTATACGATATAACGTAGTACTACATAACGTTATACGTTATAATGAGATACTATGTAACTATATATGTTATATCTTAGTACTATTAACGTTATACGTTATAATGCGATACTATGTAACTGTTTACGTTATAACGTAGTACTATACAACGTTATACGTTATATCGTAGCACTATACAACGTTATACGTCATAAAGTAGTACTATATAACGTTATTCGTTATAACGTAGTACTATACAACGTTATACGTTATAACGTACTACTATACAACGTTATACGATATAACGTAGTACTACATAACGTTATACGTTATAATGAGATACTATGTAACTATATATGTTATATCTTAGTACTATATAACGTAATACGTTGTAACGTAGTACTATATAACGTCTTACGTTATAACGTAGTACTATACAACGTTATACGATATAACGTAGTACTACATAACGTTATACGTTATAATGAGATACTATGTAACTATATATGTTATATCTTAGTACTATTAACGTTATACGTTATAATGCGATACTATGTAACTGTTTACGTTATAACGTAGTACTATACAACGTTATACGTTATATCGTAGTACTATATAACATCTTACATTATAACGTAGTACTATACAACGTTATACGTTATAACGTAGTACTATACAACGTTATACAATATAACGTAGTACTATACAACGTTATACAATATAACGTAGTACTATATAAAGTTATACGTTATAACGTAGTACTATATAAAGTTATACGTAATAACGTAGTACTATATAACGTTATACGTTATAACGTAATACTATAAAACGTTTCATGTTATAACGTAGCACTATATAACGTTATACCTTTTGACGTACTACTATACAACGTTATACGATATAACGTAGTACTACATAATGTTATACGTTATAATGAGATACTATGTAACTATATATGTTATATCGTAGTACTATTAACGTTATACGTTATAATGCGATACTATGTAACTGTTTACGTTATAACGTAGTACTATACAACGTTATGCGTTATATCGTAGTACTATATAACGTTATACGTTATATCGTAGTACTATATAACGTTATACGATATAACGTAGTACTATATAAAGTTAAACGTTATAACGTAGTACTATATAACGTTATACGTTATATCGTATTACTATATAACGTTATACGTCATAAAGTAGTACTCTATAACGTTATACATTATAATGCGATACTATGTAACTATATACGTTATAACGTAGTACTATACAACGTTATACGATATAACGTAGAACTATATAAAGTTATACGTTATGACGTAGTACTATATAAAGTAATACGTTATAACGTAGTACTATATAACGTTATACGTTATATCGTAGTACTATATAACGTTATACGTCATAAGGTAGTACTCTATAACGTTATACGTTATAATGCGATACTATGTAACTATATACGTTATAACGTAGTACTATACAACGTTATACGATATAACGTACTACTATACAACGTTATACTTCATAAAGTAGTACTATATAACGTTATACGTTATAACGGAGTACATATATACATAACGTTATGCGTTATAATGAGATACTATGTAACTATATATGTTATATCTTAGTACTATATAACGTTATACGTTGCAACGTAGTACTATATAACGTTATACGTTGTAACGTAGAACTATATAACGTCTTACGTTATAACGTAGTACTATATAACGTTATACCTTTTGACGTACTACTATACAACGTTATACGATATAACGTAGTACTACATAACGTTATACGTTATAATGCGATACTATGTAACTATATACGCTATAACGTAGTACTATACAACGTTATACAATATAACGTAGTACTATACAACGTTATACGTCATAAAGTAGTACTATATAACGTTATACATTATAGCGTAGTACTATACAACGTTATACGTTATAACGTAGTACTATACAACGTTATAGAATATAGCGTAGTACTATACAACGTATACAATATAACGTAGTACTATATAAATTTATACGTTATAACGTAGTACTATATAACGTTATACGTTATATCGTAGTACTACATAACGTTATACGATATAACGTAGTACTACATAACGTTATACGTTATAATGAGATACTATGTAACTATATATGTTATATCTTAGTACTATATAACGTTACACGTTATAACGTAATACTATAAAACGTTTCATGTTATAACGTAGTACTATATAACGTTATACCTTTTGACGTACTACTATACAACGTTATACGATATAACGTAGTACTACATAACGTTATACGTTATAACGCGATACTATGTAACTATATACGTTATAACGTAGTACTATACAACGTTATACAATATAACGTAGTACTATATAACGTAATACCTTATGACGTACTACTATACAACGTTATACGATATAACGTAGTACTACATAACGTTATACGTTATAACGTGATACTGTGTAACTATATACGTTATAACGTAGTACTATACAACGTTATACGATATAACGTAGTACTATATAACGTCTTATGTTACATCGTAGTACTATATAACGTTATACGTCATAAAGTAGTACTATATTACGTTATGCGTTATAATGCGATACTATGTAACTATATACGTTATAACGTAGTACTATATAACGTTATACGTCATAACGTAATACTATAAAACGTTTCATGTTATAACGTAGTACTATATAATGTTATACCTTTTGACGTACTACTATGCAACGTTTTACTTTATAACGTAGTACTATATAACGATATACGTTACATCGTAGTACTATATAAGGTTATACGACATAAAGTAGAACTATATTACGTTATGCGTTATAGTGCGATACTATGTAACTATAAACGTTATAACGTAGTACTACATAACGTTATACGTTATAACGTAATACTATAAATCGTTTCATGTTATAACGTAGTACTATATAACGTTATACCTTTTGACGTATTACTATACAACGTTTTACGTTATAACGTAGTACTATATAACGATATACGTTACATCGTAGTACTATATAACGTTATACGTCATAAAGTAGTACTATATTACGTTATACGTCATAATGCGATACTATGTAACTATATACGTTATAACGCAGTACTACATAACGTTATACATTATAACGTAATACTATATAAAGTTATACCTTATAACGTAGTACTATATAACGTAATACCTTATGACGTACTACTATATAACGTTATACGATATAACGTAGTACTACATAACGTTATACGTTATAACGTGATACTCTGTAACTATATACGTTATAACGTAGTACTATATAACGTAATACCTTATCACGTACTACTGTACAACGTTATACCTTATGACGTATTACTATACAACGTTTTACCTTATAACGTAGAACTATATAACGATATACGTTACATCGTAGTACTATATAACGTTATACGTCATAAAGTAGTACTATATTACGTTATACGTCATAATGCGATACTATGTAACTATATACGTTATAACGTAGTACTACATAACGTTATACATTATAACGTAATACTATATAAAGTTATACCTTATAACGTAGTACTATATAACGTAATACCTTATGACGTACTACTATATAACGTTATACGATATAACGTAGTACTACATAACGTTATACGTTATAATGAGATACTATGTAACTATATATGTTATATCTTAGTACTATATAACGTTACACGTTATAACGTAATTCTATAAAACGTTTCATGTTATAACGTAGTACTATATAAGGTTATACGTCGTAAAGTAGTACTATATTACGTTATGCGTTATAATGCGATACTATGTAACTATATACGTTATAACGTAGTACTATACAACGTTACACGATATAACGTAGTACTATATAACGTTATACGTTATATCGTAGCACTATACAACGTTATACGTCATAAAGTAGTACTATATAACGTTATACGTTATAACGTAATACTATATAAAGTTATACGTTATAACGTAGTACTATATAACGTAATACCTTATGACGTACTACTATACAACGTTATATCTTATGACGTACTACTATACAACGTTTTACTTTATAACGAAGTACTATATAACGATATACGTTACATCGTAGTACTATATAAGGTTATACGTCGTAAAGTAGTACTATATTACGTTATGCGTTATAATGCGATACTATGTAACTATATACGTTATAACGTAGTACTACATAACGTTATACGTTATAACGTAATACTATAAAACGTTTCATGTTATAACGTAGTACTATATAACGTTATACCTTTTGACGTACTACTATACAACGTTATACGATATAACGTAGTACTATATAACGTACTACCTTATGACGTACTACTATACTACGCTATACCATATGTCGTACTACTATACAACGTTTTACGTTATAACGTAGTACTATATAACGATATACGTTACATCGTAGCACTATACAACGTTATACGTCATAAAGTAGTACTATATAACGTTATACGTTATAACGTAGTACTATACAACGTTATACGTTATAACGTACTACTATATAACGTTATACGTCATAAAGTAGTACTATATAACGTTATACGTTATAATGCGATACTGTGTAACTATATACGTTATAACGTAGTACTATACAACGTTACACGATATAACGTAGTACTATATAACGTTATACGTTATATCGTAGCACTATACAACGTTATACGTCATAAAGTAGTACTATATAACGTTATACGTTATAACGTAGTACTATACAACGTTATACGTTATAACGTACTACTATACAACGTTTTACGTTATAACGTAGTACTATATAACGATATACGTTACATCGTAGTACTACATAACGTTATACGTCATAAAGTAGTACTATATTACGTTATACGTTATAATGAGATACTATGTAACTATATATGTTATATCTTAGTACTATATAACGTTACACGTTATAACGTAATACTATAAAACGTTTCATGTTATAACGTAGTACCATACGACGTTATACGATATAACGTAGTACTATATAACGTTATACGTTACATCGTAGTACTATATAACGTAATACCTTATGACGTACTACTATATAACGTTATACGATATAACGTAGTACTACATAACGTTATACGTTATAATGCGATACCATGTAACTATATACGTTATAACGTAGTACTATATAACGTTATGCGTCATAACGTAATACTATAAAACGTTTCATGTTATAACGTAGTACTATATAACGTAATACCTTATGACGTACTACTATATAACGTTATACGATATAACGTAGTACTACATAACGTTATACGTTATAATGAGATACTATGTAACTATATATGTTATATCTTAGTACTATATAAAGTTACACGTTATAACGTAATTCTATAAAACGTTTCATGTTATAACGTAGTACTATATAACGTTATACCTTTTGACGTACTACTATACAACGTTATACGATATAAAGTAGTACTACATAACGTTATACGTTATAATGAGATACTATGTAACTATATATGTTATATCTTAGTACTATATAAAGTTACACGTTATAACGTAATACTATAAAACGTTTCATGTTATAACGTAGTACCATACAACGTTATACGATATAACGTAGTACTATATAACGTTATACGTTACATCGTAGAACTATATAACGTTATACGTCATAAAGTAGTACTATATTACGTTATGCGTTATAATGCGATACCATGTAACTATATACGTTATAACGTAGTACTATATAACGTTATGCGTCATAACGTAATACTATAAAACGTTTCATGTTATAACGTAGTACTATATAATGTTATACCTTTTGACGTACTACTATACAACGTTATACGATATAACGTAGTACTATACAACGTTATACAATATAACGTAGTACTATATAACGTAATACCTTATGACGTACTACTATACAACGTTATACCTTGTGACGTACTACTATGCAACGCTATACCTTATGTCGTACTACTATACAACGTTTTACGTTATAACGTAGTACTATATAACGATATACGTTACATCGTAGTACTACATAACGTTATACGTCATAAAGTAGTACTATATTACGTTATACGTTATAATGCGATACTATGTAACTATATACGTTATAACGTAGTACTATACAACGTTATACAATATAACGTAGTACTATATAAAGTTATACGTTATAACGTAGTACTATATAACGTTATACGTTATAAAGTAGTACTTTATAACGTTTTACGTTATAATGCGATACTATGTAGCTATATACGTTATAACGTAATACTATAACACGTTTCATGTTATAACGTAGTACTATATAACGTTATACCATTTGACGTACTACTATACAACGTTATAGGATATAACGTAGTACTATATAACGTAATACCTTATGACGTACTACTATACAACGCTATACCTTATGTCGTACTACTATACAACGTTTTACGTTATAACGTAGTACTATATAACGATATACGTTACATCGTAGTACTACATAACGTTATACGTCATAAAGTAGTACTATATTACGTTATACGTTATAATGCGATACTACGTAACTATATATGTTATAACGTAGTACTATATAACGTTATACGTCATAAAGTAGTACTTTATAACGTTTTACGTTATAATGCGATACTATGTAGCTATATACGTTATAACGTGATACTTTAAAACGTTTCATGTTATAACGTAGTACTATATAACGTTATACCATTTGACTTACTACTATACAACGTTATAGGATATAACGTAGTACTGTATAACGTAATACCTAATGACGTACTACTATACAACGCTATAAATTATGTCGTACTACTATACAACGTTTTACGTTATAACGTAGTACTATATAACGATATACGTTACATCGTAGTACTACATAACGTTATACGTCATATAGTAGTACTATATTACGTTATACGTTATAATGAGATACTATGTAACTATATATGTTATATCTTAGTACTATATAACGTTACACGTTATAACGTAATACTATAAAACGTTTCATGTTATAACGTACTACTATACAACGTTTTACGTTATAACGTAGTACTATATCGATATACGTTACATCGTAGTACTACATAACGTTATACGTCATAAAGTAGTACTATATTACGTTATACGTTATAATGCGATTCTGTGTAACTATATGCGTTATAACGTAGTACTATACAATGTTACACGATATAGCGTAGTACTATATAACGTTATACGTTATATCGTAGCACTATACAACGTTATACGTCATAAAGTAGTACTATATTACGTTATGCGTTATAATGCGATACTATGTAACTATATACGTTATAACGTAGTACTATACAACGTTATACGTTATAACGTAGTACTATATAACGTAATACCTTATCACGTACTACTATACAACGTTATACCTTATGACGTACTACTATACAACGTTTTACGTTATAACGTAGTACTATATAACGATATACGCTACATCGTAGTACTATATAACGTTATACGTCATAAAGTAGTACTATATTACGTTATACGTCATAATGCGATACTATGTAACTATATACGTTATAACGTAGTACTACATAACGTTATACATTATAACGTAATACTATATAAAGTTATACGTTATAACGTAGTACTATATAACGTAATACCTTATGACGTACTACTATATAACGTTATACGATATAACGTAGTACTACATAACGTTATACGTTATAATGAGATACTATGTAACTATATATGTTATATCATAGTACTATATAACGTTACACGTTATAACGTAATTCTATAAAACGTTTCATGTTATAACGTAGTACTATATAACGTTATACCTTTTGACGTACTACTATACAACGTTATACGATATAACGTAGTACTACATAACGTTATACGTTATAATGAGATACTATGTAACTATATATGTTATATCTTAGTACTATATAACGATACACGTTATAACGTAATTCTATAAAACGTTTCATGTTATAACGTAGTACTATATAACGTTATACCTTTTGACGTACTACTATACAACGTTATACGATATAACGTAGTACTACATTACGTTATACGTTATAATGAGATACTATGTAACTATATACGTTATAACGCAGTACTATACAACGTTATACGATATAACGTAGTACTATACAACGTTATACGTCATAAAGTAGTACTATATAACGTTATACGTTATAACGTAGTACTATACAACGTTATACGTTATAACGTAGTACTATATAACGATACACGTTACATCGTAGTACTATATAAGGTTATACGTCATAAAGTAGTACTATATTACGCTATACGTTATAATGCATTACTATGTAACTATATACGTTATAACGTAGTACTATACAACGTTATACAATATAACGTAGTACTATACAACGTTATACGTCTTAAAGTAGTACTATATAACGTTAGACGTTATAACGTAGTACTATACAATGTTATACGTTATAACGTAGTACTATATAACGATATACGTTACATCGTATTACTATATAAGGTTATACGTCATAAAGAAGTACTATATTACGTTATGCGTATATAATGCGATACTATGTAACTATATACGTTATAACGTAGTACTATACAACGTTACACGATATAACGTAGTACTATATAACGTTATACGTTATATCGTAGCACTATACAACGTTATACGTCATAAAGTAGTACTATATAACGTTATACGTTATAACGTAATACTATATAAAGTTATACGTTATAACGTAGTACTATATAACGTAATACCTTATGACGTACTACTATACAACGTTATATCTTATGACGTACTACTATACAACGTTTTACTTTATAACGTAGTACTATATAACGATATACGTTACATCGTAGTACTATATAAGGTTATACGTCATAAAGTAGTACTATATTACGTTATGCGTTATAATGCGATACTATGTAGCTATATACGTTATAACGTAATACTATAAAACGTTTCATGTTATAGCGTAGTACTATATAACGTTATACCATTTGACGTACTACTATACAACGTTATAGGATATAACGTAGTACTATATAACGTAATACCTTATGACGTACTACTATACAACGCTATACCTTATGACGTACTACTATACAACGTTTTACGTTATAACGTAGTACTATATAACGATATACGTTACATCGTAGTACTATATAACGTTATACGTCATAAAGTAGTACTATATTACGTTATGCGTTATAACGTAGTACTACGTAACGTTATACGTTATAATGAGATACTATGTAACTATATATGTTATATCTTAGTACTATATAACGTTGTACGTTGTAACGTAGTACTATATAACGTCTTACGTTATAACGTAGTACTATATAACGTTATACCTTATCACGTACTACTATACAACGTTATACCTTATGACGTACTACTATACAACGCTATACCATATGTCGTACTACTATACAACGTTTCATGTTATAACGTAGTACCATACAACGTTATACGATATAACGTAGTACTATATAACGTTATACGTTATAACGTAGTACTATATAACGTTATACGTCATAAAGTAGTACTATATAACGTTATACGTTATAATGCGATACTGTGTAACTATATACGATATAACGTAGTACTATACAACGTTACACGATATAACGTAATACTATAAAACGTTTCATGTTATAACGTAGTACTATATAATGTTATACCTTTTGACGTACTACTATACAACGTTATACGATATAACGTAGTACTACATAACGTTATACGTTATAATGAGATACTATGTAACTATATATGTTATATCGTAGGACTATATAACATTATACGTTATATCGTAGTACTATATAACGTTATACGTCATAAAGTAGTACTCTATAACGTTATACGTTATAATGCGATTCTATGTAACTATATACGTTTTAACGTAGTACTATACAACGTTATACGATATAACGTAGTACTATACAACGTTATACAATATAACGTAGTACTATATAACGTAATACCTTATGACGTACTACTATACAACGTTATACCTTGTGACGTACTACTATGCAACGCTATACCTTATGTCGTACTACTATACAACGTTTTACGTTATAACGTAGTACTATATAACGATATACGTTACATCGTAGTACTACATAACGTTATACGTCATAAAGTAGTACTATATTACGTTATACGTTATAATGCGATACTATGTAACTATATACGTTATAACGTAGTACTATACAACGTTATACAATATAACGTATTACTATATAAAGTTATACGTTATAACGTAGTACTATATAACGTTATACGTCATAAAGTAGTACTTTATAACGTTTTACGTTATAATGCGATACTATGTAGCTATATACGTTATAACGTAATACTATAAAACGTTTCATGTTATAGCGTAGTACTATATAACGTTATACCATTTGACGTACTACTATACAACGTTATAGGATATAACGTAGTACTATATAACGTAATACCTTATGACGTACTACTATACAACGCTATACCTTATGACGTACTACTATACAACGTTTTACGTTATAACGTAGTACTATATAACGATATACGTTACATCGTAGTACTATATAACGTTATACGTCATAAAGTAGTACTATATTACGTTATGCGTTATAACGTAGTACTACGTAACGTTATACGTTATAATGAGATACTATGTAACTATATATGTTATATCTTAGTACTATATAACGTTGTACGTTGTAACGTAGTACTATATAACGTCTTACGTTATAACGTAGTACTATATAACGTTATACCTTATCACGTACTACTATACAACGTTATACCTTATGACGTACTACTATACAACGCTATACCATATGTCGTACTACTATACAACGTTTTACGTTATAACGTAGTACTATATAACGATATACGTTACATCGTAGTACTACATAACGTTATACGTCATATAGTAGTACTATATTACGCTATACGTTATAATGAGATACTATGTAACTATATATGTTATATCTTAGTACTATATAACGTTACACGTTATAACGTAATACTATAAAACGTTTCATGTTATAACGTAGTACCATACAACGTTATACGATATAACGTAGTACTATATAACGTTATACGTTATAACGTAGTACTATATAACGTTATACGTCATAAAGTAGTACTATATAACGTTATACGTTATAATGCGATACTATGTAACTATATACGTTATAACGTAGTACTATACAACGTTATACAATATAACGTATTACTATATAAAGTTATACGTTATAACGTAGTACTATATAACGTTATACGTCATAAAGTAGTACTTTATAACGTTTTACGTTATAATGCGATACTATGTAGCTATATACGTTATAACGTAATACTATAAAACGTTTCATGTTATAGCCTAGTACTATATAACGTTATACCATTTGACGTACTACTATACAACGTTATAGGATATAACGTAGTACTATATAACGTAATACCTTATGACGTACTACTATACAACGCTATACCTTATGACGTACTACTATACAACGTTTTACGTTATAACGTAGTACTATATAACGATATACGTTACATCGTAGTACTATATAACGTTATACGTCATAAAGTAGTACTATATTACGTTATGCGTTATAACGTAGTACTACGTAACGTTATACGTTATAATGAGATACTATGTAACTATATAAATTATATCTTAGTACTATATAACGTTGTACGTTGTAACATAGTACTATATAACGTCTTACGTTATAACGTAGTACTATATAACGTTATACCTTATCACGTACTACTATACAACGTTATACCTTATGACGTACTACTATACAACGCTATACCATATGTCGTACTACTATACAACGTTTTACGTTATAACGTAGTACTATACAACGATATACGTTACATCGTAGTACTACATAACGTTATACGTCATATAGTAGTACTATATTACGCTATACGTTATAATGAGATACTATGTAACTATATATGTTATATCTTAGTACTATATAACGTTACACGTTATAACGTAATACTATAAAACGTTTCATGTTATAACGTAGTACCATACAACGTTATACGATATAACGTAGTACTATATAACGTTATACGTTATAACGTAGTACTATATAACGTTATACGTCATAAAGTAGTACTATATAACGTTATACGTTATAATGCGATACTGTGTAACTATATACGATATAACGTAGTACTATACAACGTTACACGATATAACGTAATACTATAAAACGTTTCATGTTATAACGTAGTACTATATAATGTTATACCTTTTGACGTACTACTATACAACGTTATACGATATAACGTAGTACTACATAACGTTATACGTTATAATGAGATACTATGTAACTATATATGTTATATCGTAGGACTATATAACATTATACGTTATATCGTAGTACTATATAACGTTATACGTCATAAAGTAGTACTCTATAACGTTATACGTTATAATGCGATTCTATGTAACTATATACGTTTTAACGTAGTACTATACAACGTTATACGATATAACGTAGTACTATACAACGTTCTACGTCATAAAGTAGTACTATATAACGTTATACGTTATAACGTAGTACTATATAACGTTATACGTCATAAAGTAGTACTTTATAACGTTTTACGTTATAATGCGATACTATGTAGCTATATACGTTATAACGTAATACTATAAAACGTTTCATGTTATAACGTAGTACTATATAACGTTATACCATTTGACGTACTACTATACAACGTTATACGATATAACGTAGTACTACATAATGTTATACGTTATAATGAGATACTATGTAACTATATATGTTATGTCGTAGTACTATTAACGTTATACGTTATAATGCGATACAATGTAACTGTATACGTTATAACGTAGTACTATAGAACGTTATACGTTATAACGTAGTACTATATAACGTTATACCTTTTGACGTACTACTATACAACGTTATACGATATAACGTAGTACTATATAACGTAATACCTTATGACGTACTACTATACAACGCTATACCATATGTCGTACTACTATACAACGTTTTACGTTATAACGTAGTACTATATAACGATATACGTTACATCGTAGTACTACATAACGTTATACGTCATAAAGTAGTACTATATAACGTTATACGTTATAATGCGATTCTATGTAACTATATACGTTTTAACGTAGTACTATACAACGTTATACGATATAACGTAGTACTATATAACGTTATACGTCATAAAGTAGTACTATATAACGTTATACGTTATAATGCGATACTGTGTAACTATATACGTTATAACGTAGTACTATACAACGTTACACGATATAACGTAATACTATAAAACGTTTCATGTTATAACGTAGTACTATATAATGTTATACCTTTTGACGTACTACTATACAACGTTATACGATATAACGTAGTACTACATAACGTTATACGTTATAATGAGATACTATGTAACTATATATGTTATATCGTAGGACTATATAACATTATACGTTATATCGTAGTACTATATAACGTTATACGTCATAAAGTAGTACTCTATAACGTTATACGTCATAAAGTAGTACTCTATAACGTTATACGTTATAATGCGATTCTATGTAACTATATACGTTTTAACGTAGTACTATACAACGTTATACGATATAACGTAGTACTATACAACGTTATACGATATAACGTAGTACTATATAACGTTATACGTTACATCGCAGAACTATATAACGTTATACGTCATAAAGTAGTACTATATTACGTTATGCGTTATAATGCGATACCATGTAACTATATACGTTATAACGTAGTACTATATAACGTTATGCGTCATAACGTAATACTATAAAACGTTTCATGTTATAACGTAGTACTATATAATGTTATACCTTTTGACGTACTACTATACAACGTTATACGATATAACGTAGTACTATACAACGTTATACAATATAACGTAGTACTATATAACGTAATACCTTATGACGTACTACTATACAACGTTATACCTTGTGACGTACTACTATGCAACGCTATACCTTATGTCGTACTACTATACAACGTTTTACGTTATAACGTAGTACTATATAACGATATACGTTACATCGTAGTACTACATAACGTTATACGTCATAAAGTAGTACTATATTACGTTATACGTTATAATGCGATACTATGTAACTATATACGTTATAACGTAGTACTATACAACGTTATACAATATAACGTAGTACTATATAAAGTTATACGTTATAACGTAGTACTATATAACGTAATACCTTATGACGTACTACTATATAACGTTATACGATATAACGTAGTACTACATAACGTTATACGTTATAATGAGATACTATGTAACTATATATGTTATATCTTAGTACTATATAACGTTACACGTTATAACGTAATTCTATAAAACGTTTCATGTTATAACGTAGTACTATATAACGTTATACCTTTTGACGTACTACTATACAACGTTATACGATATAACGTAGTACTACATAACGTTATACGTTATAATGAGATACTATGTAACTATATATGTTATATCTTAGTACTATATAACGTTACACGTTATAACGTAATTCTATAAAACGTTTCATGTTATAACGTAGTACTATATAACGTTATACCTTTTGACGTACTACTATACAACGTTATACGATATAACGTAGTACTACATAACGTTATACGTTATAATGAGATACTATGTAACTATATACGTTATAACGCAGTACTATACAACGTTATACGATATAACGTAGTACTATACAACGTTATACGTCATAAAGTAGTACTATATAACGTTATACGTTATAACGTAGTACTATACAACGTTATACGTTATAACGTAGTACTATATAACGATACACGTTACATCGTAGTACTATATAAGGTTATACGTCATAAAGTAGTACTATATTACGCTATACGTTATAATGCGATACTATGTAACTATATACGTTATAACGTAGTACTATACAACGTTATACAATATAACGTAGTACTATACAACGTTATACGTCTTAAAGTAGTACTATATAACGTTAGACGTTATAACGTAGTACTATACAATGTTATACGTTATAACGTAGTACTATATAACGATATACGTTACATCGTATTACTATATAAGGTTATACGTCATAAAGAAGTACTATATTACGTTATGCGTATATAATGCGATACTATGTAACTATATACGTTATAACGTAGTACTATACAACGTTACACGATATAACGTAGTACTATATAACGTTATACGTTATATCGTAGCACTATACAACGTTATACGTCATAAAGTAGTACTATATAACGTTATACGTTATAACGTAGTACTATATAAAGTTATACGTTATAACGTAGTACTATATAACGTAATACCTTATGACGTACTACTATACAACGTTATATCTTATGACGTACTACTATACAACGTTTTACTTTATAACGTAGTACTATATAACGATATACGTTACATCGTAGTACTATATAAGGTTATACGTCATAAAGTAGTACTATATTCCGTTATGCGTTATAATGCGATACTATGTAACTATATACGTTATAACGTAGTACTACATAACGTTATACGTTATAACGTAATACTATAAAACGTTTCATGTTATAACGTAGTACTATATAACGTTATACCTTTTGACGTACTACTATACAACGTTATACGATATAACGTAGTACTATATAACGTAATACCTTATGACGCACTACTATACAACGCTATACCATATGTCGTACTACTATACAACGTTTTACGTTATAACGTAGTACTATATAACGATATACGTTACATCGTAGTACTACATAACGTTATACGTCATATAGTAGTACTATATTACGTTATACGTTATAATGAGATACTATGTAACTATATATGTTATATCTTAGTACTATATAACGTTACACGTTATAACGTAATACTATAAAACGTTTCATGTTATAACGTAGTACCATACAACGTTATACGATATAACGTAGTACTATATAACGTTATACGTTACATCGTAGAACTATATAACGTTATACGTCATAAAGTAGTACTATATTACGTTATGCGTTATAATGCGATACCATGTAACTATATACGTTATAACGTAGTACTATATAACGTTATGCGTCATAACGTAATACTATAAAACGTTTCATGTTATAACGTAGTACTATATAATGTTATACCTTTTGACGTACTACTATACAACGTTATACGATATAACGTAGTACTATACAACGTTATACAATATAACGTAGTACTATATAACGTAATACCTTATGACGTACTACTATACAACGTTATACCTTGTGACGTACTACTATGCAACGCTATACCTTATGTCGTACTACTATACAACGTTTTACGTTATAACGTAGTACTATATAACGATATACGTTACATCGTAGTACTACATAACGTTATACGTCATAAAGTAGTACTATATTACGTTATACGTTATAATGCGATACTATGTAACTATATACGTTATAACGTAGTACTATACAACGTTATACAATATAACGTATTACTATATAAAGTTATACGTTATAACGTAGTACTATATAACGTTATACGTCATAAAGTAGTACTTTATAACGTTTTACGTTATAATGCGATACTATGTAGCTATATACGTTATAACGTAATACTATAAAACGTTTCATGTTATAGCGTAGTACTATATAACGTTATACCATTTGACATACTACTATACAACGTTATAGGATATAACGTAGTACTATATAACGTAATACCTTATGACGTACTACTATACAACGCTATACCTTATGACGTACTACTATACAACGTTTTACGTTATAACGTAGTACTATATAACGATATACGTTACATCGTAGTACTATATAACGTTATACGTCATAAAGTAGTACTATATTACGTTATGCGTTATAACGTAGTACTACGTAACGTTATACGTTATAATGAGATACTATGTAACTATATATGTTATATCTTAGTACTATATAACGTTGTACGTTGTAACGTAGTACTATATAACGTCTTACGTTATAACGTAGTACTATATAACGTTATACCTTATCACGTACTACTATACAACGTTATACCTTATGACGTACTACTATACAACGCTATACCATATGTCGTACTACTATACAACGTTTTACGTTATAACGTAGTACTATACAACGATATACGTTACATCGTAGTACTACATAACGTTATACGTCATATAGTAGTACTATATTACGCTATACGTTATAATGAGATACTATGTAACTATATATGTTATATCTTAGTACTATATAACGTTACACGTTATAACGTAATACTATAAAACGTTTCATGTTATAACGTAGTACCATACAACGTTATACGATATAACGTAGTACTATATAACGTTATACGTTATAACGTAGTACTATATAACGTTATACGTCATAAAGTAGTACTATATAACGTTATACGTTATAATGCGATACTGTGTAACTATATACGATATAACGTAGTACTATACAACGTTACACGATATAACGTAATACTATAAAACGTTTCATGTTATAACGTAGTACTATATAATGTTATACCTTTTGACGTACTACTATACAACGTTATACGATATAACGTAGTACTACATAACGTTATACGTTATAATGAGATACTATGTAACTATATATGTTATATCGTAGGACTATATAACATTATACGTTATATCGTAGTACTATATAACGTTATACGTCATAAAGTAGTACTCTATAACGTTATACGTTATAATGCGATTCTATGTAACTATATACGTTTTAACGTAGTACTATACAACGTTATACGATATAACGTAGTACTATACAACGTTCTACGTCATAAAGTAGTACTATATAACGTTATACGTTATAACGTAGTACTATATAACGTTATACGTCATAAAGTAGTACTTTATAACGTTTTACGTTATAATGCGATACTATGTAGCTATATACGTTATAACGTAATACTATAAAACGTTTCATGTTATAACGTAGTACTATATAACGTTATACCATTTGACGTACTACTATACAACGTTATACGATATAACGTAGTACTACATAATGTTATACGTTATAATGAGATACTATGTAACTATATATGTTATGTCGTAGTACTATTAACGTTATACGTTATAATGCGATACAATGTAACTGTATACGTTATAACGTAGTACTATAGAACGTTATACGTTATAACGTAGTACTATATAACGTTATACCTTTTGACGTACTACTATACAACGTTATACGATATAACGTAGTACTGTATAACGTAATACCTTATGACGTACTACTATACAACGCTATACCATATGTTGTACTACTATACAACGTTTTACGTTATAACGTAGTACTATATAACGATATACGTTACATCGTAGTACTACATAACGTTATACGTCATAAAGTAGTACTATATAACGTTATACGTTATAATGAGATACTATGTAACTATATATGTTATATCTTAGTACTATATAACGTTACACGTTATAACGTAATACTATAAAACGTTTCATGTTATAACGTAGTACCATACAACGTTATACGATATAACGTAGTACTATATAACGTTATACGTTACATCGTAGAACTATATAACGTTATACGTCATAAAGTAGTACTATATTACGTTATGCGTTATAATGCGATACCATGTAACTATATACGTTATAACGTAGTACTATATAAAGTTATGCGTCATAACGTAATACTATAAAACGTTTCATGTTATAACGTAGTACTATATAATGTTATACCTTTTGACGTACTACTATACAACGTTATACGATATAACGTAGTACTATACAACGTTATACAATATAACGTAGTACTATATAACGTAATACCTTATGACGTACTACTATACAACGTTATACCTTCTGACGTACTACTATGCAACGCTATACCTTATGTCGTACTACTATACAACGTTTTACGTTATAACGTAGTGCTATATAACAATATACGTTACATCGTAGTACTACATAACGTTATACGTCATAAAGTAGTACTATATTACGTTATACGTTATAATGCGATACTATGTAACTATATATGTTATAACGTAGTACTATATAACGTTATACGTCATAAAGTAGTACTTTATAACGTTTTACGTTATAATGCGATACTATGTAGCTATATACGTTATAACGTGATACTATAAAACGTTTCATGTTATAACGTAGTACTATATAACGTTATACCATTTGACGTACTACTATACAACGTTATAGGATATAACGTAGTACTATATAACGTAATACCTTATGACGTACTACTATACAACGCTATACCTTATCTCGTACTACTATACAACGTTTTACGTTATAACGTAGTACTATATAACGATATACGTTACATCGTAGTACTACATAACGTTATACGTCATAAAGTAGTACTATATTACGTTATACGTTATAATGCGATACTATGTAACTATATACGTTATAACGTAGTACTATACAACGTTATACAATATAACGTAGTACTATACAACGTTATACAATATAACGTAGTACTATATAAAGTTACACGTTATAACGTAGTACTATATAACGTTATACGTCATAAAGTAGTACTCTATAACGTTTTACGTTATAATGCGGTACTCTGTAGCTATATACGTTATAACGTAATACTATAAAACGTTTCATGTTATAACGTAGTACTATATAACGTTATACCATTTGACGTACTACTATACAACGTTATACGATATATCGTAGTACTACATAATGTTATACGTAATAATGAGATACTATGTAACTATATATGTTATGTCGTAGTACTATTAACGTTATACGTTATAATGCGAAACTATGTAACTGTATACGTTATAACGTAGTACTATAGAACGTTATACGTTATAACGTAGTACTACATAACGTTATACGTCGTAAAGTAGTACTATATTACGTTATGCGTAATAATGCGATACTATGTAACTACATACGTTATAACGTAGTACTATATAACGTTATACCTTTTGACGTACTACTATACAACGTTATACGATATAACGTAGTACTATATAAAGTTATACGTTATAACGTAGTACTATATAACGTTATACGTTATATCGTAGTACTATACAACGTTATACGATATAACGTAGTACTATATAAAGTTATTCGTTATAACGTAGTACTATATAATGTAATACCTTTTGACGTACTACTATACAACGTTATACCTTATGACGTACTACTATACAACGTTTTACGTTATAACGTAGTACTATATAACGATATACGTTACATCGTAGTACTATATAACGTTATACGTCATAAAGTAGTACTATATTACGTTATGCGTTATAACGTAGTACTACGTAACGTTATACGTTATAATGAGATACTATGTAACTATATATGTTATATCTTAGTACTATATAACGTTACACGTTATAATGCGATACTGTGTAACTATATACGTTATAACGTAGTACTATACAACGTTACACGATATAACGTAATACTATAAAACGTTTCATGTTATAACGTAGTACTATATAACGTTATACCATTTGACGTACTACTATACAACGTTATACGATATAACGTAGTACTACATAATGTTATACGTTATAATGAGATACTATGTAACTATATATGTTATGTCGTAGTACTATTAACGTTATACGTTATAATGCGATACAATGTAACTGTATACGTTATAACGTAGTACTATAGAACGTTATACGTTATAACGTAGTACTATATAACGTTATACGTTATATCGTTGTACTATATAACGTTATACGATATAACGTAGTACTACATAACGTTATACGTCGTAAAGTAGTACTATATTACGTTATACGTTATAATGAGATACTATGTAACTATATATGTTATGTCGTAGTACTATTAACGTTATACGTTATAATGCGATACAATGTAACTGTATACGTTATAACGTAGTACTATAGAACGTTATACGTTATAACGTAGTACTATATAACGTTATACGTTATAACGTAGTACTATATAACGTTATACGTCATAAAGTAGTACTATATAACGTTATACGTTATAATGCGATACTGTGTAACTATATACGTTATAACGTAGTACTATACAACGTTACACGATATAACGTAGTACTATATAACGTTATACGTTATATCGTAGCACTATACAAGGTTATACGTCATAAAGTAGTACTATATAACGTTATACCTTTTCACGTACTACTATACAACGTTATACGATATAACGTAGTACTACATAACGTTATGCGTTATAATGCGATACTATGTAACTATATACGTTATAACGCAGTACTATACAACGTTATACGATATAACGTAGTACTATATAACGTTATACGTTATAACGTAGTACTATATAACGTTATACGTCATAAAGTAGTACTATATAACGTTATACGTTATAATGCGATACTGTGTAACTATTTACGTTATAACGTAGTACTATACAACGTTACACGATATAACGTAGTACTATATAACGTTATACGTTATAACGTAGTACTATACAACGTTATACAATATAACGTAGTACTATACAACGTTATACAATATAACGTAGTACTATATAAAGTTATACGTTATAACGTAATACTATATAAAGTTATACGAAATAACGTAGTACTATATAACGTTATACGATATAACGTAGTACTATATAAAGTTAGACGTTATAACGTAGTACTATATAACGTAATACCTTATCACGTACTACTATACAACGTTATACCTTATGACGTACTACTATACAACGTTTTACGTTATAACGTAGTACTATATAACGATATACGTTACATCGTACTACTATACAACGTTATACGATATAACGTAGTACTACATAACGTTATACGTTATAATGCGATACTATGTAACTATATACGTTATAACGTAGTACTATACAACGTTATACGTCATAAAGTAGTACTATATAACGTTATACGTTATAACGTAGTACTATATAACGTTATGCGTCATAAAGTAGTACTCTATAACGTTATACATTATAATGCGATACTATGTAACTATATACGTTATAACGTAGTACTATACAACGTTATACGTTATAACGTAGTACTATATAACGTAATACCTTATCACGTACTACTATACAACGTTATACCTTATGACGTACTACTATACAACGTTTTACGTTATAACGTAGTACTATATAACGATATACGTTACATCGTACTACTATACAACGTTATACGATATAACGTAGTACTACATAACGTTATACGTTATAATGCGATACTATGTTACTATATACGTTATAACGTAGTACTATACAACGTTATCCGTCATAAAGTAGTACTATATTACGTTATACGTCATAATGCGATACTATGTAACTATATACGTTATAACGTAGTACTACATAACGTTATACATTATAACGTAATACTATATAAAGTTATACGTTATAACGTAGTACTATATAACGTAATACCTTATGACGTAATACTATATAACGTTATACGATATAACGTAGTACTACATAACGTTATACGTTATAATGAGATACTATGTAACTATATACGTTATAACGCAGTACTATACAACGTTATACGATATAACGTAGTACTATACAACGTTATACGTCATAAAGTAGTACTATATAACGTTATACGTTATAACGTAGTACTATACAACGTTATACGTTATAACGTAGTACTATATAACGATACACGTTACATCGTAGTACTATATAACGTTATACGTCATAAAGTAGTACTATATTACGTTATACGTTATAATGCGATACTATGTAACTATATACGTTATAACGTAGTACTATACAACGTTATACAATATAACAGAGTACTATACAGCGTTATACGTCATAAAGTAGTACTATATAACGTTAGACGTTATAACGTAGTACTATACAACGTTATACGTTATAACGTAGTACTATATAACGATATACGTTACATCGTATTACTATATAAGGTTATACGCCATAAAGTAGTACTATATTACGTTATGCGTATATAATGCGATACTATGTAACTATATACGTTATAACGTAGTACTATACAACGTTACACGATATAACGTAGTACTATATAACGTTATACGTTATATCGTAGCACTATACAACGTTATACGTCATAAAGTAGTACTATATAACGTTATACGTTATAACGTAATACTATATAAAGTTATACGTTATAACGTAGTACTATATAACGTAATACCTTATGACGTACTACTATACAACGTTATATCTTATGACGTACTACTATACAACGTTATACGATATAACGCAGTACTACATAACGTTATGCGTTATAATGAGATACTATGTAACTATGTATGTTATATCTTAGTACTATATAACGTTATACGTTGTAACGTAGTACTACATAACGTTATACGTTATAACGTAATACTATAAAACGTTTCATGTTATAACGTAGTACTATATAACGTTATACCTTTTGACGTACTACTATACCACGTTATACGATATAACGTAGTACTATATAACGTAATACCTTTTGACCTAATACTACACAACGTTATACGATATAACGTAGTACTACATAATGTTATACGTTATAATGAGATACTATGTAACTATATATGTTATATCGTAGTACTATTAACGTTATGCGTTATAATGCGATACTATGTAACTGTATACGTTATAACGTAGTACTATAGAACGTTATACGTTATAACGTAGTACTATATAACGTTATACGTTATATCGTAGTACTATATAACGTTATACGAGATAACATAGTACTACATAACGTTATACGTCGTAAAGTAGTACTATATTACGTTATGCGTTATAATGCGATACTATGTAACTATATACGTTATAACGTAGTACTATACAACGTTACACGATATAACGTAGTACTATATAACGTTATACGTTATATCGTAGCACTATACAACGTTATACGTCATAAAGTAGTACTATATAACGTTATACGTTATAACGTAGTACTATATAACGTTATACGTTATAACGTAGTACTATACAACGTTTTACGATATGACGTAGTACTATATAACGATATACGTTACATCGTAGTACTACATAACGTTATACGTCATAAAGTAGTACTATATTACGTTATACGTTATAATGAGATACTATATAACTATATATGTTATAACGTAGTACTACATAACGTTATACGTTCTAACGTAGTACTATATAACGTTATACGTCATAAAGTAGTACTATATTACGTTATACGTTATAATGAGATACTATGTAACTATATATGTTATATCTTAGTACTATATAACGTTACACGTTATAACGTAATACTATAAAACGTTTCATGTTATAACGTAGTACCATACAACGTTATACGATATAACGTAGTACTATATAACGTTATACGTTACATCGTAGAACTATATAACGTTATACGTCATAAAGTAGTACTATATTACGTTATGCGTTATAATGCGATACCATGTAACTATATACGTTATAACGTAGTACTATATAACGTTATGCGTCATAACGTAATACTATAAAACGTTTCATGTTATAACGTAGTACTATATAATGTTATACCTTTTGACGTACTACTATACAACGTTATACGATATAACGTAGTACTATACAACGTTATACGTCATAAAGTAGTACTATATAACGTTATACGTTATAACGTAGTACTATACAACGTTATACGTTATAACGTAGTACTATATAACGATACACGTTACATCGTAGTACTATATAACGTTATACGTCATAAAGTAGTACTATATTACGTTATACGTTATAATGCGATACTATGTAACTATATACGTTATAACGTAGTACTATACAACGTTATACAATATAACAGAGTACTATACAGCGTTATACGTCATAAAGTAGTACTATATAACGTTAGACGTTATAACGTAGTACTATACAACGTTATACGTTATAACGTAGTACTATATAACGATATACGTTACATCGTATTACTATATAAGGTTATACGCCATAAAGTAGTACTATATTACGTTATGCGTATATAATGCGATACTATGTAACTATATACGTTATAACGTAGTACTATACAACGTTACACGATATAACGTAGTACTATATAACGTTATACGTTATATCGTAGCACTATACAACGTTATACGTCATAAAGTAGTACTATATAACGTTATACGTTATAACGTAATACTATATAAAGTTATACGTTATAACGTAGTACTATATAACGTAATACCTTATGACGTACTACTATACAACGTTATATCTTATGACGTACTACTATACAACGTTATACGATATAACGCAGTACTACATAACGTTATGCGTTATAATGAGATACTATGTAACTATGTATGTTATATCTTAGTACTATATAACGTTATACGTTGTAACGTAGTACTACATAACGTTATACGTTATAACGTAATACTATAAAACGTTTCATGTTATAACGTAGTACTATATAACGTTATACCTTTTGACGTACTACTATACCACGTTATACGATATAACGTAGTACTATATAACGTAATACCTTTTGACCTAATACTACACAACGTTATACGATATAACGTAGTACTACATAATGTTATACGTTATAATGAGATACTATGTAACTATATATGTTATATCGTAGTACTATTAACGTTATGCGTTATAATGCGATACTATGTAACTGTATACGTTATAACGTAGTACTATAGAACGTTATACGTTATAACGTAGTACTATATAACGTTATACGTTATATCGTAGTACTATATAACGTTATACGAGATAACATAGTACTACATAACGTTATACGTCGTAAAGTAGTACTATATTACGTTATGCGTTATAATGCGATACTATGTAACTATATACGTTATAACGTAGTACTATACAACGTTACACGATATAACGTAGTACTATATAACGTTATACGTTATATCGTAGCACTATACAACGTTATACGTCATAAAGTAGTACTATATAACGTTATACGTTATAACGTAGTACTATATAACGTTATACGTTATAACGTAGTACTATACAACGTTTTACGATATGACGTAGTACTATATAACGATATACGTTACATCGTAGTACTACATAACGTTATACGTCATAAAGTAGTACTATATTACGTTATACGTTATAATGAGATACTATATAACTATATATGTTATAACGTAGTACTACATAACGTTATACGTTCTAACGTAGTACTATATAACGTTATACGTCATAAAGTAGTACTATATTACGTTATACGTTATAATGAGATACTATGTAACTATATATGTTATATCTTAGTACTATATAACGTTACACGTTATAACGTAATACTATAAAACGTTTCATGTTATAACGTAGTACCATACAACGTTATACGATATAACGTAGTACTATATAACGTTATACGTTACATCGTAGAACTATATAACGTTATACGTCATAAAGTAGTACTATATTACGTTATGCGTTATAATGCGATACCATGTAACTATATACGTTATAACGTAGTACTATATAACGTTATGCGTCATAACGTAATACTATAAAACGTTTCATGTTATAACGTAGTACTATATAATGTTATACCTTTTGACGTACTACTATACAACGTTATACGATATAACGTAGTACTATACAACGTTATACAATATAACGTAGTACTATATAACGTAATACCTTATGACGTACTACTATACAACGTTATACCTTGTGACGTACTACTATGCAACGCTATACCTTATGTCGTACTACTATACAACGTTTTACGTTATAACGTAGTACTATATAACGATATACGTTACATCGTAGTACTACATAACGTTATACGTCATAAAGTAGTACTATATTACGTTATACGTTATAATGCGATACTATGTAACTATATACGTTATAACGTAGTACTATACAACGTTATACAATATAACGTATTACTATATAAAGTTATACGTTATAACGTAGTACTATATAACGTTATACGTCATAAAGTAGTACTTTATAACGTTTTACGTTATAATGCGATACTATGTAGCTATATACGTTATAACGTAATACTATAAAACGTTTCATGTTATAGCGTAGTACTATATAACGTTATACCATTTGACGTACTACTATACAACGTTATAGGATATAACGTAGTACTATATAACGTAATACCTTATGACGTACTACTATACAACGCTATACCTTATGACGTACTACTATACAACGTTTTACGTTATAACGTAGTACTATATAACGATATACGTTACATCGTAGTACTATATAACGTTATACGTCATAAAGTAGTACTATATTACGTTATGCGTTATAACGTAGTACTACGTAACGTTATACGTTATAATGAGATACTATGTAACTATATATGTTATATCTTAGTACTATATAACGTTGTACGTTGTAACGTAGTACTATATAACGTCTTACGTTATAACGTAGTACTATATAACGTTATACCTTATCACGTACTACTATACAACGTTATACCTTATGACGTACTACTATACAACGCTATACCATATGTCGTACTACTATACAACGTTTTACGTTATAACGTAGTACTATACAACGATATACGTTACATCGTAGTACTACATAACGTTATACGTCATATAGTAGTACTATATTACGCTATACGTTATAATGAGATACTATGTAACTATATATGTTATATCTTAGTACTATATAACGTTACACGTTATAACGTAATACTATAAAACGTTTCATGTTATAACGTAGTACCATACAACGTTATACGATATAACGTAGTACTATATAACGTTATACGTTATAACGTAGTACTATATAACGTTATACGTCATAAAGTAGTACTATATAACGTTATACGTTATAATGCGATACTGTGTAACTATATACGATATAACGTAGTACTATACAACGTTACACGATATAACGTAATACTATAAAACGTTTCATGTTATAACGTAGTACTATATAATGTTATACCTTTTGACGTACTACTATACAACGTTATACGATATAACGTAGTACTACATAACGTTATACGTTATAATGAGATACTATGTAACTATATATGTTATATCGTAGGACTATATAACATTATACGTTATATCGTAGTACTATATAACGTTATACGTCATAAAGTAGTACTCTATAACGTTATACGTTATAATGCGATTCTATGTAACTATATACGTTTTAACGTAGTACTATACAACGTTATACGATATAACGTAGTACTATACAACGTTCTACGTCATAAAGTAGTACTATATAACGTTATACGTTATAACGTAGTACTATATAACGTTATACGTCATAAAGTAGTACTTTATAACGTTTTACGTTATAATGCGATACTATGTAGCTATATACGTTATAACGTAATACTATAAAACGTTTCATGTTATAACGTAGTACTATATAACGTTATACCATTTGACGTACTACTATACAACGTTATACGATATAACGTAGTACTACATAATGTTATACGTTATAATGAGATACTATGTAACTATATATGTTATGTCGTAGTACTATTAACGTTATACGTTATAATGCGATACAATGTAACTGTATACGTTATAACGTAGTACTATAGAACGTTATACGTTATAACGTAGTACTATATAACGTTATACCTTTTGACGTACTACTATACAACGTTATACGATATAACGTAGTACTGTATAACGTAATACCTTATGACGTACTACTATACAACGCTATACCATATGTTGTACTACTATACAACGTTTTACGTTATAACGTAGTACTATATAACGATATACGTTACATCGTAGTACTACATAACGTTATACGTCATAAAGTAGTACTATATAACGTTATACGTTATAATGAGATACTATGTAACTATATATGTTATATCTTAGTACTATATAACGTTACACGTTATAACGTAATACTATAAAACGTTTCATGTTATAACGTAGTACCATACAACGTTATACGATATAACGTAGTACTATATAACGTTATACGTTACATCGTAGAACTATATAACGTTATACGTCATAAAGTAGTACTATATTACGTTATGCGTTATAATGCGATACCATGTAACTATATACGTTATAACGTAGTACTATATAAAGTTATGCGTCATAACGTAATACTATAAAACGTTTCATGTTATAACGTAGTACTATATAATGTTATACCTTTTGACGTACTACTATACAACGTTATACGATATAACGTAGTACTATACAACGTTATACAATATAACGTAGTACTATATAACGTAATACCTTATGACGTACTACTATACAACGTTATACCTTCTGACGTACTACTATGCAACGCTATACCTTATGTCGTACTACTATACAACGTTTTACGTTATAACGTAGTGCTATATAACAATATACGTTACATCGTAGTACTACATAACGTTATACGTCATAAAGTAGTACTATATTACGTTATACGTTATAATGCGATACTATGTAACTATATATGTTATAACGTAGTACTATATAACGTTATACGTCATAAAGTAGTACTTTATAACGTTTTACGTTATAATGCGATACTATGTAGCTATATACGTTATAACGTAGTACTATATAACGTTATACGTTATATCGTAGTACTATACAACGTTATACGATATAACGTAGTACTATATAAAGTTATTCGTTATAACGTAGTACTATATAATGTAATACCTTTTGACGCACTACTATACAACGATATACCTTATCTCGTACTACTATACAACGTTTTACGTTATAACGTAGTACTATATAACGATATACGTTACATCGTAGTACTACATAACGTTATACGTCATAAAGTAGTACTATATTACGTTATACGTTATAATGCGATACTATGTAACTATATACGTTATAACGTAGTACTATACAACGTTATACAATATAACGTAGTACTATACAACGTTATACAATATAACGTAGTACTATATAATGTTACACGTTATAACGTAGTACTATATAACGTTATACGTCATAAAGTAGTACTCTATAACGTTTTACGTTATAATGCGGTACTCTGTAGCTATATACGTTATAACGTAATACTATAAAACGTTTCATGTTATAACGTAGTACTATATAACGTTATACCATTTGACGTACTACTATACAACGTTATACGATATATCGTAGTACTACATAATGTTATACGTAATAATGAGATACTATGTAACTATATATGTTATGTCGTAGTACTATTAACGTTATACGTTATAATGCGAAACTATGTAACTGTATACGTTATAACGTAGTACTATAGAACGTTATACGTTATAACGTAGTACTACATAACGTTATACGTCGTAAAGTAGTACTATATTACGTTATGCGTAATAATGCGATACTATGTAACTACATACGTTATAACGTAGTACTATATAACGTTATACCTTTTGACGTACTACTATACAACGTTATACGATATAACGTAGTACTATATAAAGTTATACGTTATAACGTAGTACTATATAACGTTATACGTTATATCGTAGTACTATACAACGTTATACGATATAACGTAGTACTATATAAAGTTATTCGTTATAACGTAGTACTATATAATGTAATACCTTTTGACGCACTACTATACAACGATATACCTTATGACGTACTACTATACAACGTTTTACGTTATAACGTAGTACTATATAACGATATACGTTACATCGTAGTACTATATAACGTTATACGTCATAAAGTAGTACTATATTACGTTATGCGTTATAACGTAGTACTACGTAACGTTATACGTTATAATGAGATACTATGTAACTATATATGTTATATCTTAGTACTATATAACGTTACACGTTATAATGCGATACTGTGTAACTATATACGTTATAACGTAGTACTATACAACGTTACACGATATAACGTAATACTATAAAACGTTTCATGTTATAACGTAGTACTATATAACGTTATACCATTTGACGTACTACTATACAACGTTATACGATATAACGTAGTACTACATAATGTTATACGTTATAATGAGATACTATGTAACTATATATGTTATGTCGTAGTACTATTAACGTTATACGTTATAATGCGATACAATGTAACTGTATACGTTATAACGTAGTACTATAGAACGTTATACGTTATAACGTAGTACTATATAACGTTATACGTTATATCGTTGTACTATATAACGTTATACGATATAACGTAGTACTACATAACGTTATACGTCGTAAAGTAGTACTATATTACGTTATACGTTATAATGAGATACTATGTAACTATATATGTTATGTCGTAGTACTATTAACGTTATACGTTATAATGCGATACAATGTAACTGTATACGTTATAACGTAGTACTATAGAACGTTATACGTTATAACGTAGTACTATATAACGTTATACGTTATAACGTAGTACTATATAACGTTATACGTCATAAAGTAGTACTATATAACGTTATACGTTATAATGCGATACTGTGTAACTATATACGTTATAACGTAGTACTATACAACGTTACACGATATAACGTAGTACTATATAACGTTATACGTTATATCGTAGCACTATACAAGGTTATACGTCATAAAGTAGTACTATATAACGTTATACCTTTTCACGTACTACTATACAACGTTATACGATATAACGTAGTACTACATAACGTTATGCGTTATAATGCGATACTATGTAACTATATACGTTATAACGCAGTACTATACAACGTTATACGATATAACGTAGTACTATATAACGTTATACGTTATAACGTAGTACTATATAACGTTATACGTCATAAAGTAGTACTATATAACGTTATACGTTATAATGCGATACTGTGTAACTATTTACGTTATAACGTAGTACTATACAACGTTACACGATATAACGTAGTACTATATAACGTTATACGTTATAACGTAGTACTATACAACGTTATACAATATAACGTAGTACTATACAACGTTATACAATATAACGTAGTACTATATAAAGTTATACGTTATAACGTAATACTATATAAAGTTATACGAAATAACGTAGTACTATATAACGTTATACGATATAACGTAGTACTATATAAAGTTAGACGTTATAACGTAGTACTATATAACGTAATACCTTATCACGTACTACTATACAACGTTATACCTTATGACGTACTACTATACAACGTTTTACGTTATAACGTAGTACTATATAACGATATACGTTACATCGTACTACTATACAACGTTATACGATATAACGTAGTACTACATAACGTTATACGTTATAATGCGATACTATGTAACTATATACGTTATAATGTAGTACTATACAACGTTATACGTCATAAAGTAGTACTATATAACGTTATACGTTATAACGTAGTACTATATAAAGTTACACGTTATAACGTAGTACTATATAATGTAATACCTTTTGACGCACTACTATACAACGATATACCTTATCTCGTACTACTATACAACGTTTTACGTTATAACGTAGTACTATATAACGATATACGTTACATCGTAGTACTACATAACGTTATACGTCATAAAGTAGTACTATATTACGTTATACGTTATAATGCGATACTATGTAACTATATACGTTATAACGTAGTACTATACAACGTTATACAATATAACGTAGTACTATACAACGTTATACAATATAACGTAGTACTATATAAAGTTACACGTTATAACGTAGTACTATATAACGTTATACGTCATAAAGTAGTACTCTATAACGTTTTACGTTATAATGCGGTACTCTGTAGCTATATACGTTATAACGTAATACTATAAAACGTTTCATGTTATAACGTAGTACTATATAACGTTATACCATTTGACGTACTACTATACAACGTTATACGATATATCGTAGTACTACATAATGTTATACGTAATAATGAGATACTATGTAACTATATATGTTATGTCGTAGTACTATTAACGTTATACGTTATAATGCGAAACTATGTAACTGTATACGTTATAACGTAGTACTATAGAACGTTATACGTTATAACGTAGTACTACATAACGTTATACGTCGTAAAGTAGTACTATATTACGTTATGCGTAATAATGCGATACTATGTAACTACATACGTTATAACGTAGTACTATATAACGTTATACCTTTTGACGTACTACTATACAACGTTATACGATATAACGTAGTACTATATAAAGTTATACGTTATAACGTAGTACTATATAACGTTATACGTTATATCGTAGTACTATACAACGTTATACGATATAACGTAGTACTATATAAAGTTATTCGTTATAACGTAGTACTATATAATGTAATACCTTTTGACGCACTACTATACAACGATATACCTTATGACGTACTACTATACAACGTTTTACGTTATAACGTAGTACTATATAACGATATACGTTACATCGTAGTACTATATAACGTTATACGTCATAAAGTAGTACTATATTACGTTATGCGTTATAACGTAGTACTACGTAACGTTATACGTTATAATGAGATACTATGTAACTATATATGTTATATCTTAGTACTATATAACGTTACACGTTATAATGCGATACTGTGTAACTATATACGTTATAACGTAGTACTATACAACGTTACACGATATAACGTAATACTATAAAACGTTTCATGTTATAACGTAGTACTATATAACGTTATACCATTTGACGTACTACTATACAACGTTATACGATATAACGTAGTACTACATAATGTTATACGTTATAATGAGATACTATGTAACTATATATGTTATGTCGTAGTACTATTAACGTTATACGTTATAATGCGATACAATGTAACTGTATACGTTATAACGTAGTACTATAGAACGTTATACGTTATAACGTAGTACTATATAACGTTATACGTTATATCGTTGTACTATATAACGTTATACGATATAACGTAGTACTACATAACGTTATACGTCGTAAAGTAGTACTATATTACGTTATACGTTATAATGAGATACTATGTAACTATATATGTTATGTCGTAGTACTATTAACGTTATACGTTATAATGCGATACAATGTAACTGTATACGTTATAACGTAGTACAATAGAACGTTATACGTTATAACGTAGTACTATATAACGTTATACGTTATAACGTAGTACTATATAACGTTATACGTCATAAAGTAGTACTATATAACGTTATACGTTATAATGCGATACTGTGTAACTATATACGTTATAACGTAGTACTATACAACGTTACACGATATAACGTAGTACTATATAACGTTATACGTTATATCGTAGCACTATACAAGGTTATACGTCATAAAGTAGTACTATATAACGTTATACCTTTTCACGTACTACTATACAACGTTATACGATATAACGTAGTACTACATAACGTTATGCGTTATAATGCGATACTATGTAACTATATACGTTATAACGCAGTACTATACAACGTTATACGATATAACGTAGTACTATATAACGTTATACGTTATAACGTAGTACTATATAACGTTATACGTCATAAAGTAGTACTATATAACGTTATACGTTATAATGCGATACTGTGTAACTATTTACGTTATAACGTAGTACTATACAACGTTACACGATATAACGTAGTACTATATAACGTTATACGTTATAACGTAGTACTATACAACGTTATACAATATAACGTAGTACTATACAACGTTATACAATATAACGTAGTACTATATAAAGTTATACGTTATAACGTAATACTATATAAAGTTATACGAAATAACGTAGTACTATATAACGTTATACGATATAACGTAGTACTATATAAAGTTAGACGTTATAACGTAGTACTATATAACGTAATACCTTATCACGTACTACTATACAACGTTATACCTTATGACGTACTACTATACAACGTTTTACGTTATAACGTAGTACTATATAACGATATACGTTACATCGTACTACTATACAACGTTATACGATATAACGTAGTACTACATAACGTTATACGTTATAATGCGATACTATGTAACTATATACGTTATAATGTAGTACTATACAACGTTATACGTCATAAAGTAGTACTATATAACGTTATACGTTATAACGTAGTACTATATAACGTTATGCGTCATAAAGTAGTACTCTATAACGTTATACATTATAATGCGATACTATGTAACTATATACGTTATAACGTAGTACTATACAACGTTATACGTTATAACGTAGTACTATATAACGTAATACCTTATCACGTACTACTATACAACGTTATACCTTATGACGTACTACTATACAACGTTTTACGTTATAACGTAGTACTATATAACGATATACGTTACATCGTACTACTATACAACGTTATACGATATAACGTAGTACTACATAACGTTATACGTTATAATGCGATACTATGTTACTATATACGTTATAACGTAGTACTATACAACGTTATCCGTCATAAAGTAGTACTATATTACGTTATACGTCATAATGCGATACTATGTAACTATATACGTTATAACGTAGTACTACATAACGTTATACATTATAACGTAATACTATATAAAGTTATACGTTATAACGTAGTACTATATAACGTAATACCTTATGACGTAATACTATATAACGTTATACGATATAACGTAGTACTACATAACGTTATACGTTATAATGAGATACTATGTAACTATATACGTTATAACGCAGTACTATACAACGTTATACGATATAACGTAGTACTATACAACGTTATACGTCATAAAGTAGTACTATATAACGTTATACGTTATAACGTAGTACTATACAACGTTATACGTTATAACGTAGTACTATATAACGATACACGTTACATCGTAGTACTATATAACGTTATACGTCATAAAGTAGTACTATATTACGTTATACGTTATAATGCGATACTATGTAACTATATACGTTATAGCGTAGTACTATACAACGTTATACAATATAACAGAGTACTATACAGCGTTATACGTCATAAAGTAGTACTATATAACGTTAGACGTTATAACGTAGTACTATACAACGTTATACGTTATAACGTAGTACTATATAACGATATACGTTACATCGTATTACTATATAAGGTTATACGCCATAAAGTAGTACTATATTACGTTATGCGTATATAATGCGATACTATGTAACTATATACGTTATAACGTAGTACTATACAACGTTACACGATATAACGTAGTACTATATAACGTTATACGTTATATCGTAGCACTATACAACGTTATACGTCATAAAGTAGTACTATATAACGTTATACGTTATAACGTAATACTATATAAAGTTATACGTTATAACGTAGTACTATATAACGTAATACCTTATGACGTACTACTATACAACGTTATATCTTATGACGTACTACTATACAACGTTATACGATATAACGCAGTACTACATAACGTTATGCGTTATAATGAGATACTATGTAACTATGTATGTTATATCTTAGTACTATATAACGTTATACGTTGTAACGTAGTACTACATAACGTTATACGTTATAACGTAATACTATAAAACGTTTCATGTTATAACGTAGTACTATATAACGTTATACCTTTTGACGTACTACTATACCACGTTATACGATATAACGTAGTACTATATAACGTAATACCTTTTGACCTAATACTACACAACGTTATACGATATAACGTAGTACTTCATAATGTTATACGTTATAATGAGATACTATGTAACTATATATGTTATATCGTAGTACTATTAACGTTATGCGTTATAATGCGATACTATGTAACTGTATACGTTATAACGTAGTACTATAGAACGTTATACGTTATAACGTAGTACTATATAACGTTATACGTTATATCGTAGTACTATATAACGTTATACGAGATAACATAGTACTACATAACGTTATACGTCGTAAAGTAGTACTATATTACGTTATGCGTTATAATGCGATACTATGTAACTATATACGTTATAACGTAGTACTATACAACGTTACACGATATAACGTAGTACTATATAACGTTATACGTTATATCGTAGCACTATACAACGTTATACGTCATAAAGTAGTACTATATAACGTTATACGTTATAACGTAGTACTATATAACGTTATACGTTATAACGTAGTACTATACAACGTTTTACGATATGACGTAGTACTATATAACGATATACGTTACATCGTAGTACTACATAACGTTATACGTCATAAAGTAGTACTATATTACGTTATACGTTATAATGAGATACTATATAACTATATATGTTATAACGTAGTACTACATAACGTTATACGTTCTAACGTAGTACTATATAACGTTATACGTCATAAAGTAGTACTCTATAACGTTTTACGTTATAATGCGATACTATGTAGCTATATACGTCATAACGTAATACTATAAAACGTTTCATGTTATAACGTAGTACTATATAACGTTATACCTTTTGACGTACTACTATACAACGTTATACGATATAACGTAGTACTACATAACGTTATGCGTTATAATGAGATACTATGTAACTATATATGTTATATCTTAGTACTATATAACGTTACACGTTATAACCTAATACTATAAAACGTTTCATGTTATAACGTAGTACTATACAACGTTATACGATATAACGTAGTACTATATAACGTTATACGTTATAACGTAGTACTATATAACGTTATACGTCATAAAGTAGTACTATATAACGTTATACGTTATAATGCGATACTGTGTAACTGTATGCGTTATAACGTAGTACTATACAACGTTACACGATATAACGTAGTACTATATAACGTTATACGTTATGTCGTAGCACTATACAACGTTATACGTCATAAAGTAGTACTATATAACGTTATACGTTATAACGTAGTACTATACAACGTTATACAATATAACGTAGTACTATATAAAGTTATACGTTATAACGTAGTTCTATATAAAGTTATACGTAATAACGTAGTACTATATAACGTTATACGTTATAACGTAATACTATAAAACGTTTCATGTTATAACGTAGCACTATATAACGTTATACCTTTTGACGTACTACTATACAACTTTATACGATATAACGTAGTACTACATAATGTTATACGTTATAATGAGATACTATGTAACTATATATGTTATATCGTAGTACTATTAACGTTATGCGTTATAATGCGATACTATGTAACTGTATACGTTATAACGTAGTACTATAGAACGTTATACGTTATAACGTAGTACTATATAACGTTATACGTTATATCGTAGTACTATATAACGTTATACGAGATAACATAGTACTACATAACGTTATACGTCGTAAAGTAGTACTATATTACGTTATGCGTTATAATGCAATACTATGTAACTATATACGTTATAACGTAGTACTATACAACGTTACACGATATAACGTAGTACTATATAACGTTATACGTTATATCGTAGCACTATACAACGTTATACGTCATAAAGTAGTACTATATAACGTTATACGTTATAACGTAGTACTATATAACGTTATACGTTATAACGTAGTACTATACAACGTTTTACGATATGACGTAGTACTATATAACGATATACGTTACATCGTAGTACTACATAACGTTATACGTCATAAAGTAGTACTATATTACGTTATACGTTATAATGAGATACTATATAACTATATATGTTATAACGTAGTACTACATAACGTTATACGTTCTAACGTAGTACTATATAACGTTATACGTCATAAAGTAGTACTCTATAACGTTTTACGTTATAATGCGATACTATGTAGCTATATACGTCATAACGTAATACTATAAAACGTTTCATGTTATAACGTAGTACTATATAACGTTATACCTTTTGACGTACTACTATACAACGTTATACGATATAACGTAGTACTACATAACGTTATGCGTTATAATGAGATACTATGTAACTATATATGTTATATCTCAGTACTATATAACGTTACACGTTATAACCTAATACTATAAAACGTTTCATGTTATAACGTAGTACTATACAACGTTACACGATATAACGTAGTACTATATAACGTTATACGTTATGTCGTAGCACTATACAACGTTATACGTCATAAAGTAGTACTATATATCGTTATACGTTATAACGTAGTACTATACAACGTTATACAATATAACGTAGTACTATATAAAGTTATACGTTATAACGTAGTTCTATATAAAGTTATACGTAATAACGTAGTACTATATAACGTTATACGTTATAACGTAATACTATAAAATGTTTCATGTTATAACGTAGCACTATATAACGTTATACCTTTTGACGTACTACTATACAACTTTATACGATATAACGTAGTACTACATAATGTTATACGTTATAATGAGATACTATGTAACTATATATGTTAAATCGTAGTACTATTAACGTTATACGTTATAATGCGATACTATGTAACTGTTTACGTTATAACGTAGTACTATACAACGTTATACGTTATAACGTAGTACTATATAACGTTATACGTTATATCGTAGTACTATATAACGTTATACGTCATAAAGTAGTACTCTATAACGTTATACATTATAATGCGATACTATGTAACTATATACGTTATAACGTAGTACTATACAACGTTATTCGTCATAAAGTAGTACTATATAACGTTATACGTTATAACGTAGTACTATATAACGTTATACGTCATAAAGTAGTACTCTATAACGTTATACATTATAATGCGATACTATGTAACTATATACGTTATAACGTAGTACTATACAACGTTATACGTTATAACGTAGTACTATATAACGTAATACCTTATCACGTACTACTATACAACGTTATACCTTATGACGTACTACTATACAACGTTTTACGTTATAACGTAGTACTATATAACGATATACGTTACATCGTACTACTATACAACGTTATACGATATAACGTAGTACTACATAACGTTATACGTTATAATGCGATACTATGTTACTATATACGTTATAACGTAGTACTATACAACGTTATCCGTCATAAAGTAGTGCTATATTACGTTATACGTCATAATGCGATACTATGTAACTATATACGTTATAACGTAGTACTACATAACGTTATACATTATAACGTAATACTATATAAAGTTATACGTTATAACTTAGTACTATATAACGTAATACCTTATGACGTACTACTATATAACGTTATACGATATAACGTAGTACTACATAACGTTATACGTTATAATGAGATACTATGTAACTATATATGTTATATCTTAGTACTATATAAAGTTACACGTTATAACGTAATTCTATAAAACGTTTCATGTTATAACGTAGTACTATATAACGTTATACCTTTTGACGTACTACTATACAACGTTATACGATATAACGTAGTACTACATAACGTTATACGTTATAATGAGATACTATGTAACTATATACGTTATAACGCAGTACTATATAACGTTATGCGTTATAACGTAGTACTATATAACGATACACGTTACATCGTAGTACTATATAAGGTTATACGTCATAAAGTAGTACTATATTACGTTATACGTTATAATGCGATACTATGTAACTATATACGTTATAACGTAGTACTATACAACGTTATACAATATAACGTAGTACTATACAACGTTATACGTCATAAAGTAGTACTATATAACGTTAGACGTTATAACGTAGTACTATACAACGTTATACGTGATAACGTAGTACTATATAACGATATACGTTACATCGTATTACTATATAAGGTTATACGCCATAAAGTAGTACTATATTACGTTATGCGTATATAATGCGATACTATGTAACTATATACGTTATAACGTAGTACTATACAACGTTACACGATATAACGTAGTACTATATAACGTTATACGTTATATCGTAGCACTATACAACGTTATACGTCATAAAGTAGTACTATATAACGTTATACGTTATAACGTAATACTATATAAAGTTATACGTTATAACGTAGTACTATATAACGTAATACCATATGACGTACTACTATACAACGTTATATCTTATGACGTACTACTATACAACGTTATACGATATAACGTAGTACTACATAACGTTATGCGTTATAATGAGATACTATGTAACTATGTATGTTATATCTTAGTACTATATAACGTTACACGTTTTAACGTAGTACTATATAACGTTATACGCCATAAAGTAGTACTATATTACGTTATGCGTATATAATGCGATACTATGTAACTATGTACGTTATAACGTAGAACTATACAACGTTACACGATATAACGTAGTACTATATAACGTTATACGTTATATCGTAGCACTATACAACGTTATACGTCATAAAGTAGTACTCTATAACGTTATACATTATAATGCGATACTATGTAACTATATACGTTATAACGTAGTACTATACAACGTTATTCGTCATAAAGTAGTACTATATAACGTTATACGTTATAACGTAGTACTATATAACGTTATACGTCATAAAGTAGTACTCTATAACGTTATACATTATAATGCGATACTATGTAACTATATACGTTATAACGTAGTACTATACAACGTTATACGTTATAACGTAGTACTATATAACGTAATACCTTATCACGTACTACTATACAACGTTATACCTTATGACGTACTACTATACAACGTTTTACGTTATAACGTAGTACTATATAACGATATACGTTACATCGTACTACTATACAACGTTATACGATATAACGTAGTACTACATAACGTTATACGTTATAATGCGATACTATGTTACTATATACGTTATAACGTAGTACTATACAACGTTATCCGTCATAAAGTAGTGCTATATTACGTTATACGTCATAATGCGATACTATGTAACTATATACGTTATAACGTAGTACTACATAACGTTATACATTATAACGTAATACTATATAAAGTTATACGTTATAACTTAGTACTATATAACGTAATACCTTATGACGTACTACTATATAACGTTATACGATATAACGTAGTACTACATAACGTTATACGTTATAATGAGATACTATGTAACTATATATGTTATATCTTAGTACTATATAAAGTTACACGTTATAACGTAATTCTATAAAACGTTTCATGTTATAACGTAGTACTATATAACGTTATACCTTTTGACGTACTACTATACAACGTTATACGATATAACGTAGTACTACATAACGTTATACGTTATAATGAGATACTATGTAACTATATACGTTATAACGCAGTACTATATAACGTTATGCGTTATAACGTAGTACTATATAACGATACACGTTACATCGTAGTACTATATAAGGTTATACGTCATAAAGTAGTACTATATTACGTTATACGTTATAATGCGATACTATGTAACTATATACGTTATAACGTAGTACTATACAACGTTATACAATATAACGTAGTACTATACAACGTTATACGTCATAAAGTAGTACTATATAACGTTAGACGTTATAACGTAGTACTATACAACGTTATACGTGATAACGTAGTACTATATAACGATATACGTTACATCGTATTACTATATAAGGTTATACGCCATAAAGTAGTACTATATTACGTTATGCGTATATAATGCGATACTATGTAACTATATACGTTATAACGTAGTACTATACAACGTTACACGATATAACGTAGTACTATATAACGTTATACGTTATATCGTAGCACTATACAACGTTATACGTCATAAAGTAGTACTATATAACGTTATACGTTATAACGTAATACTATATAAAGTTATACGTTATAACGTAGTACTATATAACGTAATACCATATGACGTACTACTATACAACGTTATATCTTATGACGTACTACTATACAACGTTATACGATATAACGTAGTACTACATAACGTTATGCGTTATAATGAGATACTATGTAACTATGTATGTTATATCTTAGTACTATATAACGTTACACGTTTTAACGTAGTACTATATAACGTTATACGCCATAAAGTAGTACTATATTACGTTATGCGTATATAATGCGATACTATGTAACTATGTACGTTATAACGTAGAACTATACAACGTTACACGATATAACGTAGTACTATATAACGTTATACGTTATATCGTAGCACTATACAACGTTATACGTCATAAAGTAGTACTATATAACGTTATACGTTGTAACGTAGTACTACATAACGTTATACGTTATAACGTAATACTATAAAACGTTTCATGTTATGACGCAGTACTATATAACGTTATACGTCATAAAGTAGTACTATATAACGTTATACGTTATAATGCGATACTGTGTAACTATATACGTTATAACGTAGTACTATACAACGTTACACGATATAACGTAGTACTATATAACTTTATACGTTATATCGTAGCACTATACAACGTTATACGTCATAAAGTAGTACTATATAACGTTATACCTTTTGACGTACTACTATACAACGTTATACGATATAACGGAGTACTATATAACGTAATACCTTATGACGTACTACTATACAACGCTATACCTTATGTCGTACTACTATACAACGTTTTACGTTATAACGTAGTACTATATAACGATATACGTTACATCGTAGTACTACATAACGTTATACGTCATAAAGTAGTACTATATTACGTTATACGTTATAATGCGATACTATGTAACTATATACGTTATAACGTAGTACTATATAACGTTACACGTTATAACGTAGTACTATATAACGTTATACGTCATAAAGTAGTACTATATAACGTTATACGTTATAATGCGATACTGTGTAACTATATACGTTATAACGTAGTACTATACAACGTTACACGATATAACGTAGTACTATATAACGTTATACGTTATATCGTAGCACTATACAACGTTATACGTCATAAAGTAGTACTATATAACGTTATACCTTTTGACGTACTACTATACAACGTTATACGATATAACGTAGTACTACATAACGTTATGCGTTATAATGCGATACTATGTAACTATATACGTTATAACGTAGTACTATACAACGTTATACAATATAACGTAGTACTATATAAAGTTATACGTTATGACGTAGTAATATATAAAGTAATATGTTATAACGTAGTACTACATAACGTTATACGTTATAACGTAGTACTATATAACGTTATACGATATAACGTAGTACTACATAACGTTATGCGTTATAATGCGATACTATGTAACTATATACGTTATAACGTAGTACTATATAACGTTACACGTTATAACGTTGTACTATATAACGTTATACGTTATATCGTAGCACTATACAACGTTATACGTCATAAAGTAGTACTATATAACGTTATACGTTATAACGTAGTACTATACAACGTTATACGTTATAACGTAATACTATAAAACGTTTCATGTTATAACGTAGCACTATATAACGTTATACCTTATGACGTACTACTATACAACGCTATACCTTATGTCGTACTACTATACAACGTTTTACGTTATAACGTAGTACAATATAACGATATACCTTACATCGTAGTACTACATAACGTTATACGTCATAAAGTAGTACTATATTACGTTATACGTTATAATGCGATACTATGTAGCTATATACGTTATAACGTAATACTATAAAACGTTTCATGATATAACGTAGTACTATATAACGTTATACCATTTGACGTACTACTATACAACGTTATACGATATAACGTAGTACTACATAACGTTATACGTTATAATGTGATACTGTGTAACTATATACGTTATAACGTAGTACTATACAACGTTATACGATATAACGTAGTACTATATAAAGTTATACGTCGTAAAGTAGTACTATATTACGTTATGCGTTATAATGCGATACTATGTAACTATATACGTTATATCGTAGTACTATATAACGTTATACGATATAACGTAGTACTACATAACGTTATACGTTATAACGTAGTACTATATATCGTAATACCTTATCACGTACTACTATACAACGTTATACCTTATGACGTACTACTATACAACGTTATACGATATAACGTAGTACTACATAACGTTATGCGTTATAATGAGATACTATGTAACTATATATGTTATATCTTAGTACTATATAACGGTACACGTTATAACCTAATACTATAAAACGTTTCATGTTATAACGTAGTACTATACAACGTTATACGATATAACGTAGTACTATATAACGATATACCTTACATCGTAGTACTACATAACGTTATACGTCATAAAGTAGTACTATATTACGTTATACGTTATAATGCGATACTATGTAACTATATATGTTATAACGTAGTACTACATAACGTTATACGTTCTAACGTAATACTATAAAACGTTTCATGTTATAACGTAGTACTATATAACGTTATACCATTTGACGTACTACTATACAACGTTATAGGATATAACGTAGTACTATATAACGTAATACCTTATGACGTACTACTATACAACGCTATACCTTATGTCGTACTACTATACAACGTTTTACGTTATAACGTAGTACTATATAACGATATACCTTACATCGTAGTACTACATAACGTTATACGTCATAAAGTAGTACTATATTACGTTATACGTTATAATGCGATACTATGTAACTATATACGTTATAACGTAGTACTATACAACGTTATACAATATAAAGTAGTACTATACAACGTTATACAATATAACGTAGTACTATACAACGATATACAATATAACGTAGTACTATACAACGTTATACAATATAACGTAGTACCATATAAAGTTATACGTTATAACGTAGTACTATATAACGTTATACGTCATAAGGTAGTACTTTATAACGTTTTACGTTATAATGCGATACTATGTAGCTATATACGTTATAACGTAATACTATAAAACGTTTCATGTTATAACGTAGTACTATATAACGTTATACCATTTGACGTACTACTATACAACGTTATAGGATATAACGTAGTACTATATAACGTAATAACTTATGACGTACTACTATACAACGCTATACCTTATGTCGTACTACTATACAACGTTTTACGTTATAACGTAGTACTATATAACGATATACCTTACATCGTAGTACTACATAACGTTATACGTCATAAAGTAGTACTATATTACGTTATACGTTATAATGCGATACTATGTAACTATATATGTTATAACGTAGTACTATATAACGTAATACCTTATGACGTACTACTATACAACGCTATACCTTATGTCGTACTACTATACAACGTTTTACGTTATAACGTAGTACTATATAACGATATACCTTACATCGTAGTACTACATAACGTTATACGTCATAAAGTAGTACTATATTACGTTATACGTTATAATGCGATACTATGTAACTATATATGTTATAACGTAGTACTACATAACGTTATACGTTCTAACGTAATACTATAAAACGTTTCATGTTATAACGTAGTACTATATAACGTAATACCTTATGACGTACTACTATACAACGCTATACCTTATGTCGTACTACTATACAACGTTTTACGTTATAACGTAGTACTATATAACGATATACCTTACATCGTAGTACTACATAACGTTATACGTCATAAAGTAGTACTATATTACGTTATACGTTATAATGCGATACTATGTAACTATATATGTTATAACGTAGTACTACATAACGTTATACGTTATAATGCGATACTATGTAACCATATACGTTATAACGTAGTACTATACAACGTTATACGTTATAACGTAGTACTATATAACGTAATACCTTATCACGTACTACTATACAACGTTATACCCTATGACGTACTACTATACAACGTTTTACGTTATAACGTAGTACTATATAACGATATACGTTACACCGTAGTACTATACAACGTTATACGTCATAAAGTAGTACTATATAACGTTATACGTTATATCGTAGTACTATATAACGTTATACGATATAACGTAGTACTACATAACGTTATGCGTTATAATTCGATACTATGTAACTATATACGTTATAACGTAGTACTATATAACGTTACACGTTATAACGTAGTACTATATAACGTTATACGTTATATCGTAGCACTATACAACGTTATACGTCATAAAGTAGTACTATATATCGTTGTACGTTGTAACGTAGTACTATATAACGTCTTACGTTATAACGTAGTACTATATAACGTTATACCTTTTGACGTACTACTATACAACGTTATACCACATAACGTAGTACTACATAACGTTATACGTTATAATGCGATACTATGTAACTATATACGTTTTAACGTAGTACTATACAACGTTATACAATATAACGTAGTACTATACAACGTTATACAATATAACGTAGTACCATATAAAGTTATACGTTATAACGTAGTACTATATAACGTTATACGTCATAAGGTAGTACTTTATAACGTTTTACGTTATAATGCGATACTATGTAGCTATATACGTTATAACGTAATACTATAAAACGTTTCATGTTATAACGTAGTACTATATAACGTTATACCATTTGACGTACTACTATACAACGTTATAGGATATAACGTAGTACTATATAACGTAATACCTTATGACGTACTACTATACAACGCTATACCTTATGTCGTACTACTATACAACGTTTTACGTTATAACGTAGTACTATATAACGATATACCTTACATCGTAGTACTACATAACGTTATACGTCATAAAGTAGTACTATATTACGTTATACGTTATAATGCGATACTATGTAACTATATATGTTATAACGTAGTACTACATAACGTTATACGTTCTAACGTAATACTATAAAACGTTTCATGTTATAACGTAGTACTATATAACGTTATACCATTTGACGTACTACTATACAACGTTATAGGATATAACGTAGTACTATATAACGTAATACCTTATGACGTACTACTATACAACGCTATACCTTATGTCGTACTACTATACAACGTTTTATGTTATAACGTAGTACTATATAACGATATACCTTACATCGTAGTACTACATAACGTTATACGTCATAAAGTAGTACTATATTACGTTATACGTTATAATGCGATACTATGTAACTATATACGTTATAACGTAGTACTATACAACGTTATACAATATAAAGTAGTACTATACAACGTTATGCAATATAACGTAGTACTATACAACGATATACAATATAACGTAGTACTATACAACGTTATACAATATAACGTAGTACCATATAAAGTTATACGTTATAACGTAGTACTATATAACGTTATACGTCATAAGGTAGTACTTTATAACGTTTTACGTTATAATGCGATACTATGTAGCTATATACGTTATAACGTAATACTATAAAACGTTTCATGTTATAACGTAGTACTATATAACGTTATACCATTTGACGTACTACTATACAACGTTATAGGATATAACGTAGTACTATATAACGTAATACCTTATGACGTACTACTATACAACGCTATACCTTATGTCGTACTACTATACAACGTTTTACGTTATAACGTAGTACTATATAACGTTATACGTCATAAAGTAGTACTATATAACGTTATACGTTATAATGCGATACTGTGTAACTGTATACGTTATAACGTAGTACTATACAACGTTACACGATATAACGTAGTACTATATAACGTTATACGTTATGTCGTAGCACTATACAACGTTATACGTCATAAAGTAGTACTATATAACGTTATACGTTATAACGTAGTACAATACAACGTTATACGTTATAACGTACTACTATACAACGTTATACGATATAACGTATTACTACATAACGTTATACGTTATAATGAGATACTATGTAACTATATATGTTATATCGTACTACTATTAACGTTATACGTTATAATGCGATACTATGTAACTATATACGTTATAACGTAGTACTATACAACGTTATACGTTATAACGTAGAACTATATAACGTTATACGTCATAAAGTAGTACTATATAACGTTATACGTTATAATGCGATACTGTGTAACTGTATACGTTATAACGTAGTACTATACAACGTTACACGATATAACGTAGTACTATATAACGTTATACGTTACATCGTAGTACTATATAACGTTATACGTCATAAAGTAGTACTATATTACGTTATGCGTTATAATGCGATACCATGTAACTATATATGTTATAACGTAGTACTCTATAACGTTATACGTCATAACGTAATACTATAAAACGTTTCATGTTATGTCGTAGCACTATACAACGTTATACGTCTTAACGTAGTACTTTATAACGTTTTACGTTATAATGCGATACTATGTAGCTATATACGTTATAACGTAATACTATAAAACGTTTCATGTTATAACGTAGTACTATATAACGTTATACCATTTGACGTACTACTATACAACGTTATACATTAAGTCGTACTACTATACAACGTTTTACGTTATAACGTAGTACTATATAACGATATACATTACATCGTAGTACTACATAACGTTATACGTCATAAAGTAGTACTATATTACGTTATACGTTATAATGCGATACTATGTAACTATATATGTTATAACGTAGTACTACATAACGTTATACGTTCTAACGTAATACTATAAAACGTTTCATGTTATAACGTAGTACTATATAACGTTATACCATTTGACGTACTACTATACAACGTTATAGGATATAACGTAGTACTATATAACGTAATACCTTATGACGTACTACTATACAACGCTATACCTTATGTCGTACTACTATACAACGTTTTACGTTATAACGTAGTACTATATAACGATATACCTTACATCGTAGTACTACATAACGTTATACGTCATAAAGTAGTACTATATTACGTTATACGTTATAATGCGATACTATGTAACTATATACGTTATAACGTAGTACTATACAACGTTATACAATATAAAGTAGTACTATACAACGTTATACAATATAACGTAGTACTATACAACGATATACAATATAACGTAGTACTATATAAAGTTATAAGTTATAACGTAGTACTATATATCGTTATACCATTTGACGTACTACTATACAACGTTATACGATATAACGTAGTACTACATAACGTTATACGTTATAATGTGATACTGTCTAACTATATACGTTATAACGTAGTACTATACAACGTTATACGATATAACGTAGTACTATATAAAGTTATACGTTATATCGTAGTACTATATAACGTTATACGTTATAACGTAGTACTATATAACGTTATACGTCATAAAGTAGTACTATATAACGTTATAAGATATAATGCGATACTATGTAACTATATACGTTATAACGTAGTACTATACAACGTTATACGATACAACGTAGTACTATATAAAGTTATTCGTTATAACCTAGTACTATATAACGTTATACGTTATAACGTAATACTATAAAACGTTTCATGTTATAACTTAGCTCTATATAACGTTATACCTTTTGACCTACTACTACACAACGTTATACGATATAACGTAGTACTACATAATGTTATACGTTATAATGAAATACTATGTAACTATATATGTTATATCGTAGTACTATTAACGTTATACGTTATAATGCGATACTATCTAACTGTATACGTTATAACGTAGTACTATAGAACGTTATACGTTATAACGTAGTACTATATAACGTTATACGTTATATCGTAGTACTATATAACGTTATACGAGATAACGTAGTACTACATAACGTTATACGTCGTAAAGTAGTACTATATTACGTTATGCGTTATAATGCGATACTATGTAACTATATACGTTATAACGTAGTTCTATACAACGTTACACGATATAACGTAGTACTATATAACGTTATACGTTATATCGTAGCACTATACAACGTTATACGTCATAAAGTAGTACTATATAACGTTATACCTTTTGACGTACTACTATACAACGTTATACGATATAACGTAGTACTACATAACGTTATGCGTTATAATGAGATACTATGTAACTATATATGTTATATCTTAGTACTATATAACGTTACACGTTATAACCTAATACTATAAAACGTTTCATGTTATAACGTAGTACTATACAACGTTATACGATATAACGTAGTACTATATAACGTTATACGTTATAACGTAGCACTATACAACGTTATACGTCATAAAGTAGTACTATATAACGATATACGTTATAACGTAGTACTATACAACGTTATACGTTATAACGTACTACTATACAAGGTTATACGATATAACGTATTACTACATAACGTTATACGTTATAATGAGATACTATGTAACTATATATGTTATATCGTACTACTATTAACGTTATACGTTATAATGCGATACTATGTAACTATATACGTTATAACGTAGTACTATACAACGTTATACGTTATAACGTAGTACTATATAACGTAATACCTTATCACGTACTACTATACAACGTTATACCCTATGACGTACTACTATACAACGTTTTACGCTATAACGTAGTACTATATAACGATATGCGTTACTTCGTAGTACTATATAACGTTATACGTCATAAAGTATTACTATATTACGTTATACGTTATAATGCGATACTATGTAACTATATACGTTATAACGTAGTACTACATAACGTTATACATTATAACGTAATACTATATAAAGTTATACGTTATAACGTAGTACTATATAACGTTATAACGTAGTACTATACAACGTTATACGTTATAACGTACTACTATACAACGTTATACGATATAACGTATTACTACATAACGTTATACGTTATAATGAGATACTATGTAACTATATATGTTATATCGTACTACTATTAACGTTATACGTTATAATGCGATACTATGTAACTATAATACCTTATGACGTACTACTATATAACGTTATACGATATAACGTAGTACTACATAACGTTATACGTTATAATGAGATACTTTGTAACTATATATGTTATATCTTAGTACTATATAACGTTACACGTTATAACGTAATACTATAAAACGTTTCATGTTATAACGTAGTACTATATAACGTTATACCTTTTGACGTACTACTATACAACGTTATACGATATAGCATAGTACTACATAACGTTATGCGTTATAATGAGATACTATGTAACTATATATGTTATATCTTAGTACTATATAACGTTATACGTTGTAACGCAGTACTACATAACGTTATACGTTATAACGTAGTACTATACAACGTTATACGTTATAACGTAATACTATAAAACGTTTCATGTTATAACGTAGCACTATATAACGTTATACCTTTTGACGTACTACTATACAACGTTATACGATATAACGTAGTACTACATAATGTTATACGTTATAATGAGATACTATGTAACTATATATGTTATATCGTACTACTATTAACGTTATACGTTATAATGCGATACTATGTAACTGTTTACGTTATAACGTAGTACTATACAACGTTATACGTTATAACGTAGTACGATATGACGTTATACGTTATATCGTAGTACTATATAACGTTATACGATATAACGTAGTACTATATAAAGTTATACGTTATAACGAAGTACTATATAACGTTATACGTTATATCGTAGTACTATATAACGTTATAAGATATAATGCGATACTATGTAACTATATACGTTATAACGTAGTACTATACAACGTTATACGATACAACGTAGTACTATATAAAGTTATTCGTTATAACCTAGTACTATATAACGTTATACGTTATAACGTAATACTATAAAACGTTTCATGTTATAACTTAGCACTATATAACGTTATACCTTTTGACCTACTACTACACAACGTTATACGATATAACGTAGTACTACATAATGTTATACGTTATAATGAAATACTATGTAACTATATATGTTATATCGTAGTACTATTAACGTTATACGTTATAATGCGATACTATGTAACTGTATACGTTATAACGTAGTACTATAGAACGTTATACGTTATAACGTAGTACTATATAACGTTATACGTTATATCGTAGTACTATATAACGTTATACGAGATAACGTAGTACTACATAACGTTATACGTCGTAAAGTAGTACTATATTACGTTATGCGTTATAATGCGATACTATGTAACTATATACGTTATAACGTAGTACTATACAACGTTACACGATATAACGTAGTACTATATAACGTTATACGTTATATCGTAGCACTATACAACGTTATACGTCATAAAGTAGTACTATATAACGTTATACGTTATAACGTAGTACTATACAACGTTATACGTTATAACGTAGTACTATACAACGTTTTACGATATAACGTAGTACTATATAACGATATACGTTACATCGTAGTACTACATAACGTTATACGTCATAAAGTAGTACTATATTACGTTATACGTTATAATGCGATACTATGTAACTATATACGTTATAACGTAATACTATACAACGTTATACAATATAAAGTAGTACTATACAACGTTATACAATATAACGTAGTACTATACAACGATATACAATATAACGTAGTACTATATAAAGTTATAAGTTATAACGTAGTACAATATAACGTTATACGTTATGTCGTAGCACTATACAACGTTATACGTCATAAAGTAGTACTATATAACGATATACGTTATAACGTAGTACTATACAACGTTATACGTTATAACGTACTACTATACAACGTTATACGATATAACGTATTACTACATAACGTTATACGTTATAATGAGATACTATGTAACTATATATGTTATATCGTACTACTATTAACGTTATACGTTATAATGCGATACTATGTAACTATATACGTTATAACGTAGTACTATACAACGTTATACGTTATAACGTAGTACTATATAACGTTATACGTCATAAAGTAGTACTATATAACGTTATACGTTATAATGCGATACTGTGTAACTGTATACGTTATAACGTAGTACTATACAACGTTACACGATATAACGTAGTACTATATAACGTTATACGTTACATCGTAGTACTATATAACGTTATACGTCATAAAGTAGTACTATATTACGTTATGCGTTATAATGCGATACCATGTAACTATATATGTTATAACGTAGTACTCTATAACGTTATACGTCATAACGTAATACTATAAAACGTTTCATGTTATGTCGTAGCACTATACAACGTTATACGTCATAAAGTAGTACTTTATAACGTTTTACGTTATAATGCGATACTATGTAGCTATATACGTTATAACGTAATACTATAAAACGTTTCATGTTATAACGTAGTACTATATAACGTTATACCATTTGACGTACTACTATACAACGTTATAGGATATAACGTAGTACTATATAACGTAATACCTTATGACGTACTTCTATACAACGCTATACCTTATGTCGTACTACTATACAACGTTTTACGTTATAACGTAGTACTACATAACGATATACCTTACATCGTAGTACTACATAACGTTATACGTCATAAAGTACTACTATATTACGTTATACGTTATAATGCGATACTATGTAACTATATATGTTATAACGTAGTACTACATAACGTTATACGTTCTAACGTAATACTATAAAACGTTTCATGTTATAACGTAGTACTATATAACGTTATACCATTTGACCTACTACTATACAACGTTATACGATATAACGTAGTACTATATAACGTAATACCTTATGACGTACTACTATACAACACTATACCTTATGTTGTACTACTATACAACGTTTTACGTTATAACGTAGTACTATATAACGATATACCTTACATCGTAGTACTACATAACGTTATACGTCATAAAGTAGTACTATATTACGTTATACGTTATAATGCGATACTATGTAACTATATACGTTATAACGTAGTACTATACAACGTTATACAATATAAAGTAGTACTATACAACGTTATACAATATAACGTAGTACTATACAACGATATACAATATAACGTAGTACTATATAAAGTTATAAGTTATAACGTAGTTCTATATAACGTTATACGTCATAAAGTAGTACTCCATAACGTTTTACGTTATAATGCGATACTATGTAGCTATATACGTTATAACGTAATACTATAAAACGTTTCATGTTATAACGTAGTACTATATAACGTTATACCATTTGACGTACTACTATACAACGTTATACGATATAACGTAGTACTACATAACGTTATGCGTTATAATGAGATACTATGTAACTATATATGTTATATCTTAGTACTATATAACGTTACACGTTATAACCTAATACTATAAAACGTTTCATGTTATAACGTAGTACTATACAACGTTATACGATATAACGTAGTACTATATAACGTTATACGTTATAACGTAGCACTATACAACGTTATACGTCATAAAGTAGTACTATATAACGATATACGTTATAACGTAGTACTATACAACGTTATACGTTATAACGTACTACTATACAAGGTTATACGATATAACGTATTACTACATAACGTTATACGTTATAATGAGATACTATGTAACTATATATGTTATATCGTACTACTATTAACGTTATACGTTATAATGCGATACTATGTAACTATATACGTTATAACGTAGTACTATACAACGTTATACGTTATAACGTAGTACTATATAACGTAATACCTTATCACGTACTACTATACAACGTTATACCCTATGACGTACTACTATACAACGTTTTACGTTATAACGTAGTACTATATAACGATATGCGTTACATCGTAGTACTATATAACGTTATACGTCATAAAGTAGTACTATATTACGTTATACGTTATAATGCGATACTATGTAACTATATACGTTATAACGTAGTACTACATAACGTTATACATTATAACGTAATACTATATAAAGTTATACGTTATAACGTAGTACTATATAACGTTATAACGTAGTACTATACAACGTTATACGTTATAACGTACTACTATACAACGTTATACGATATAACGTATTACTACATAACGTTATACGTTATAATGAGATACTATGTAACTATATATGTTATATCGTACTACTATTAACGTTATACGTTATAATGCGATACTATGTAACTATAATACCTTATGACGTACTACTATATAACGTTATACGATATAACGTAGTACTACATAACGTTATACGTTATAATGAGATACTTTGTAACTATATATGTTATATCTTAGTACTATATAACGTTACACGTTATAACGTAATACTATAAAACGTTTCATGTTATAACGTAGTACTATATAACGTTATACCTTTTGACGTACTACTATACAACGTTATACGATATAGCATAGTACTACATAACGTTATGCGTTATAATGAGATACTATGTAACTATATATGTTATATCTTAGTACTATATAACGTTATACGTTGTAACGCAGTACTACATAACGTTATACGTTATAACGTAGTACTATACAACGTTATACGTTATAACGTAATACTATAAAACGTTTCATGTTATAACGTAGCACTATATAACGTTATACCTTTTGACGTACTACTATACAACGTTATACGATATAACGTAGTACGATATGACGTTATACGTTATATCGTAGTACTATATAACGTTATACGATATAACGTAGTACTATATAAAGTTATACGTTATAACGTAGTACTATATAACGTTATACGTTATATCGTAGTACTATATAACGTTATAAGATATAATGCGATACTATGTAACTATATACGTTATAACGTAGTACTATACAACGTTATACGATACAACGTAGTACTATATAAAGTTATTCGTTATAACCTAGTACTATATAACGTTATACGTTATAACGTAATACTATAAAACGTTTCATGTTATAACTTAGCACTATATAACGTTATACCTTTTGACCTACTACTACACAACGTTATACGATATAACGTAGTACTACATAATGTTATACGTTATAATGAAATACTATGTAACTATATATGTTATATCGTAGTACTATTAACGTTATACGTTATAATGCGATACTATGTAACTGTATACGTTATAACGTAGTACTATAGAACGTTATACGTTATAACGTAGTACTATATAACGTTATACGTTATATCGTAGTACTATATAACGTTATACGAGATAACGTAGTACTACATAACGTTATACGTCGTAAAGTAGTACTATATTACGTTATGCGTTATAATGCGATACTATGTAACTATATACGTTATAACGTAGTACTATACAACGTTACACGATATAACGTAGTACTATATAACGTTATACGTTATATCGTAGCACTATACAACGTTATACGTCATAAAGTAGTACTATATAACGTTATACGTTATAACGTAGTACTATACAACGTTATACGTTATAACGTAGTACTATACAACGTTTTACGATATAACGTAGTACTATATAACGATATACGTTACATCGTAGTACTACATAACGTTATACGTCATAAAGTAGTACTATATTACGTTATACGTTATAATGAGATACTATGTAACTGTATATGTTATATCTTAGTACTATATAACGTTACACGTTATAACGTAATACTAAAAAACGTTTCATGATATAACGTAGTACCATACAACGTTATACGATATAACGTAGTACTATATAACGTTATACGTTACATCGTAGTACTATATAACGTTATACGTCATAAAGTAGTACTATATTACGTTATGCGTTATAATGCGATACCATGTAACTATATATGTTATAACGTAGTACTCTATAACGTTATACGTCATAACGTAATACTATAAAACGTTTCATGTTATAACGTAGTACTATATAACGTTATACCTTTTGACGTACTACTATACAACGTTATACGATATATCGTAGTACTACATAACGTTATGCGTTATAATGAGATACTATGTAACTATATATGTTATATCTTAGTACTATATAACGTTACACGTTATAACCTAATACTATAAAACGTTTCATGTTATAACGTAGTACTATACAACGTTATACGATATAACGTAGTACTATATAACGTTATACGTTATAACGTAGTACTATATAACGTTATACGTCATAAAGTAGTACTATATAACGTTATACGTTATAATGCGATACTATGTAACTATATACGTTATAACGTAGTACTATACAACGTTATACAATATAAAGTAGTACTATACAACGTTATACAATATAACGTAGTACTATACAACGATATACAATATAACGTAGTACTATATAAAGTTATAAGTTATAACGTAGTACAATATAACGTTATACGTTATGTCGTAGCACTATACAACGTTATACGTCATAAAGTAGTACTATATAACGATATACGTTATAACGTAGTACTATACAACGTTATACGTTATAACGTACTACTATACAACGTTATACGATATAACGTATTACTACATAACGTTATACGTTATAATGAGATACTATGTAACTATATATGTTATATCGTACTACTATTAACGTTATACGTTATAATGCGATACTATGTAACTATATACGTTATAACGTAGTACTATACAACGTTATACGTTATAACGTAGTACTATATAACGTTATACGTCATAAAGTAGTACTATATAACGTTATACGTTATAATGCGATACTGTGTAACTGTATACGTTATAACGTAGTACTATACAACGTTACACGATATAACGTAGTACTATATAACGTTATACGTTACATCGTAGTACTATATAACGTTATACGTCATAAAGTAGTACTATATTACGTTATGCGTTATAATGCGATACCATGTAACTATATATGTTATAACGTAGTACTCTATAACGTTATACGTCATAACGTAATACTATAAAACGTTTCATGTTATGTCGTAGCACTATACAACGTTATACGTCATAAAGTAGTACTTTATAACGTTTTACGTTATAATGCGATACTATGTAGCTATATACGTTATAACGTAATACTATAAAACGTTTCATGTTATAACGTAGTACTATATAACGTTATACCATTTGACGTACTACTATACAACGTTATAGGATATAACGTAGTACTATATAACGTAATACCTTATGACGTACTACTATACAACGCTATACCTTATGTCGTACTACTATACAACGTTTTACGTTATAACGTAGTACTACATAACGATATACCTTACATCGTAGTACTACATAACGTTATACGTCATAAAGTACTACTATATTACGTTATACGTTATAATGCGATACTATGTAACTATATATGTTATAACGTAGTACTACATAACGTTATACGTTCTAACGTAATATTATAAAACGTTTCATGTTATAACGTAGTACTATATAACGTTATACCATTTGACCTACTACTATACAACGTTATACGATATAACGTAGTACTATATAACGTAATACCTTATGACGTACTACTATACAACGCTATACCTTATGTTGTACTACTATACAACGTTTTACGTTATAACGTAGTACTATATAACGATATACCTTACATCGTAGTACTACATAACGTTATACGTCATAAAGTAGTACTATATTACGTTATACGTTATAATGCGATACTATGTAACTATATACGTTATAACGTAGTACTATACAACGTTATACAATATAAAGTAGTACTATACAACGATATACAATATAACGTAGTACTATATAAAGTTATAAGTTATAACGTAGTTCTATATAACGTTATACGTCATAAAGTAGTACTCTATAACGTTTTACGTTATAATGCGATACTATGTAGCTATATACGTTATAACGTAATACTATAAAACGTTTCATGTTATAACGTAGTACTATATAACGTTATACCATTTGACGTACTACTATACAACGTTATAGGATATAACGTAGTACTATATAACGTAATACCTTATGACGTACTACTATACAACGCTATACCTTATGTCGTACTACTATACAACGTTTTACGTTATAACGTAGTACTACATAACGATATACCTTACATCGTAGTACTACATAACGTTATACGTCATAAAGTACTACTATATTACGTTATACGTTATAATGCGATACTATGTAACTATATACGTTATAACGTAGTACTATACAACGTTATACAATATAAAGTAGTACTATACAACGTTATACAATATAACGTAGTACTATACAACGATATACAATATAACGTAGTACTATATAAAGTTATAAGTTATAACGTAGTTCTATATAACGTTATACGTCATAAAGTAGTACTCTATAACGTTTTACGTTATAATGCGATACTATGTAGCTATATACGTTATAACGTAATACTATAAAACGTTTCATGTTATAACGTAGTACTATATAACGTTATACCATTTGACGTACTACTATACAACGTTATACGATATAACGTAGTACTACATAACGTTATACGTTATAGTGTGATACTGTGTAACTATATACGTTATAACGTAGTACTATACAACGTTATACGATACAACGTAGTACTATATAAAGTTATTCGTTATAACCTAGTACTATATAACGTTATACGTTATAACGTAATACTATAAAACGTTTCATGTTATAACGTAGTACTATATAACGTTATACCATTTGACGTACTACTATACAACGTTATACGATATAACGTAGTACTACATAACGTTATACGTTATAGTGTGATACTGTGTAACTATATACGTTATATCGTAGTACTATATAACGTTATACGTTATAACGTAGTACTATATAACGTTATACGTCATAAAGTAGTACTATATAACGTTATAAGATATAATGCGATACTATGTAACTATATACGTTATAACGTAGTACTATACAACGTTATACGATACAACGTAGTACTATATAAAGTTATTCGTTATAACCTAGTACTATATAACGTTATACGTTATAACGTAATACTATAAAACGTTTCATGTTATAACTTAGCACTATATAACGTTATACCTTTTGACCTACTACTACACAACGTTATACGATATAACGTAGTACTACATAATGTTATACGTTATAATGAAATACTATGTAACTATATATGTTATATCGTAGTACTATTAACGTTATACGTTATAATGCGATACTATGTAACTGTATACGTTATAACGTAGTACTCTATAACGTTATACGTCATAACGTAATACTATAAAACGTTTCATATTATAACGTAGTACTATATAACGTTATACGTTATATCGTAGTACTATATAACGTTATACGAGATAACGTAGTACTACATAACGTTATACGTCGTAAAGTAGTACTATATTACGTTATGCGTTATAATGCGATACTATGTAACTATATACGTTATAACGAAGTACTATACAACGTTACACGATATAACGTAGTACTATATAACGTTATACGTTATATCGTAGCACTATACAACGTTATACGTCATAAAGTAGTACTATATAACGTTATACGTTATAATGAGATACTATGTAACTATATATGTTATATCTTAGTACTATATAACGTTACACGTTATAACGTAATACTAAAAAACGTTTCATGATATAACGTAGTACCATACAACGTTATACGATATAACGTAGTACTATATAACGTTATACGTTACATCGTAGTACTATATAACGTTATACGTCATAAAGTAGTACTATATTACGTTATGCGTTATAATGCGATACCATGTAACTATATACGTTATAACGTAGTACTCTATAACGTTATACGTCATAACGTAATACTATAAAACGTTTCATGTTATAACGTAGTACTATATAACGTTATACCTTTTGACGTACTACTATACAACGTTATACGATATAACGTAGTACTACATAACGTTATGCGTTATAATGAGATACTATGTAACTATATATGTTATATCGTACTACTATTAACGTTATACGTTATAATGCGATACTGTGTAACTGTATACGTTATAACGTAGTACTATACAACGTTACACGATATAACGTAGTACTATATAACGTTATACGTTATGTCGTAGCACTATACAACGTTATACGTCATAAAGTAGTACTATATAACGTTATACGTTATAACGTAGTACTATACAACGTTATACGTTATAACGTACTACTATACAACGTTATACGATATAACGTATTACTACATAACGTTATACGTTATAATGAGATACTATGTAACTATATATGTAATATCGTACTACTATTAACGTTATACGTTATAATGCGATACTATGTAACTATATACGTTATAACGTAGTACTATACAACGTTATACGTTATAACGTAGTACTATATAACGTAATACCTTATCACGTACTACTATACAACGTTATACCCTATGACGTACTACTATACAACGTTTTACGTTATAACGTAGTACTATATAACGATATACGTTACACCGTAGTACTATATAACGTTATACGTCATAAAGTAGTACTATATTACGTTATACGTTATAATGCGATACTATGTAACTATATACGTTATAACGTAGTACTACATAACGTTATACATTATAACGTAATACTATATAAAGTTATACGTTATAACGTATTACTATATAACGTAATACCTTATGACGTACTACTATATAACGTTATACGATATAACGTAGTACTACATAACGTTATACGTTATAATGAGATACTTTGTAACTATATATGTTATATCTTAGTACTATATAACGTTACACGTTATAACGTAATACTATAAAACGTTTCATGTTATAACGTAGTACTATATAACGTTATACCTTTTGACGTACTACTATACAACGTTATACGATATAACGTAGTACTATATAACGTAATACCTTATGACGTACTACTATACAACGCTATACCTTATGTCGTACTACTATACAACGTTTTACGTTATAACGTAGTACTATATAACGATATACGTTACATCGTAGTACTACATAACGTTATACGTCATAAAGTAGTACTATATTACGTTATACGTTATAATGCGATACTATGTAACTATATACGTTATAACGTAGTACTATATAACGTTACACGTTATAACGTAGTACTATATAACCTTATACGTTATATCGTAGCACTATACAACGTTATACGTCATAAAGTAGTACTATATAACGTTATACCTTTTGACGTACTACTATACAACGTTATACGATTTAACGTAGTACTACATAACGGTATGCGTTATAATGCGATACTATGTAACTATATACGTTATAACGTAGTACTATACAACGTTATACAATATAACGTAGTACTATATAAAGTTATACGTTATGACGTAGTACTATATAAAGTAATATGTTATAACGTAGTACTATATAACGTTACACGTTATATCGTAGTACTATATAACGTTATACGATATAACGTAGTACTACATAACGTTATGCGTTATAATGCGATACTATGTAACTATATGCGTTATAACGTAGTACTGTAAAACGTTATACAATATAACGTAGTACTATATAAAGTTATACGTTATGACGTAGTACTATATAAAGTAATATGTTATAACGTAGTACTATATAACGTTATACGTCATAAAGTAGTACTATATAACGTTATACGTTATAATGCGATACTGTGTAACTATATACGTTATAACGTAGTACTATACAACGTTACACGATATAACGTAGTACTATATAACGTTATACGTTATATCGTAGCACTATACAACGTTATACGTCATAAAGTAGTACTATATAACGTTATACGTTATAACGTAGTGCTATACAATGTTATACGTTATAACGTACTACTATACAACGTTATACGATATAACGTATTACTACATAACGTTATACGTTATAATGAGATACTATGTAACTATATATGCTATATCGTAGTACTATTAACGTTATACGTTATAATGCGATACTATGTAACTGTTTACGTTATAACGTAGTACTATACAACGTTATACGTTATAACGTAGTACTATATAACGTTATACGTCATAAAGTAGTACACTATAACGTTATACGTTATAATGCGATACTGTGTAACTGTATACGTTATAACGTAGTACTATACAACGTTATACAATATAACGTAGTACTATACAACGTTATACAATATAACGTAGTACTATACAACGTTATACAATATAACGTAGTACTATACAACGTTATACAATATAACGTAGTACTATATAAAGTTATACGTTATAACGTAGTACTATATAAAGTTATACGTAATAACGTAGTACTATATAACGTTATACGTTATAACGTAATACTATAAAACGTTTCATGTTATAACGTAGCACTATATAACGTTATAACTTTTGACGTACTACTATACAACGTTATACGATATAACGTAGTACTACATAATGTTATACGTTATAATGAGATACTATGTAACTATATATGTTATATCGTAGTACTATTAACGTTATACGTTATAATGCGATACTATGTAACTGTTTACGTTATAACGTAGTACTATACAACGTTATACGTTATAACGTAGTACTATATGACGTTATACGTTATATCGTAGTACTATATAACGTTATACGATATAACGTAGTACTATATAAAGTTATACGTTATAACGTAGTACTGTATAACGTTATACGTTATATCGTAGTACTATATAACGTTATACGTCATAAAGTAGTACTCTATAACGTTATACATTATAATGCGATACTATGTAACTATATACGTTATAACGTAGTACTATACAACGTTATACGTTATAACGTAGTACTATATAACGATATACGTTACATCGTACTACTATACAACGTTATACGATATAACGTAGTACTACATAACGTTATACGTTATAATGCGATACTATGTAACTATATACGTTATAACGTAGTACTACATAACGTTATACGTTATAACGTAATACTATAAAACGTTTCATGTTATAACGTAGTACTATATAACGTTATACCTTTTGACGTCCTACTATACAACGTTATACGATATGACGTAGTACTACATAACGTAATACCTTATGACGTACTACTATACAACGCTATACCTTATGTCGTACTACTATACAACGTTTTACCTTATGACGTACTACTATACAACGTTTTACTTTATAACGTAGTACTATATAACGATATATGTTACATCGTAGTACTATATAAGGTTATGCGTCATAAAGTAGTACTATATTACGTTATGCGTTATAATGCGATACTATGTAACTATATACGTTATAACGTAGTACTATACAACGTTATACAATATAACGTAGTACTATATAAAGTTATACGTTATGTCGTACTACTATACAACGTTATACGTTATAACGTAGTACTATACAACGTTATACGTTATAACGTACTACTATACAACGTTATACGATATAACGTATTACTACATAACGTTATACGTCATAAAGTAGTACTATATAACGTTATACGTTATATCGTAGTACTATACAACGTTATACGTCATAAAGTAGTACTATATAACGTTATACGTCATAAAGTAGTACTATATAACGTTATACGTTATAATGAGATACTATGTAACTATATACGTTATAACGTAGTACTATACAACGTTATACGTTATAACGTAGTACTATACAACGTTATACGTTATAACGTACTACTATACAACGTTATATGATATAACGTAGTACTACATACCGTTATACGTTATAATGAGATACTATGTAGCTATATATGTTATATCTTAGTACTATATAACGTTATACGTTATAATGTGATACTATGTAACTATATACGTTATAACGTAGTACTATACAACGTTATACGATACAAGGTAGTACTATATAAAGTTATACGTTATAACGTAGTACTATATAACGTTATACGTTATAACGTAATACTATAAAACGTTTCATGTTATAAAGTAGCACTATATAACGTTATACCTTTTGACGTACAACTATACAACGTTATACGTTATAACGTAGTACTATACAACGATATACGTTACATCGTAGTACTACATAACGTTATACGTCATAAAGTAGTACTATATTACGTTATACGTTATAATGCGATACTATGTAACTATATACGTTATAACGTAGTACTATATAACGTTAACGTCATAACGTAATACTATAAAACGTTTCATGTTATAACGTAGTACTATATAACGTTATACGTTATAATGCGATACTATGTTACTATATACGTTATAACGTAGTACTATACAACGTTATACGATATAACGTAGTACTATATAAAGTTATACGTTATAACGTAGTACTATATAAAGTTATACGTTATAACGTAGTTCTATATAACGTAATACGTTATATCGTAGTACTATATAACGTTATACGTTTTATCGTAGTACTATATAACGTTATACGTCATAAAGTAGAACTATATAACGTTATACGTTATACTGCGATACTATGTAACTATATACGTTATAACGTAGTAGTATACAACGTTATACGATATAACGTGGTACTATATAAAGTTATACGTTATAACGTAGTACTATATAACGTTATACGTTATAACGTAATACTATAAAACGTTTCATGTTATAAAGTAGCACTATATAACGTTATACCTTTTGACGTACTACTATACAACGTCATACGGTATAACGTAGTACTATATAAAGTTATACGTTATAACGTAGTACTCTATAACGTTATACGTTATATCGTAGTACTATATAACGTTATACGTCATAAAGTAGTACTCTATAACGTTATACGTTATAATGCGTTACTATGTAACTATATACGTTATAACGTAATACTATAAAACGTTTCATGTTATAACGTAGTACTATATAACGTTATACCTTTTGACGTACTACTATACAACGTTATACGATATAACGTAGTACTACATAACGTTATACGTTATATTGAGATACTATGTAACTATATATTTTATATCGTAGTACTATATAACGTTATACGTTATAATGTGATACTATGTAACTATATACGTTATAACGTAGTAGTATACAACGTTATACGATATAACGTGGTACTATATAAAGTTATACGTTATAACGTAGTTCTATATAACGTTATACGTTATATCGTAGTACTATATAACGTTATACGTTATATCGTAGTACTATATAACGTTATACGTCATAAAGTAGTACTATATTACGTTATGCGTTATAATGCGATACTATGTAACTATATACGTTATAACGTAGTACTATACAACGTTATACGATATAACGTAGTACTATATAAAGTTATACGTTTTAACGTAGTACTATATAAAGTTATACGTTATAACGTAGTTCTATATAACGTTATACGTTGTAACGTAGTAGTATATAAAGTCTTACGTTATAACGTAGTACTATACAACGTTATACGTTATGACGTAGTACTATATAACGTAATACCTTATCACGTACTACTATACAACGTTATACCTTATGACGTACTACTATACAACGTTTTACTTTATAACGTAGTACTATATAACGATATATGTTATAATGCGATACTATGTAACTATATACGTTATAACGTAGTACTACATAACGCTATACGTTATAACGTAATACTATAAAACGTTTCATGTTATAACGTAGTACTATATAACGTTATACCTTTTGACGTACTACTATACAACGTTATACGATATAACGTAGTACTATATAACGTAATACCTTATGACGTACTACTATACAACGCTATACCTTATGTCGTACTACTATACAACGTTTTACGTTATAACGTAGTACTATATAACGATATACGTTACATCGTAGTACTACATAACGTTATACGTCATAAAGTAGTACTATATTACGTTATACGTTATAATGCGATACTATGTAACTATATACGTTATAACGTAGTACTATATAACGTTACACGTTATAACGTAATACTATAAAACGTTTCATGTTATAACGTAGTACTATATAACGTTATACCTTTTGACGTACTACTATACAACGTTATACGATATAACGTAGTACTACATAACGTTATGCGTTATAATGCGATACTATGTAACTATATACGTTATAACGTAGTACTATACAACGTTATACAATATAACGTAGTACTATACAACGTTATACGTTATAACGTACTACTATACAACGTTATACGATATAACGTATTACTACATAACGTTATACGTTATAATGAGATACTATGTAACTATATATGTTATATCTTAGTACTATATAACGTTATACGTTGTAACGTAGTACTATATAACGTCTTACGTTATAACGTAGTACTATATAACGTAATACCTTATGACGTACTACTATACAACGCTATACCTTATGTCGTACTACTATACAACGTTATACGTTATCACGTAGTACTATACAACGTTATACGTTATAACGTACTACTATACAACGTTATACGATATAACGTATTACTACATAACGTTATACGTCATAAAGTAGTACTATATAACGTTATACGTTATATCGTAGTACTATACAACGTTATACGTCATAAAGTAGTACTATATAACGTTATACGTCATAAAGTAGTACTATATAACGTTATACGTTATAATGAGATACTATGTAACTATATACGTTATAACGTAGTACTATACAACGTTATACGTTATAACGTAGTAATATACAACGTTATACGTTATAACGTACTACTATACAACGTTATATGATATAACGTAGTACTACATACCGTTATACGTTATAATGAGATACTATGTAGCTATATATGTTATATCTTAGTACTATATAACGTTATACGTTATAATGTGATACTATGTAACTATATACGTTATAACGTAGTACTATACAACGTTATACGATACAAGGTAGTACTATATAAAGTTATACGTTATAACGTAGTACTATATAACGTTATACGTTATTACGTAATACTATAAAACGTTTCATGTTATAAAGTAGCACTATATAACGTTATACCTTTTGACGTACAACTATACAACGTTATACGTTATAACGTAGTACTATACAACGATATACGTTACATCGTAGTACTACATAACGTTATACGTCATAAAGTAGTACTATATTACGTTATACGTTATAATGCGATACTATGTAACTATATACGTTATAACGTAGTACTATATAACGTTAACGTCATAACGTAATACTATAAAACGTTTCATGTTATAACGTAGTACTATATAACGTTATACGTTATAATGCGATACTATGTTACTATATACGTTATAACGTAGTACTATACAACGTTATACGATATAACGTAGTACTATATAAAGTTATACGTTATAACGTAGTACTATATAAAGTTATACGTTATAACGTAGTTCTATATAACGTAATACGTTATATCGTAGTACTATATAACGTTATACGTTTTATCGTAGTACTATATAACGTTATACGTCATAAAGTAGAACTATATAACGTTATACGTTATACTGCGATACTATGTAACTATATACGTTATAACGTAGTACTATACAAAGTTATACGATATAACGTAGTACTATAAAACGTTTCATGTTATAACGTAGTACTATATATCGTTATACCTTTTGACGTACTACTATACAACGTCATACGGTATAACGTAGTACTATATAAAGTTATACGTTATAACGTAGTACTCTATAACGTTATACGTTATATCGTAGTACTATATAACGTTATACGTCATAAAGTAGTACTCTATAACGTTATACGTTATAATGCGATACTATGTAACTATATACGTTATAACGTAATACTATAAAACGTTTCATGTTATAGCGTAGTACTATATAACGTTATACCTTTTGACGTACTACTATACAACGTTATACGATATAACGTAGTACTACATAACGTTATACGTTATATTGAGATACTATGTAACTATATATTTTATATCGTAGTGCTATATAACGTTATACGTTATAATGTGATACTATGTAACTATATACGTTATAACGTAGTACTATACAACGTTATACGATATAACGTGGTACTATATAAAGTTATACGTTATAACGTAGTTCTATATAACGTTATACGTTATATCGTAGTACTATATAACGTTATACGTCATAAAGTAGTACTATATTACGTTATGCGTTATAATGCGATACTATGTAACTATATACGTTATAACGTAGTACTATACAACGTTATACGATATAACGTAGTACTATATAAAGTTATACGTTTTAACGTAGTACTATATAAAGTTATACGTTATAACGTAGTTCTATATAACGTTATACGTTGTAACGTAGTACTATATAAAGTCTTACGTTATAACGTAGTACTATACAACGTTATACGTTATGACGTAGTACTATATAACGTAATACCTTATCACGTACTACTATACAACGTTATACCTTATGACGTACTACTATACAACGTTTTACTTTATAACGTAGTACTATATAACGATATATGTTATAATGCGATACTATGTAACTATATACGTTATAACGTAGTACTACATAACGTTATACGTTATAACGTAATACTATAAAACGTTTCATGTTATAACGTAGTACTATATAACGTTATACCTTTTGACGTACTACTATACAACGTTATACGATATAACGTAGTACTATATAACGTAATACCTTATGACGTACTACTATACAACGCTATACCTTATGTCGTACTACTATACAACGTTTTACGTTATAACGTGGTACTATATAACGATATACGTTACATCGTAGTACTACATAACGTTATACGTCATAAAGTAGTACTATATTACGTTATACGTTATAATGCGATACTATGTAACTATATACGTTATAACGTAGTACTATATAACGTTACACGTTATAACGTAATGCTATAAAACGTTTCATGTTATAACGTAGTACTATATAACGTTATACCTTTTGACGTACTACTATACAACGTTATACGATATAACGTAGTACTACATAACGTTATGCGTTATAATGCGATACTATGTAACTATATACGTTATAACGTAGTACTATACAACGTTATACAATATAACGTAGTACTATACAACGTTATACGTTATAACGTACTACTATACAACGTTATACGATATAACGTATTACTACATAACGTTATACGTTATAATGAGATACTATGTAACTGTATATGTTATATCTTAGTACTATATAACGTTATACGTTGTAACGTAGTACTATATAACGTCTTACGTTATAACGTAGTACTATACAACGTTATACGTTATAACGTAGTACTATAGAACGTTATACAATATAACGTAGTACTATATTAAGTTATACGTTATAACGTAGTACTATATAACGTTATACGTCATAAAGTAGTACACTATAACGTTATACGTTATAATGCGATACTGTGTAACTATATACGTTATAACGTAGTACTATACAACGTTATACAATATAACGTAGTACTATACAACGTTATACAATATAACGTAGTACTATACAACGTTATACAATATAACGTAGTACTATATAAAGTTATACGTTATAACGTAGTACTATATAAAGTTATACGTAATAACGTAGTACTATATAACGTTATACGTTATAACGTAATACTATAAAACGTTTCATGTTATAACGTAGTACTATATAACGTTATACCTTTTGACGTACTACTATACAACGTTATACGATATAACGTAGTACTATATAACGTAATACCTTATGACGTACTACTATACAACGCTATACCTTATGTCGTACTACTATACAACGTTTTACGTTATAACGTAGTACTATATAACGATATACGTTACATCGTAGTACTACATAACGTTATACGTCATAAAGTAGTACTATATTACGTTATACGTTATAATGCGATACTATGTAACTATATACGTTATAACGTAGTACTATATAACGTTACACGTTATAACGTAATACTATAAAACGTTTCATGTTATAACGTAGTACTATATAACGTTATACCTTTTGACGTACTACTATACAACGTTATACGATATAACGTAGTACTACATAACGTTATGCGTTATAATGCGATACTATGTAACTATATACGTTATAACGTAGTACTATACAACGTTATACAATATAACGTAGTACTATACAACGTTATACGTTATAACGTACCACTATACAACGTTATACGATATAACGTATTACTACATATCGTTATACGTTATAATGAGATACTATGTAACTATATATGTTATGTCTTAGTACTATATAACGTTATACGTTGTAACGTAGTACTATATAACGTCTTACGTTATAACGTAGTACTATACAACGTTATACGTTATTACGTAGTACTATAGAACGTTATACAATATAACGTAGTACTATATTAAGTTATACGTTATAACGTAGTACTATATAACGTTATACGTCATAAAGTAGTACACTATAACGTTATACGTTATAATGCGATACTGTGTAACTATATACGTTATAACGTAGTACTATACAACGTTATACAATATAACGTAGTACTATACAACGTTATACAATATAACGTAGTACTATACAACGTTATACAATATAACGTAGTACTATACAACGTTATACAATATAACGTAGTACTATATAAAGTTATACGTTATAACGTAGTACTATATAAAGTTATACGTAATAACGTAGTACTATATAACGTTATACGTTATAACGTAATACTATAAAACGTTTCATGTTATAACGTAGCACTATATAACGTTATACCTTTTGTCGTACTACTATATAACGTTATACGTCATAAAGTAGTACACTATAACGTTATACGTTATAATGCGATACTGTGTAACTATATACGTTATAACGTAGTACTATACAACGTTATACAATATAACGTAGTACTATACAACGTTATACGATATAACGTAGTACTATATAACGTAATACCTTATGACGTACTACTATACAACGCTATACCTTATGTCGTACTACTATACAACGTTATACGTTATAACGTAGTACTATACAACGTTATACGTTATAACGTACTACTATACAACGTTATACGATATAACGTATTACTACATAACGTTATACGTCATAAAGTAGTACTATATAACGTTATACGTTATATCGTAGTACTATACAACGTTATACGTCATAAAGTAGTACTATATAACGTTATACGTCATAAAGTAGTACTATATAACGTTATACGTTATAATGAGATACTATGTAACTATATACGTTATAACGTAGTACTATACAACGTTATACGTTATAACGTAGTACTATACAACGTTATACGTTATAACGTACTACTATACAACGTTATATGATATAACGTAGTACTACATACCGTTATACGTTATAATGAGATACTATGTAGCTATATATGTTATATCTTAGTACTATATAACGTTATACGTTATAATGTGATACTATGTAACTATATACGTTATAACGTAGTACTATACAACGTTATACGATACAAGGTAGTACTATATAAAGTTATACGTTATAACGTAGTACTATATAACGTTATACGTTATTACGTAATACTATAAAACGTTTCATGTTATAAAGTAGCACTATATAACGTTATACCTTTTGACGTACAACTATACAACGTTATACGTTATAACGTAGTACTATACAACGATATACGTTACATCGTAGTACTACATAACGTTATACGTCATAAAGTAGTACTATATTACGTTATACGTTATAATGCGATACTATGTAACTATATACGTTATAACGTAGTACTATATAACGTTAACGTCATAACGTAATACTATAAAACGTTTCATGTTATAACGTAGTACTATATAACGTTATACGTTATAATGCGATACTATGTTACTATATACGTTATAACGTAGTACTATACAACGTTATACGATATAACGTAGTACTATATAAAGTTATACGTTATAACGTAGTACTATATAAAGTTATACGTTATAACGTAGTTCTATATAACGTAATACGTTATATCGTAGTACTATATAACGTTATACGTTTTATCGTAGTACTATATAACGTTATACGTCATAAAGTAGAACTATATAACGTTATACGTTATACTGCTATACTATGTAACTATATACGTTATAACGTAGTACTATACAAAGTTATACGATATAACGTAGTACTATAAAACGTTTCATGTTATAACGTAGTACTATATATCGTTATACCTTTTGACGTACTACTATACAACGTCATACGGTATAACGTAGTACTATATAAAGTTATACGTTATAACGTAGTACTCTATAACGTTATACGTTATATCGTAGTACTATATAACGTTATACGTCATAAAGTAGTACTCTATAACGTTATACGTTATAATGCGATACTATGTAACTATATACGTTATAACGTAATACTATAAAACGTTTCATGTTATAGCGTAGTACTATATAACGTTATACCTTTTGACGTACTACTATACAACGTTATACGATATAACGCAGTACTACATAACGTTATACGTTATATTGAGATACTATGTAACTATATATTTTATATCGTAGTGCTATATAACGTTATACGTTATAATGTGATACTATGTAACTATATACGTTATAACGTAGTACTATACAACGTTATACGATATAACGTGGTACTATATAAAGTTATACGTTATAACGTAGTTCTATATAACGTTATACGTTATATCGTAGTACTATATAACGTTATACGTCATAAAGTAGTACTATATTACGTTATGCGTTATAATGCGATACTATGTAACTATATACGTTATAACGTAGTACTATATAAAGTTATACGTTATAACGTAGTTCTATATAACGTTATACGTTGTAACGTAGTAGTATATAAAGTCTTACGTTATAACGTAGTTCTATATAACGTTATACGTTGTAACGTAGTACTATATAAAGTCTTACGTTATAACGTAGTACTATACAACGTTATACGTTATGACGTAGTACTATATAACGTAATACCTTATCACGTACTACTATACAACGTTATACCTTATGACGTACTACTATACAACGTTTTACTTTATAACGTAGTACTATATAACGATATATGTTATAATGCGATACTATGTAACTATATACGTTATAACGTAGTACTACATAACGTTATACGTTATAACGTAATACTATAAAACGTTTCATGTTATAACGTAGTACTATATAACGTTATACCTTTTGACGTAATACTATACAACGTTATACGATATAACGTAGTACTATATAACGTAATACCTTATGACGTACTACTATACAACGCTATACCTTATGTCGTACTACTATACAACGTTATACAATATAACGTAGTACTATATAAAGTTATACGTTATAACGTAGTACTATATAAAGTTATACGTAATAACGTAGTACTATATAACGTTATACGTTATAACGTAATACTATAAAACGTTTCATGTTATAACGTAGCACTATATAACGTTATACCTTTTGTCGTACTACTATATAACGTTATACGTCATAAAGTAGTACACTATAACGTTATACGTTATAATGCGATACTGTGTAACTATATACGTTATAACGTAGTACTATACAACGTTATACAATATAACGTAGTACTATACAACGTTATACGATATAACGTAGTACTATATAACGTAATACCTTATGACGTACTACTATACAACGCTATACCTTATGTCGTACTACTATACAACGTTATACGTTATAACGTAGTACTATACAACGTTATACGTTATAACGTACTACTATACAACGTTATACGATATAACGTATTACTACATAACGTTATACGTCATAAAGTAGTACTATATAACGTTATACGTTATATCGTAGTACTATACAACGTTATACGTCATAAAGTAGTACTATATAACGTTATACGTCATAAAGTAGTACTATATAACGTTATACGTTATAATGAGATACTATGTAACTATATACGTTATAACGTAGTACTATACAACGTTATACGTTATAACGTAGTACTATACAACGTTATACGTTATAACGTACTACTATACAACGTTATATGATATAACGTAGTACTACATACCGTTATACGTTATAATGAGATACTATGTAGCTATATATGTTATATCTTAGTACTATATAACGTTATACGTTATAGTGTGATACTATGTAACTATATACGTTATAACGTAGTACTATACAACGTTATACGATACAAGGTAGTACTATATAAAGTTATACGTTATAACGTAGTACTATATAACGTTATACGTTATTACGTAATACTATAAAACGTTTCATGTTATAAAGTAGCACTATATAACGTTATACCTTTTGACGTACAACTATACAACGTTATACGTTATAACGTAGTACTATACAACGATATACGTTACATCGTAGTACTACATAACGTTATACGTCATAAAGTAGTACTATATTACGTTATACGTTATAATGCGATACTATGTAACTATATACGTTATAACGTAGTACTATATAACGTTAACGTCATAACGTAATACTATAAAACGTTTCATGTTATAACGTAGTACTATATAACGTTATACGTTATAATGCGATACTGTGTAACTATATACGTTATAACGTAGTACTATACAACGTTATACAATATAACGTAGTACTATACAACGTTATACGATATAACGTAGTACTATATAACGTAATACCTTATGACGTACTACTATACAACGCTATACCTTATGTCGTACTACTATACAACGTTATACGTTATAACGTAGTACTATACAACGTTATACGTTATAACGTACTACTATACAACGTTATACGATATAACGTATTACTACATAACGTTATACGTCATAAAGTAGTACTATATAACGTTATACGTTATATCGTAGTACTATACAACGTTATACGTCATAAAGTAGTACTATATAACGTTATACGTCATAAAGTAGTACTATATAACGTTATACGTTATAATGAGATACTATGTAACTATATACGTTATAACGTAGTACTATACAACGTTATACGTTATAACGTAGTACTATACAACGTTATACGTTATAACGTACTACTATACAACGTTATATGATATAACGTAGTACTACATACCGTTATACGTTATAATGAGATACTATGTAGCTATATATGTTATATCTTAGTACTATATAACGTTATACGTTATAGTGTGATACTATGTAACTATATACGTTATAACGTAGTACTATACAACGTTATACGATACAAGGTAGTACTATATAAAGTTATACGTTATAACGTAGTACTATATAACGTTATACGTTATTACGTAATACTATAAAACGTTTCATGTTATAAAGTAGCACTATATAACGTTATACCTTTTGACGTACAACTATACAACGTTATACGTTATAACGTAGTACTATACAACGATATACGTTACATCGTAGTACTACATAACGTTATACGTCATAAAGTAGTACTATATTACGTTATACGTTATAATGCGATACTATGTAACTATATACGTTATAACGTAGTACTATATAACGTTAACGTCATAACGTAATACTATAAAACGTTTCATGTTATAACGTAGTACTATATAACGTTATACGTTATAATGCGATACTATGTTACTATATACGTTATAACGTAGTACTATACAACGTTATACGATATAACGTAGTACTATATAAAGTTATACGTTATAACGTAGTACTATATAAAGTTATACGTTATAACGTAGTTCTATATAACGTAATACGTTATATCGTAGTACTATATAACGTTATACGTTTTATCGTAGTACTATATAACGTTATACGTCATAAAGTAGAACTATATAACGTTATACGTTATACTGCGATACTATGTAACTATATACGTTATAACGTAGTACTATACAAAGTTATACGATATAACGTAGTACTATAAAACGTTTCATGTTATAACGTAGTACTATATATCGTTATACCTTTTGACGTACTACTATACAACGTCATACGGTATAACGTAGTACTATATAAAGTTATACGTTATAACGTAGTACTCTATAACGTTATACGTTATATCGTAGTACTATATAACGTTATACGTCATAAAGTAGTACTCTATAACGTTATACGTTATAATGCGATACTATGTAACTAAATACGTTATAACGTAATACTATAAAACGTTTCATGTTATAGCGTAGTACTATATAACGTTATACCTTTTGACGTACTACTATACAACGTTATACGATATAACGTAGTACTACATAACGTTATACGTTATATTGAGATACTATGTAACTATATATTTTATATCGTAGTGCTATATAACGTTATACGTTATAATGTGATACTATGTAACTATATACGTTATAACGTAGTACTATACAACGTTATACGATATAACGTGGTACTATATAAAGTTATACGTTATAACGTAGTTCTATATAACGTTATACGTTATATCGTAGTACTATATAACGTTATACGTCATAAAGTAGTACTATATTACGTTATGCGTTATAATGCGATACTATGTAACTATATACGTTATAACGTAGTACTATACAACGTTATACGATATAACGTATTACTACATAACGTTATACGTTATAATGAGATACTATGTAACTATATATGTTATATCTTAGTACTATATAACGTTATACGTTGTAACGTAGTACTATATAACGTCTTACGTTATAACGTAGTACTATACAACGTTATACGTTATAACGTAGTACTATAGAACGTTATACAATATAACGTAGTACTATATTAAGTTATACGTTATAACGTAGTACTATATAACGTTATACGTCATAAAGTAGTACACTATAACGTTATACGTTATAATGCGATACTGTGTAACTATATGCGTTATAACGTAGTACTATACAACGTTATACAATATAACGTAGTACTATACAACGTTATACAATATAACGTAGTACTATACAACGTTATACAATATAACGTAGTACTATACAACGTTATACAATATAACGTAGTACTATATAAAGTTATACGTTATAACGTAGTACTATATAAAGTTATACGTAATAACGTAGTACTATATAACGTTATACGTTATAACGTAATACTATAAAACGTTTCATGTTATAACGTAGCACTATATAACGTTATACCTTTTGTCGTACTACTATATAACGTTATACGTCATAAAGTAGTACACTATAACGTTATACGTTATAATGCGATACTGTGTAACTATATACGTTATAACGTAGTACTATACAACGTTATACAATATAACGTAGTACTATACAACGTTATACGATATAACGTAGTACTATATAACGTAATACCTTATGACGTACTACTATACAACGCTATACCTTATGTCGTACTACTGTACAACGTTATACGTTATAACGTAGTACTATACAACGTTATACGTTATAACGTACTACTATACAACGTTATACGATATAACGTATTACTACATAACGTTATACGTCATAAAGTAGTACTATATAACGTTATACGTTATATCGTAGTACTATACAACGTTATACGTCATAAAGTAGTACTATATAACGTTATACGTCATAAAGTAGTACTATATAACGTTATACGTTATAATGAGATACTATGTAACTATATACGTTATAACGTAGTACTATACAACGTTATACGTTATAACGTAGTACTATACAACGTTATACGTTATAACGTACTACTATACAACGTTATATGATATAACGTAGTACTACATACCGATATACGTTATAATGAGATACTATGTACCTATATATGTTATATCTTAGTAATATATAACGTTATACGTTATAATGTGATACTATGTAACTATATACGTTATAACGTAGTACTATACAACGTTATACGATACAAGGTAGTACTATATAAAGTTATACGTTATAACGTAGTACTATATAACGTTATACGTTATAACGTAATACTATAAAACGTTTCATGTTATAAAGTAGCACTATATAACGTTACACCTTTTGACGTACAACTATACAACGTTATACGTTATAACGTAGTACTATACAACGATATACGTTACATCGTAGTACTACATAACGTTATACGTCATAAAGTAGTACTATATTACGTTATGCGTTATAATGCGATACTATGTAACTATATACGTTATAACGTAGTACTATACAACGTTATACGATATAACGTGGTACTATATAAAGTTATACGTTATAACGTAGTTCTATATAACGTTATACGTTATATCGTAGTACTATATAACGTTATACGTCATAAAGTAGTACTATATTACGTTATGCGTTATAATGCGATACTATGTAACTATATACGTTATAACGTAGTACTATACAACGTTATACGATATAACGTAGTACTATATAAAGTTATACGTTATAACGTAGTACTATATAAAGTTATACCTTATAACGTAGTTCTATATAACGTTATACGTTGTAACGTAGTACTATATAAAGTCTTACGTTATAACGTAGTACTATACAACGTTATACGTTATGACGTAGTACTATATAACGTAATACCTTATCACGTACTACTATACAACGTTTTACTTTATAACGTAGTACTATATAACGATATATGTTATAATGCGATACTATGTAACTATGTACGTTATAACGTAGTACTACATAACGTTATACGTTATAACGTAATACTATAAAACGTTTCATGTTATAACGTAGTACTATATAACGTTATACCTTTTGACGTACTACTATACGACGTTATACGATATAACGTAGTACTATATAACGTAATACCTTATGACGTACTACTATACAACGCTATACCTTTGTCGTACTACTATACAACGTTTTACGTTATAACGTAGTACTATATAACGATATACGTTACATCGTAGTACTACATAACGTTATACGTCAGAAAGTAGTACTATATTACGTTATACGTTATAATGCGATACTATGTAACTATATACGTTATAACGTAGTACTATATAACGTTACACGTTATAACGTAATACTATAAAACGTTTCATGTTATAACGTAGTACTATATAACGTTATACCTTTTGACGTACTACTATACAACGTTATACGATATAACGTAGTACTACATAACGTTATGCGTTATAATGCGATACTATGTAACTATATACGTTATAACGTAGTACTATACAACGTTATACAATATAACGTAGTACTATACAACGTTATAGAATATAACGTAGTACTATATAAAGTTATACGTTATAACGTAGTACTATATAGCGTTATACGTTATAAGGTAGTACTATATAAAGTTATACGTTATAACGTAGTACTACATAACGTTATCCGTTATAACGTAATACTATATAAAGTTATACGTTATAACGTAGTACTATATTACGTAATACCTTATGACGTACTACTATACAACGTTATACCTTATGACGTACTACTATACAACGTTTTACTTTATAACGTAGTACTATATAACCATATATGTTACATCGTAGTAATATATAAGGTTATGCGTCATAAAGTAGTACTATATTACGTTATGCGTTATCATGCGATACTATGTAACTATATACGTTATAACGTAGTACTACATAACGCTATACGTAATAAAGTAGTACTATATTACGTTATGCGTTATAATGCAATACTATGTAACTATATACGTTATAACGTAGTACTACATAACGTTATACGTTATAACGTAATACCATATAAAGTTATACGTTATAACGTAGTACTATATAACGTAATACCTTATGACGTACTACTATACAACGTTATACCTTATGACGTACTACTATACAACGTTTTACTTTATAACGTAGTACTATATAACGATATACGTTACATCGTAGTACTATATAAGGTTATACGTCATAAAGTAGTACTATATTACGTTATGCGTTATAATGCGATACTATGTAACTATATACGTTATAACGTAGTACTACATAACGTTATACGTTATAATGAGATACTATGTAACTATATATGTTATATCGTAGTACTATATAACGTTATACGTTATAATGTGATACTATGTATCTATATACGTTATAACGTAGTACTATACAACGTTAAACGATACAAGGTAGTACTATATAAAGTTATACGTTATTACGTAGTACTATATAACGTTATACGTTATAACGTAATACTATAAAACGTTTCATGTTATAAAGTAGCACTATATAACGTTATACCTTTTGACGTACTACTATACAACGTTATACGTTATAACGTAGTACTATACAACGATATACGTTACATCGTAGTACTACATAACGTTATACGTCATAAAGTAGTACTATATTACGTTATACGTTATAATGCGATACTATGTAACTATATACGTTATAACGTAGTACTATATAACGTTATACGTCATAACGTAATACTATAAAACGTTTCATGTTATAACGTAGTACTATATAACGTTATACGTTATAATGCGATACTATGTTACTATATGCGTTATAACGTAGTACTATACAACGTTATACGATATAACGTAGTACAATATAAAGTTATACGTTATAACGTAATACTATATAAAGTTATACGTTATAACGTAGTTCTATATAACGTAATACGTTATATCGTAGTACTATATAACGTTATACGTTTTATCGTAGTACTATATAACGTTATACGTAATAAAGTAGAACTATATAACGTTATACGTTATACTGCGATACTATGTAACTATATACGTTATAACGTAGTACTATACAAAGTTATACGATATAACGTAGTACTATAAAACGTTTCATGTTATAACGTAGTACTCTATATCGTTATACCTTTTGACGTACTACTATACAACGTCATACGGTATAACGTAGTACTATATAAAGTAATACGTTATAACGTAGTACTCTATAACGTTATACGTTATATCGTAGTACTATATAAAGTTATACGTCATAAAGTAGTACTCTATAACGTTATACGTTATAATGCGATACTATGTAACTATATACGTTATAACGTAATACTATAAAACGTTTCATGTTATAACGTAGTACTATATAACGTTATACCTTTTGACGTACTACTATACAACGTTATACGATATAACGTAGTACTACATAACGTTATACGTTATATTGAGATACTATGTAACTATATATTTTATATCGTAGTACTATATAACGTTATACGTTATAATGTGATACTATGTAACTATATACGTTATAACGTAGTACTATACAACGTTATACGATATAACGTGGTACTATATAAAGTTATACGTTATAACGTAGTTCTATATAACGTTATACGTTATATCGTAGTACTATATAACGTTATACGTCATAAAGTAGTACTATATTACGTTATGCGTTATAATGCGATACTATGTAACTATATACGTTATAACGTAGTACTATACAACGTTATACGATATAACGTAGTACTATATAAAGTTATACGTTATAACGTAGTACTATATAAAGTTATACCTTATAACGTAGTTCTATATAACGTTATACGTTGTAACGTAGTACTATATAAAGTCTTACGTTATAACGTAGTACTATACAACGTTATACGTTATGACGTAGTACTATATAACGTAATACCTTATCACGTACTACTATACAACGTTATACCTTATGACGTACTACTATACAACGTTTTACTTTATAACGTAGTACTATATAACGATATATGTTATAATGCGATACTATGTAACTATATACGTTATAACGTAGTACTACATAACGTTATACGTTATAACGTAATACTATAAAACGTTTCATGTTATAACGTAGTACTATATAACGTTATACCTTTTGACGTACTACTATACGACGTTATACGATATAACGTAGTACTATATAACGTAATACCTTATGACGTACTACTATACAACGCTATACCTTATGTCGTACTACTATACAACGTTTTACGTTATAACGTAGTACTATATAACGATATACGTTACATCGTAGTACTACATAACGTTATACGTCATAAAGTAGTACTATATTACGTTATACGTTATAATGCGATACTATGTAACTATATACGTTATAACGTAGTACTATATAACGTTATACCTTTTGACGTACTACTATACAACGTTATACGATATAACGTAGTACTACATAACGTTATGCGTTATAATGCGATACTATGTAACTATATACGTTATAACGTAGTACTATACAACGTTATACAATATAACGTAGTACTATACAACGTTATAGAATATAACGTAGTACTATATAAAGTTATACGTTATAACGTAGTACTATATAGCGTTATACGTTATAAGGTAGTACTATATAAAGTTATACGTTATAACGTAGTACTACATAACGTTATACGTTATAACGTAATACTATATAAAGTTATACGTTATAACGTAGTACTATATTACGTAATACCTTATGACGTACTACTATACAACGTTATACCTTATGACGTACTACTATACAACGTTTTACTTTATAACGTAGTACTATATAACGATATATGTTACATCGTAGTAATATATAAGGTTATGCGTCATAAAGTAGTACTATATTACGTTATGCGTTATAATGCGATACTATGTAACTATATACGTTATAACGTAGTACTACATAACGCTATACGTAATAAAGTAGTACTATATTACGTTATGCGTTATAATGCAATACTATGTAACTATATACGTTATAACGTAGTACTACATAACGTTATACGTTATAACGTAATACCATATAAAGTTATACGTTATAACGTAGTACTATATAACGTAATACCTTATGACGTACTACTATACAACGTTATACCTTATGACGTACTACTATACAACGTTTTACTTTATAACGTAGTACTATATAACGATATACGTTACATCGTAGTACTATATAAGGTTATACGTCATAAAGTAGTACTATATTACGTTATGCGTTATAATGCGATACTATGTAACTATATACGTTATAACGTAGTACTACATAACGTTATACGTTATGACGTAATACTATATAAAGTTATACGTTATAACGTAGTACTATATAACGTAATACCTTATGACGTACTACTACACAACGTTATACCTTATGACGTACTACTATACAACGTTTTACTTTATAGCGTAGTATTATATAACGATATACGTTACATCGTAGTACTACATAACGTTATACGTCATAAAGTAGTACTATATTACGTTATACGTTATAATGCGATACTATGTAACTATATACGTTATAACGTAGTACTATATAACGTTACACGTTATAACGTAATATTATAAAACGTTTCATGTTATAACGTAGTACTATATAACGTTATACCTTTTGACGTACTACTATACAACGTTATACGATATAACGTAGTACTACATAACGTTATACGTTATAATGCGATACTATGTAACTATATACGTTATAACGTAGTACTATATAACGTTACACGTTATAACGTAATACTATAAAACGTTTCATGTTATAACGTAGTACTATATAACGTTACACGTTATAACGTAATACTATAAAACGTTTCATGTTATAACGTAGTACCATATAACGTTATACCTTTTGACGTACTACTATACAACGTTATACAATATAACATAGTACTATACAACGTTATACAATATAACGTAGTACTATATAAAGTTATACGTTATAACGTAGTACTATACAACGTTATACAATATAACATAGTACTATACAACGTTATACAATATAACGTAGTACTATATAAAGTTATACGGTATAACGTAGTACTATATAACGTTATACGTCATAAAGTAGTACTATATTACGTTATACGTTAAAATGCGATACTGTGTAACTATATACGTTATAACGTAGTACTATACAACGTTACACGATATAACGTCGTACTATATAACGTTATACGTTATATCGTAGTACTATACAACGTTATACGTCATAAAGTAGTACTATATAACGTTATACGTCATAAAGTAGTACTATATAACGTTATACGTTATAATGAGATACTATGTAACTATATACGTTATAACGTAGTACTATACAACGTTATACAATATAACGTAGTACTATACAACGTTATACAATATAACGTAGTAGTATACAACGTTATACGATATAACGTAGTACTATATAACGTTATACCTTTTGACGTACTACTATACAACGTTATACAATATAACATAGTACTATACAACGTTATACAATATAACGTAGTACTATATAAAGTTATACGTTATAACGTAGTACTATACAACGTTATACAATATAACATAGTACTATACAACGTTATACAATATAACGTAGTACTATATAAAGTTATACGGTATAACGTAGTACTATATAACGTTATACGTCATAAAGTAGTACTATATTACGTTATACGTTAAAATGCGATACTGTGTAACTATATACGTTATAACGTAGTACTATACAACGTTACACGATATAACGTCGTACTATATAACGTTATACGTTATATCGTAGTACTATACAACGTTATACGTCATAAAGTAGTACTATATAACGTTATACGTCATAAAGTAGTACTATATAACGTTATACGTTATAATGAGATACTATGTAACTATATACGTTATAACGTAGTACTATACAACGTTATACAATATAACGTAGTACTATACAACGTTATACAATATAACGTAGTAGTATACAACGTTATACGATATAACGTAGTGCTATATAACGTTATACGTTATAACGTAGTACTATATAACGTTATACGTCATAAAGTAGTACTATATAACGTTATACGTTATATCGTAGTACTATACAACGTTATACGTCATAAAGTAGTACTATATAACGTTATACGTTATAATGAGATACTATGTAACTATATACGTTATAACGTAGTACTATACAACGTTATACGTTATAACGTACTACTATACAACGTTATATGATATAACGTAGTACTACATACCGTTATACGTTATAATGAGATACTATGTAGCAATATATGTTATATCTTAGTACTATATAACGCTATACGTTATAATGTGATACTATGTAACTATATACGTTATATCGTAGTACTATATAACGTTACACGTTATAACGTAATACTATAAAACGTTTCATGTTATAACGTAGTACTATATAACGTTATACCTTTTGACGTACTACTATACAACGTTATACGATATAACGTAGTACTACATAACGTTATACGTTATAATGCGATACTATGTAACTATATACGTTATAACGTAGTACTATATAACGTTACACGTTATAACGTAATACTATAAAACGTTTCATGTTATAACGTAGTACTATATAACGTTACACGTTATAACGTAATACTATAAAACGTTTCATGTTATAACGTAGTACTATATAACGTTATACCTTTTGACGTACTACTATACAACGTTATACAATATAACATAGTACTATACAACGTTATACAATATAACGTAGTACTATATAAAGTTATACGTTATAACGTAGTACTATACAACGTTATACAATATAACATAGTACTATACAACGTTATACAATATAACGTAGTACTATATAAAGTTATACGGTATAACGTAGTACTATATAACGTTATACGTCATAAAGTAGTACTATATTACGTTATACGTTAAAATGCGATACTGTGTAACTATATACGTTATAACGTAGTACTATACAACGTTACACGATATAACGTCGTACTATATAACGTTATACGTTATATCGTAGTACTATACAACGTTATACGTCATAAAGTAGTACTATATAACGTTATACGTCATAAAGTAGTACTATATAACGTTATACGTTATAATGAGATACTATGTAACTATATACGTTATAACGTAGTACTATACAACGTTATACAATATAACGTAGTACTATACAACGTTATACAATATAACGTAGTAGTATACAACGTTATACGATATAACGTAGTGCTATATAACGTTATACGTTATAACGTAGTACTATATAACGTTATACCTTTTGACGTACTACTATACAACGTTATACGATATAACGTAGTACTACATAACGTTATACGTTATAATGCGATACTATGTAACTATATTCGCTATAACGTAGTACTATACAACGTTATACGATATAACGTAGTACTACATAACGTTATACGTTATAATGCGATACTATGTAACTATATACGTTATAACGTAGTACTATACAACGTTACACGATATAACGTCGTACTATATAACGTTATACGTTATATCGTAGTACTATACAACGTTATACGTCATAAAGTAGTACTATATAACGTTATACGTCATAAAGTAGTACTATATAACGTTATACGTTATAATGAGATACTATGTAACTATATACGTTATAACGTAGTACTATACAACGTTATACGTTATAACGTAGTACTATACAACGTCATACGTTATAACGTACTACTATACAACGTTATACGATATAACGTATTACTACATAACGTTATACGTCATAAAGTAGTACTATATAACGTTATACGTTATATCGTAGTACTATACAACGTTATACGTCATAAAGTAGTACTATATAACGTTATACGTCATAAAGTAGTACTATATAACGTTATACGTTATAATGAGATACTATGTAACTATATACGTTATAACGTAGTACTATACAACGTTATACGTTATAACGTAGTACTATACAACGTTATACGTTATAACGTAGTACTATACAACGATATACGTTACATCGTAGTACTACATAACGTTATACGTCATAAAGTAGTACTATATTACGTTATACGTTATAATGCGATACTATGTAACTATATACGTTATAACGTAGTACTATATAACGTTAACGTCATAACGTAATACTATAAAACGTTTCATGTTATAACGTAGTACTATATAACGTTATACGTTATAATGCGATACTATGTTACTATATACGTTATCACGTAGTACTATACAACGTTATACGATATAACGTAGTACTATATAAAGTTTTACGTTATAACGTAGTACTATATAAAGTTATACGTTATAACGTAGTTCTATATAACGTAATACGTTATATCGTAGTACTATATAACGTTATACGTTTTATCGTAGTACTATATAACGTTATACGTCATAAAGTAGAACTATATAACGTTATACGTTATACTGCGATACTATGTAACTATATACGTTATAACGTAGTACTATACAAAGTTATACGATATAACGTAGTACTATAAAACGTTTCATGTTATAACGTAGTACTATATATCGTTATACCTTTTGACGTACTACTATACAACGTCATACGGTATAACGTAGTACTATATAAAGTTATACGTTATAACGTAGTACTCTATAACGTTATACGTTATATCGTAGTACTATATAACGTTATACGTCATAAAGTAGTACTCTATAACGTTATACGTTATAATGCGATACTATGTAACTATATACGTTATAACGTAATACTATAAAACGTTTCATGTTATAACGTAGTACTATATAACGTTATACCTTTTGACGTACTACTATACAACGTTATACGATATAACGTAGTACTACATAACGTTATACGTTATAATGCGATACTATGTAACTATATACGTTATAACGTAGTACTATACAACGTTATACGATATAACGTAGTACTACATAACGTTATACGTTATAATGCGATACTATGTAACTATATACGTTATAACGTAGTACTATACAACGTTACACGATATAACGTCGTACTATATAACGTTATACGTTATATCGTAGTACTATACAACGTTATACGTCATAAAGTAGTACTATATAACGTTATACGTCATAAAGTAGTACTATATAACGTTATACGTTATAATGAGATACTATGTAACTATATACGTTATAACGTAGTACTATACAACGTTATACGTTATAACGTAGTACTATACAACGTCATACGTTATAACGTACTACTATACAACGTTATACGATATAACGTATTACTACATAACGTTATACGTCATAAAGTAGTGCTATATAACGTTATACGTTATATCGTAGTACTATACAACGTTATACGTCATAAAGTAGTACTATATAACGTTATACGTCATAAAGTAGTACTATATAACGTTATACGTCATAAAGTAGAACTATATAACGTTATACGTTATACTGCGATACTATGTAACTATATACGTTATAACGTAGTACTATACAAAGTTATACGATATAACGTAGTACTATAAAACGTTTCATGTTATAACGTAGTACTATATATCGTTATACCTTTTGACGTACTACTATACAACGTCATACGGTATAACGTAGTACTATATAAAGTTATACGTTATAACGTAGTACTCTATAACGTTATACGTTATATCGTAGTACTATATAACGTTATACGTCATAAAGTAGTACTCTATAACGTTATACGTTATAATGCGATACTATGTAACTATATACGTTATAACGTAATACTATAAAACGTTTCATGTTATAACGTATTACTATATAACGTTATACCTTTTGACGTACTACTATACAACGTTATACGATATAACGTAGTACTACATAACGTTATACGTTATATTGAGATACTATGTAACTGTATATTTTATATCGTAGTGCTACATAACGTTATACGTTATAATGCGATACTATGTAACTATATACGTTATAACGTAGTACTATACAACGTTATACGATATAACGTAGTACTACATAACGTTATACGTTATAATGCGATACTATGTAACTATATACGTTATAACGTAGTACTATACAACGTTACACGATATAACGTCGTACTATATAACGTTATACGTTATATCGTAGTACTATACAACGTTATACGTCATAAAGTAGTACTATATAACGTTATACGTCATAAAGTAGTACTATATAACGTTATACGTTATAATGAGATACTATGTAACTATATACGTTATAACGTAGTACTATACAACGTTATACGTTATAACGTAGTACTATACAACGTCATACGTTATAACGTACTACTATACAACGTTATACGATATAACGTATTACTACATAACGATATACGTCATAAAGTAGTGCTATATAACGTTATACGTTATATCGTAGTACTATACAACGTTATACGTCATAAAGTAGTACTATATAACGTTATACGTCATAAAGTAGTACTATATAACGTTATACGTTATAATGAGATACTATGTAACTATATACGTTATAACGTAGTACTATACAACGTTATACGTTATAACGTAGTACTATACAACGATATACGTTACTTCGTAGTACTATATAACGTTATACGTCATAAAGTAGTACTATATTACGTTATACGTTATAATGCGATACTATGTAACTATATACGTTATAACGTAGTACTATATAACGTTAACGTCATAACGTAATACTATAAAACGTTTCATGTTATAACGTAGTACTATATAACGTTATACGTTATAATGCGATACTATGTTACTATATACGTTATAACGTAGTACTATACAACGTTATACGATATAACGTAGTACTATATAAAGTTATACGTTGTAACGTAGTACTATATAAAGTTATACGTTATAACGTAGTTCTATATAACGTAATACGTTATATCGTAGTACTATATAACGTTATACGTTTTATCGTAGTACTATATAACGTTATACGTCATAAAGTAGAACTATATAACGTTATACGTTATACTGCGATACTATGTAACTATATACGTTATAACGTAGTACTATACAAAGTTATACGATATAACGTAGTACTATAAAACGTTTCATGTTATAACGTAGCACTATATATCGTTATACCTTTTGACGTACTACTATACAACGTCATACGGTATAACGTAGTACTATATAAAGTTATACGTTATAACGTAGTACTCTATAACGTTATACGTTATATCGTAGTACTATATAACGTTATACGTCATAAAGTAGTACTCTATAACGTTATACGTTATAATGCGATACTATGTAACTATATACGTTATAACGTAATACTATAAAACGTTTCATGTTATAACGTAGTACTATATAACGTTATACCTTTTGACGTACTACTATACAACGTTATACGATATAACGTAGTACTACATAACGTTATACGTTATATTGAGATACTATGTAACTGTATATTTTATATCGTAGTGCTATATAACGTTATACGTTATAATGTGATACTATGTAACTATATACGTTATAACGTAGTACTATACAACGTTATACGATATAACGTGGTACTATATAAAGTTATACGTTATAACGTAGTTCTATATAACGTTATACGTTATATCGTAGTACTATATAACGTTATACGTCATAAAGTAGTACTATATTACGTTATGCGTTATAATGCGATACTATGTAACTATATACGTTATAACGTAGTACTATACAACGTTATACGATATAACGTAGTACTATATAAAGTTATACGTTTTAACGTAGTACTATATAAAGTTATACGTTATAACGTAGTTCTATATAACGTTATACGTTGTAACGTAGTACTATATAAAGTCTTACGTTATAACGTAGTACTATACAACGTCATACGTTATAACGTACTACACAACGTTATACGATATAACGTATTACTACATAACGTTATACGTCATAAAGTAGTACTATATAACGTTATACGTTATATCGTAGTACTATACAACGTTATACGTCATAAAGTAGTACTATATAACGTTATACGTCATAAAGTAGTACTATATAACGTTATACGTTATAATGCGATACTATGTTACTATATACGTTATAGCGTAGTACTATACAACGTTATACGATATAACGTAGTACTATATAAAGTTATACGTTATAATGTAGTACTATATAAAGTTATACGTTATAACGTAGTTCTATATAACGTAATACGTTATATCGTAGTACTATATAACGTTATACGTTTTATCGTAGTACTATATAACGTTATACGTCATAAAGTAGAACTATATAACGTTATACGTTATACTGCGATACTATGTAACTATATACGTTATAACGTAGTACTATACAAAGTTATACGATATAACGTAGTACTATAAAACGTTTCATGTTATAACGTAGTACTCTATATCGTTATACCTTTTGACGTACTACTATACAACGTCATACGGTATAACGTAGTACTATATAAAGTTATACGTTATAACGTAGTACTCTATAACGTTATTCGTTATATCGTAGTACTATATAACGTTATACGTCATAAAGTAGTACTCTATAACGTTATACGTTATAATGCGATACTATGTAACTATATACGTTATAACGTAATACTATAAAACGTTTCATGTTATAACGTAGTACTATATAACGTTATACCTTTTGACGTACTACTATACAACGTTATACGATATAACGTAGTACTACATAACGTTATACGTTATATTGAGATACTATGTAACTATATATTTTATATCGTAGTACTATATAACGTTATACGTTATAATGTGATACTATGTAACTATATACGTTACATCGTAGTACTACATAACGTTATACGTCATAAAGTAGTACTATATTACGTTATACGTTATAATGCGATACTATGTAACTATATACGTTATAACGTAGTACTACATAACGTTATACGTTATAACGTAATACTATAAAACGTTTCATGTTATAACGTAGTACTATATAACGTTATACCTTTTGACGTACTACTATACAACGTTATACGATATAACGTAGTACTATATAACGTAATACCTTATGACGTACTACTATACAACGCTATACCTTATGTCGTACTACTATACAACGTTTTACGTTATAACGTAGTACTATATAACGATATACGTTACATCGTAGTACTACATAACGTTATACGTCATAAAGTAGTACTATATTACGTTATACGTTATAATGCGATACTATGTAACTATATACGTTATAACGTAGTACTATATAACGTTACACGTTATAACGTAATACTATAAAACGTTTCATGTTATAACGTAGTACTATATAACGTTATACCTTTTGACGTACTACTATACAACGTTATACGATATAACGTAGTACTACATAACATTATGCGTTATAATGCGATACTATGTAACTATATACGTTATAACGTAGTACTATACAACGTTATACGATATAACGTAGTACTACATAACGTTATACGTTATATTGAGATACTATGTAACTATATATTTTATATCGTAGTACTATATAACGTTATACGTTATAATGTGATACTATGTAACTATATACGTTATAACGTAGTACTATACAACGTTATACGATATAACGTGGTACTATATAAAGTTATACGTTATAACGTAGTTCTATATAACGATATATGTTACATCGTAGTAATATATAAGGTTATGCGTCATAAAGTAGTACTATATTACGTTATGCGTTATAATGCGATACTATGTAACTATATACGTTATAACGTAGTACTATACAACGTTATACGATATAACGTAGTACTACATAACGTTATACGTCATAAAGTAGTACTATATAACGTTATACGTTAAAATGCGATACTGTGTAACTATATACGTTATAACGTAGTACTATACAACGTTACACGATATAACGTCGTACTATATAACGTTATACGTTATATCGTAGTACTATACAACGTTATACGTCATATAGTAGTACTATATAACGTTATACGTCATAAAGTAGTACTATATAACGTTATACGTTATAATGAGATACTATGTAACTATATACGTTATAACGTAGTACTATACAACGTTATACAATATAACGTAGTACTATACAACGTTATACAATATAACGTAGTAGTATACAACGTTATACGATATAACGTAGTACTATATAACGTTATACGTTATAACGTAGTACTATATAACGTTATACGTCATAAAGTAGTACTATATAACGTTATACGTTATATCGTAGTACTATACAACGTTATACGTCATAAAGTATTACTATATAACGTTATACGTCATAAAGTAGTGCTATATAACGTTATACGTTATAATGAGATACTATGTAACTATATACGTTATAACGTAGTACTATACAACGTTATACGTTATAACGTAGTACTATACAACGTTATACGTTATAACGTACTACTATACAACGTTAAATGATATAACGTAGTACTACATACCGTTATACGTTATAATGAGATACTATGTAGCTATATATGTTATATCTTAGTACTATATAACGTTATACGTTATAATGTGATACTATGTAACTATATACGTTATAACGTAGTACTATACAACGTTATACGATACAAGGTAGTACTATACAACGTTAAATGATATAACGTAGTACTACATACCGTTATACGTTATAATGAGATACTATGTAGCTATATATGTTATATCTTAGTACTATATAACGTTATACGTTATAATGTGATACTATGTAACTATATACGTTATAACGTAGTACTATATAACGTTATACGTTATAATGCGATACTATGTTACTATATACGATATAACGTAGTACTATATAACGTAATACCTTATGACGTACTACTATACAACGCTATACCTTATGTCGTACTACTATACAACGTTTTACGTTATAACGTAGTACTATATAACGATATACGTTACATCGTAGTACTACATAACGTTATACGTCATAAAGTAGTACTATATTACGTTATACGTTATAATGCGATACTATGTAACTATATACGTTATAACGTAGTACTATATAACGTTACACGTTATAACGTAATACTATAAAACGTTTCATGTTATAACGTAGTACTATATAACGTTATACCTTTTGACGTACTACTATACAACGTTATACGATATAACGTAGTACTATACAACGTTATACGATATAACGTGGTACTATATAAAGTTATACGTTATAACGTAGTTCTATATAACGATATATGTTACATCGTAGTAATATATAAGGTTATGCGTCATAAAGTAGTACTATATTACGTTATGCGTTATAATGCGGTACTATGTAACTATATACGTTATAACGTAGTACTATATAACGTTACACGTTATAACGTAATACTATAAAACGTTTCATGTTATAACGTAGTACTATATAACGTTATACCTTTTGACGTACTACTATACAACGTTATACGATATAACGTAGTACTACATAACGTTATACGTTATAATGCGATACTATGTAACTATATACGTTATAACGTAGTACTATACAACGTTATACGATATAACGTAGTACTACATAACGTTATACGTTATAATGCAATACTATGTAACTATATACGTTATAACGTAGTACTATACAACGTTATACAATATAACATAGTACTATACAACGTTATACAATATAACGTAGTACTATATAAAGTTATACGGTATAACGTAATGCTATGTAACGTTATACAATAGAACGTAGTAGTATACAACGTTATACGATATAACGTAGTAGTATACAACGTTATACGATATAACGTAGTACTCTATAACGTTATACGTTATAACGTAGTACTATACAACGTTATACAATATAACGTAGTACTATACAACGTTATACAATATAACGTAGTAGTATACATCGTTATACGATATAACGTAGTACTATATAACGTTATACGTTATAACGTAGTACTATATAACGTTATACGTCATAAAGTAGTACTATATAACGTTATACGTTATATCGTAGTACTATACAACGTTATACGTCATAAAGTATTACTATATAACGTTATACGTCATAAAGTAGTACTATATAACGTTATACGTTATAATGAGATACTATGTAACTATATACGTTATAACGTAGTACTATACAACATTATACGTTATAACGTAGTACTATACAACGTTATACGTTATAACGTACTACTATACAACGTTAAATGATATAACGTAGTACTACATACCGTTATACGTTATAATGAGGTACTATGTAGCTATATATGTTATATCTTAGTACTATATAACGTTATACGTTATAATGTGATACTATGTAACTATATACGTTATAACGTAGTACTATACAACGTTATACGATACAAGGTAGTACTATATAAAGTTATACGTTATAACGTAGTACTATATAACGTTATACGTTATAACGTAATACTATAAAACGTTTCATGTTATAAAGTAGCACTATATAACGTTATACCATTTGACGTACTACTATACAACGTTATACGTTATAACATAGTACTATACAACGATATACGTTACATCGTAGTAGTACATAACGTTATACGTCATATAGTAGTACTATATTACGTTATACGTTATAATGCGATACTATGTAACTATATACGTTATAACGTAGTACTATATAACGTTATACGTCATAACGTAATACTATAAAACGTTTCATGTTATAACGTAGTACTATATAACGTTATACGTTATAATGCGATACTATGTTACTATATACGTTATAACGTAGTACTATACAACGTTATACGATATAACGTATTACTATATAAAGTTATACGTTATAACGTAGTACTATATAAAGTTATACGTTATAACGTAGTACTATATAACGTTATACGTCATAAAGTAGTACTATATAACGTTATACGTTATATCGTAGTACTATACAACGTTATACGTCATAAAGTAGTACTATATAACGTTATACGTCATAAAGTAGTACTATATAACGTTATACGTTATAATGAGATACTATGTAACTATATACGTTATAACGTAGTACTATACAACGTTATACGTTATAACGTAGTACTATACAACGTTATACGTTATAACGTACTACTATACAACGTTAAATGATATAACGTAGTACTACATACCGTTATACGTTATAATGAGATACTATGTAGCTATATATGTTATATCTTAGTACTATATAAAGTTATACGTTATAATGTGATACTATGTAACTATATACGTTATAACGTAGTACTATACAACGTTATACGATACAAGGTAGTACTATATAAAGTTATACGTTATAACGTAGTACTATATAACGTTATACGTTATAACGTAATACTATAAAACGTTTCATGTTATAAAGTAGCACTATATAACGTTATACCATTTGACGTACTACTATACAACGTTATACGATATAACGTATTACTATATAAAGTTATACGTTTTATCGTAGTACTATATAACGGTATACGTCATAAAGTAGAACTATATAACGTTATACGTTATACTGCGATACTATGTAACTATATACGTTATAACGTAGTACTATACAAAGTTATACGATATAACGTAGTACTATAAAACGTTTCATGTTATAACGTAGTACTATATATCGTTATACCTTTTGACGTACTACTATACAACGTCATACGATATAACGTAGTACTATATAAAGTTATACGTTATAACGTAGTACTATACAACGTTATACGTTATAACGTAGTACTATATAACGATATACGTTACATCGTAGTACTATATAAGGTTATACGTCATAAAGTAGTACTATATTACGTTATGCGTTATAATGCGATACTATGTAACTATATACGTTATAACGTAGTACTATATAACGTTATACCTTTTGAAAAACTACTATACAACGTTATACGATATAACGTAGAACTATATAACGTAATACCTTATGACGTACTACTATACAACGCTATACCTCAAGTCGTACTACTATACAACGTTTTACGTTATAACGTAGTACTATATAACGATATACGTTACATCGTAGTACTATATAACGTTACACCTTTTGACGTACTACTATACAACGTTATACGATATAACGTAGTACTACATAACGTTATACGTTATAATGAGATACTATGTAACTATATATGTTATATCGTAGTACTATATAACGTTATACGTTATAATGTGATACTATAAAACGTTTCATGTTATAACGTAGTACTATATAACGGCATACCTTTTGACGTACTACTCCACAACGTTATACGATATAACGTAGTACTATATTACGTTATACGTTATAATGCGATACTATGTAACTATATACGTTATAACGTAGTACTATATAACGTTATACGTTATATCGTAGTACTATATAACGTTACACCTTTTGACGTACTACTATACAACGTTATACGATATAACGTAGTACTACATAGCGTTATACGTTATAATGAGATACTATGTAACTATATATGTTATATCGTAGTACTATATAACGTTATACGTTATAATGTGATACTATGTAACTATATACGTTATAACGTAGTACTATACAACGTTATACGATACAAGGTAGTACTATATAAAGTTATACGTTATAACGTAGTACTATATAACGTTATACGTTATAACGTAATACTATAAAACGTTTCATGTTATAAAGTAGCACTATATAACGTTATACCTTTTGACGTACTACTATACAACGTTATACGTTATAACGTAGTACTATACAACGATATACGTTACATCGTAGTACTACATAACGTTATACGTCATACAGTAGTACTATATTACGTTATACGTTATAATGCGATACTATGTAACTATATACGTTATAACGTAGTACTATATAACGTTATACGTCATAACGTAATACTATAAAACGTTTCATGTTATAACGTAGTACTATATAACGTTATACGTTATAATGCGATACTATGTTACTATATACGTTATAACGTAGTACTATACAACGTTATACGATATAACGTAGTTCTATATAAAGTTATACGTTATAACGTAGTACTATATAAAGTTATACGTTATAACGTAGTTCTATATAACGTTATACGTTATATCGTAGTACTATATAACGTTATACGTCATAAAGTAGTACTATATTACGTTATGCGTTATAATGCGATACTATGTAACTATATACGTTATAACGTAGTACTATACAACGTTATACGATATAACGTAGTACTATACCACGTTATACAATATAACGTAGTACTATATAATGTTATACGTTATAACGTAGTACTATATAACGTTATACGTTTTATCGTAGTACTATATAACGTTATACGTCATAAAGTAGTACTATATAACGGTATACCTTTTGACGTACTACTACACGACGTTATACGATATAACGTAGTACTATATTACGTTATACGTTATAATGCGATACTATGTAACTATATACGTTATAACGTAGTACTACATAACGTTATACGTTATGACGTAATACTATATAAAGTTATACGTTATAACGTAGTACTATATAACGTAATACCTTATGACGTACTACTACACAACGTTATACCTTATGACGTACTACTATACAACGTTTTACTTTATAGCGTAGTATTATATAACGATATACGTTACATCGTAGTACTACATAACGTTATACGTCATAAAGTAGTACTATATTACGTTATACGTTATAATGCGATACTATGTAACTATATACGTTATAACGTAGTACTATATAACGTTACACGTTATAACGTAATACTATAAAACGTTTCATGTTATAACGTAGTACTATATAACGTTATACGTTATAATGCGATACTATGTTACTATATACGTTATAACGTAGTACTATATAACGTTATACGTCATAACGTAATACTATAAAACGTTTCATGTTATAACGTAGTACTATATAACGGTATACCTTTTGACGTACTACTACACAACGTTATACGATATAACGTAGTACTATATTACGTTATACGTTATAATGCGATACTATGTAACTATATACGTTATAACGTAGTACTATATAATGTTATACGTTATATCGTAGTACTATATAACGTTATACGTTTTATCGTAGTACTATATAACGTTATACGTCATAAAGTAGAACTATATAACGTTATACGTTATACTGCGATACTATGTAACTATATACGTTATAACGTAGTACTATACAAAGTTATACGATATAACGTAGTACTATAAAACGTTTCATGTTATAACGTAGTACTATATATCGTTATACCTTTTGACGTACTACTATACAACGTCATACGATATAACGTAGTACTATATAAAGTTATACGTTATAACGTAGTACTATACAACGTTATACGTTATAACGTAGTACTATATAACGTTATACGTTACATCGTAGTACTATATAAGGTTATACGTCATAAAGTAGTACTATATTACGTTATGCGTTATAATGCGATACTATGTAACTATATACGTTATAACGTAGTACTATATAACGTTATACCTTTTGAAAAACTACTATACAACGTTATACGATATAACGTAGAACTATATAACGTAATACCTTATGACGTACTACTATACAACGCTATACCTCAAGTCGTACTACTATACAACGTTTTACGTTATAACGTAGTACTATATAACGATATACGTTACATCGTAGTACTATATAACGTTACACCTTTTGACGTACTACTATACAACGTTATACGATATAACGTAGTACTACATAACGTTATACGTTATAATGAGATACTATGTAACTATATATGTTATATCGTAGTACTATATAACGTTATACGTTATAATGTGATACTATGTAACTATATACGTTATAACGTAGTATTATACAACGTTATACGATACAAGGTAGTACTATACAAAGTTATATGTTATAACGTAGTACTATATAACGTTATACCTTTTGACGTACTACTATACAACGTCATACGATATAACGTAGTACTATATTACGTTATACGTTATAATGCGATACTATGTAACTATATACGTTATAACGTAGCACTATATAACGTTATACGTCATAACGTAATACTATAAAACGTTTCATGTTATAACGTAGTACTATATGACGGTATACCTTTTGACGTACTACTACACAACGTTATAAGATATGACGTAGTACTATATTACGTTATACGTTATAATGCGATACTATGTAACTATATACGTTATAACGTAGTACTATATAACGTTATACGTCATAACGTAATACTATAAAACGTTTCATGTTATAACGTAGTACTATATAACGGTATACCTTTTGACGTACTACTACACAACGTTATACGATATAACGTAGTACTATATTACGTTATACGTTATAATGCGATACTATGTAACTATATACGTTATAACGTAGTACTATATAACGTTATACGTTATATCATAGTACTATATAACGTTACACCGTTTGACGTACTACTATACAACGTTATACGATATAACGTAGTACTACATAACGTTATACGTTATAATGAGATACTATGTAACTATATATGTTATATCGTAGTACTATATAACGTTATACGTTATATTGTGATACTATGTAACTATATACGTTATAACGTAGTACTATACAACGTTATACGATACAAGGTAGTACTATATAAAGTTATACGTTATAACGTAGTACTATATAACGTTATACGTTATAACGTAATACTATAAAACGTTTCATGTTATAAAGTAGCACTATATAACGTTATACCTTTTGACGTACTACTATACAACGTTATACGTTATAACGTAGTACTATACAACGATATACGTTACATCGTAGTACTACATAACGTTATACGTCATAAAGTAGTACTATATTACGTTATGCGTTATAATGCGATACTATGTAACTATATACGTTATAACGTAGTACTATACAACGTTATACGATATAACGTAGTACTATACCACGTTATACAATATAACGTAGTACTATATAATGTTATACGTTATAACGTAGTACTATATAACGTTATACGTTTTATCGTAGTACTATATAACGTTATACGTCATAAAGTAGTACTATATAACGGTATACCTTTTGACGTACTACTACACGACGTTATACGATATAACGTAGTACTATATTACGTTATACGTTATAATGCGATACTATGTAACTATATACGTTATAACGTAGTACTACATAACGTTATACGTTATGACGTAATACTATATAAAGTTATACGTTATAACGTAGTACTATATAACGTAATACCTTATGACGTACTACTACACAACGTTATACCTTATGACGTACTACTATACAACGTTTTACTTTATAGCGTAGTATTATATAACGATATACGTTACATCGTAGTACTACATAACGTTATACGTCATAAAGTAGTACTATATTACGTTATACGTTATAATGCGATACTATGTAACTATATACGTTATAACGTAGTACTATATAACGTTACACGTTATAACGTAATACTATAAAACGTTTCATGTTATAACGTAGTACTATATAACGTTATACCTTTTGACGTACTACTATACAACGTTATACGATATAACGTAGTACTACATAACGTTATACGTTATAATGCGATACTATGTAACTATATACGTTATAACGTAGTACTATACAACGTTATACGATATAACGTAGTACTACATAACGTTATACGTTATAATGCGATACTATGTAACTATATACGTTATAACGTAGTACTATACAACGTTACACGATATAACGTCGTACTATATAACGTTATACGTTATATCGTAGTACTATACAACGTTATACGTCATAAAGTAGTACTATATAACGTTATACGTCATAAAGTAGTACTATATAACGTTATACGTTATAATGAGATACTATGTAACTATATACGTTATAACGTAGTACTATACAACGTTATACGTTATAACGTAGTACTATACAACGTCATACGTTATAACGTACTACTATACAACGTTATACGATATAACGTATTACTACATAACGTTATACGTCATAAAGTAGTGCTATATAACGTTATACGTTATATCGTAGTACTATACAACGTTATACGTCATAAAGTAGTACTATATAACGTTATACGTCATAAAGTAGTACTATATAACGTTATACGTTATAATGAGATACTATGTAACTATATACGTTATAACGTAGTACTATACAACGTTATACGTTATAACGTAGTACTATACAACGTTATACGTTATAACGTAGTACTATACAACGATATACGTTACTTCGTAGTACTATATAACGTTATACGTCATAAAGTAGTACTATATTACGTTATACGTTATAATGCGATACTATGTAACTATATACGTTATAACGTAGTACTATATAACGTTAACGTCATAACGTAATACTATAAAACGTTTCATGTTATAACGTAGTACTATATAACGTTATACGTTATAATGCGATACTATGTTACTATATACGTTATAACGTAGTACTATACAACGTTATACGATATAACGTAGTACTATATAAAGTTATACGTTATAACGTAGTACTATATAAAGTTATACGTTATAACGTAGTTCTATATAACGTAATACGTTATATCGTAGTACTATATAACGTTATACGTTTTATCGTAGTACTATATAACGTTATACGTCATAAAGTAGAACTATATAACGTTATACGTTATACTGCGATACTATGTAACTATATACGTTATAACGTAGTACTATACAAAGTTATACGATATAACGTAGTACTATAAAACGTTTCATGTTATAACGTAGTACTATATATCGTTATACCTTTTGACGTACTACTATACAACGTCATACGGTATAACGTAGTACTATATAAAGTTATACGTTATAACGTAGTACTCTATAACGTTATACGTTATATCGTAGTACTATATAACGTTATACGTCATAAAGTAGTACTCTATAACGTTATACGTTATAATGCGATACTATGTAACTATATACGTTATAACGTAATACTATAAAACGTTTCATGTTATAACGTAGTACTATATAACGTTATACCTTTTGACGTACTACTATACAACGTTATACGATATAACGTAGTACTACATAACGTTATACGTTATATTGAGATACTATGTAACTGTATATTTTATATCGTAGTGCTACATAACGTTATACGTTATAATGCGATACTATGTAACTATATACGTTATAACGTAGTACTATACAACGTTATACGATATAACGTAGTACTACATAACGTTATACGTTATAATGCGATACTATGTAACTATATACGTTATAACGTAGTACTATAAAACGTTTCATGTTATAAAGTAGCACTATATAACGTTATACCTTTTGACGTACTACTATACAACGTTATACGTTATAACGTAGTACTATACAACGATATACGTTACATCGTAGTACTACATAACGTTATACGTCATACAGTAGTACTATATTACGTTATACGTTATAATGCGATACTATGTAACTATATACGTTATAACGTAGTACTATATAACGTTATACGTCATAACGTAATACTATAAAACGTTTCATGTTATAACGTAGTACTATATAACGTTATACGTTATAATGCGATACTATGTTACTATATACGTTATAACGTAGTACTATACAACGTTATACGATATAACGTAGTTCTATATAAAGTTATACGTTATAACGTAGTACTATATAAAGTTATACGTTATAACGTAGTTCTATATAACGTTATACGTTATATCGTAGTACTATATAACGTTATACGTCATAAAGTAGTACTATATTACGTTATGCGTTATAATGCGATACTATGTAACTATATACGTTATAACGTAGTACTATACAACGTTATACGATATAACGTAGTACTATACCACGTTATACAATATAACGTAGTACTATATAATGTTATACGTTATAACGTAGTACTATATAACGTTATACGTTTTATCGTAGTACTATATAACGTTATACGTCATAAAGTAGTACTATATAACGGTATACCTTTTGACGTACTACTACACGACGTTATACGATATAACGTAGTACTATATTACGTTATACGTTATAATGCGATACTATGTAACTATATACGTTATAACGTAGTACTACATAACGTTATACGTTATGACGTAATACTATATAAAGTTATACGTTATAACGTAGTACTATATAACGTAATACCTTATGACGTACTACTACACAACGTTATACCTTATGACGTACTACTATACAACGTTTTACTTTATAGCGTAGTATTATATAACGATATACGTTACATCGTAGTACTACATAACGTTATACGTCATAAAGTAGTACTATATTACGTTATACGTTATAATGCGATACTATGTAACTATATACGTTATAACGTAGTACTATATAACGTTACACGTTATAACGTAATACTATAAAACGTTTCATGTTATAACGTAGTACTATATAACGTTATACGTTATAATGCGATACTATGTTACTATATACGTTATAACGTAGTACTATATAACGTTATACGTCATAACGTAATACTATAAAACGTTTCATGTTATAACGTAGTACTATATAACGGTATACCTTTTGACGTACTACTACACAACGTTATACGATATAACGTAGTACTATATTACGTTATACGTTATAATGCGATACTATGTAACTATATACGTTATAACGTAGTACTATATAATGTTATACGTTATATCGTAGTACTATATAACGTTATACGTTTTATCGTAGTACTATATAACGTTATACGTCATAAAGTAGAACTATATAACGTTATACGTTATACTGCGATACTATGTAACTATATACGTTATAACGTAGTACTATACAAAGTTATACGATATAACGTAGTACTATAAAACGTTTCATGTTATAACGTAGTACTATATATCGTTATACCTTTTGACGTACTACTATACAACGTCATACGATATAACGTAGTACTATATAAAGTTATACGTTATAACGTAGTACTATACAACGTTATACGTTATAACGTAGTACTATATAACGTTATACGTTACATCGTAGTACTATATAAGGTTATACGTCATAAAGTAGTACTATATTACGTTATGCGTTATAATGCGATACTATGTAACTATATACGTTATAACGTAGTACTATATAACGTTATACCTTTTGAAAAACTACTATACAACGTTATACGATATAACGTAGAACTATATAACGTAATACCTTATGACGTACTACTATACAACGCTATACCTCAAGTCGTACTACTATACAACGTTTTACGTTATAACGTAGTACTATATAACGATATACGTTACATCGTAGTACTATATAACGTTACACCTTTTGACGTACTACTATACAACGTTATACGATATAACGTAGTACTACATAACGTTATACGTTATAATGAGATACTATGTAACTATATATGTTATATCGTAGTACTATATAACGTTATACGTTATAATGTGATACTATGTAACTATATACGTTATAACGTAGTATTATACAACGTTATACGATACAAGGTAGTACTATACAAAGTTATACGTTATAACGTAGTACTATATAACGTTATACCTTTTGACGTACTACTATACAACGTCATACGATATAACGTAGTACTATATTACGTTATACGTTATAATGCGATACTATGTAACTATATACGTTATAACGTAGCACTATATAACGTTATACGTCATAACGTAATACTATAAAACGTTTCATGTTATAACGTAGTACTATATGACGGTATACCTTTTGACGTACTACTACACAACGTTATAAGATATGACGTAGTACTATATTACGTTATACGTTATAATGCGATACTATGTAACTATATACGTTATAACGTAGTACTATATAACGTTATACGTCATAACGTAATACTATAAAACGTTTCATGTTATAACGTAGTACTATATAACGGTATACCTTTTGACGTACTACTACACAACGTTATACGATATAACGTAGTACTATATTACGTTATACGTTATAATGCGATACTATGTAACTATATACGTTATAACGTAGTACTATATAACGTTATACGTTATATCATAGTACTATATAACGTTACACCGTTTGACGTACTACTATACAACGTTATACGATATAACGTAGTACTACATAACGTTATACGTTATAATGAGATACTATGTAACTATATATGTTATATCGTAGTACTATATAACGTTATACGTTATATTGTGATACTATGTAACTATATACGTTATAACGTAGTACTATACAACGTTATACGATACAAGGTAGTACTATATAAAGTTATACGTTATAACGTAGTACTATATAACGTTATACGTTATAACGTAATACTATAAAACGTTTCATGTTATAAAGTAGCACTATATAACGTTATACCTTTTGACGTACTACTATACAACGTTATACGTTATAACGTAGTACTATACAACGATATACGTTACATCGTAGTACTACATAACGTTATACGTCATAAAGTAGTACTATATTACGTTATGCGTTATAATGCGATACTATGTAACTATATACGTTATAACGTAGTACTATACAACGTTATACGATATAACGTAGTACTATACCACGTTATACAATATAACGTAGTACTATATAATGTTATACGTTATAACGTAGTACTATATAACGTTATACGTTTTATCGTAGTACTATATAACGTTATACGTCATAAAGTAGTACTATATAACGGTATACCTTTTGACGTACTACTACACGACGTTATACGATATAACGTAGTACTATATTACGTTATACGTTATAATGCGATACTATGTAACTATATACGTTATAACGTAGTACTACATAACGTTATACGTTATGACGTAATACTATATAAAGTTATACGTTATAACGTAGTACTATATAACGTAATACCTTATGACGTACTACTACACAACGTTATACCTTATGACGTACTACTATACAACGTTTTACTTTATAGCGTAGTATTATATAACGATATACGTTACATCGTAGTACTACATAACGTTATACGTCATAAAGTAGTACTATATTACGTTATACGTTATAATGCGATACTATGTAACTATATACGTTATAACGTAGTACTATATAACGTTACACGTTATAACGTAATACTATAAAACGTTTCATGTTATAACGTAGTACTATATAACGTTATACCTTTTGACGTACTACTATACAACGTTATACGATATAACGTAGTACTACATAACGTTATACGTTATAATGCGATACTATGTAACTATATTCGTTATAACGTAGTACTATACAACGTTATACGATATAACGTAGTACTACATAACGTTATACGTTATAATGCGATACTATGTAACTATATACGTTATAACGTAGTACTATACAACGTTACACGATATAACGTCGTACTATATAACGTTATACGTTATATCGTAGTACTATACAACGTTATACGTCATAAAGTAGTACTATATAACGTTATACGTCATAAAGTAGTACTATATAACGTTATACGTTATAATGAGATACTATGTAACTATATACGTTATAACGTAGTACTATACAACGTTATACGTTATAACGTAGTACTATACAACGTCATACGTTATAACGTACTACTATACAACGTTATACGATATAACGTATTACTACATAACGTTATACGTCATAAAGTAGTACTATATAACGTTATACGTTATATCGTAGTACTATACAACGTTATACGTCATAAAGTAGTACTATATAACGTTATACGTCATAAAGTAGTACTATATAACGTTATACGTTATAATGAGATACTATGTAACTATATACGTTATAACGTAGTACTATACAACGTTATACGTTATAACGTAGTACTATACAACGTTATACGTTATAACGTAGTACTATACAACGATATACGTTACATCGTAGTACTACATAACGTTATACGTCATAAAGTAGTACTATATTACGTTATACGTTATAATGCGATACTATGTAACTATATACGTTATAACGTAGTACTATATAACTTTAACGTCATAACGTAATACTATAAAACGTTTCATGTTATAACGTAGTACTATATAACGTTATACGTTATAATGCGATACTATGTTACTATATACGTTATCACGTAGTACTATACAACGTTATACGATATAACGTAGTACTATATAAAGTTTTACGTTATAACGTAGTACTATATAAAGTTATACGTTATAACGTAGTTCTATATAACGTAATACGTTATATCGTAGTACTATATAACGTTATACGTTTTATCGTAGTACTATATAACGTTATACGTCATAAAGTAGAACTATATAACGTTATACGTTATACTGCGATACTATGTAACTATATACGTTATAACGTAGTACTATACAAAGTTATACGATATAACGTAGTACTATAAAACGTTTCATGTTATAACGTAGTACTATATATCGTTATACCTTTTGACGTACTACTATACAACGTCATACGGTATAACGTAGTACTATATAAAGTTATACGTTATAACGTAGTACTCTATAACGTTATACGTTATATCGTAGTACTATATAACGTTATACGTCATAAAGTAGTACTCTATAACGTTATACGTTATAATGCGATACTATGTAACTATATACGTTATAACGTAATACTATAAAACGTTTCATGTTATAACGTAGTACTATATAACGTTATACCTTTTGACGTACTACTATACAACGTTATACGATATAACGTAGTACTACATAACGTTATACGTTATAATGCGATACTATGTAACTATATACGTTATAACGTAGTACTATACAACGTTATACGATATAACGTAGTACTACATAACGTTATACGTTATAATGCGATACTATGTAACTATATACGTTATAACGTAGTACTATACAACGTTACACGATATAACGTCGTACTATATAACGTTATACGTTATATCGTAGTACTATACAACGTTATACGTCATAAAGTAGTACTATATAACGTTATACGTCATAAAGTAGTACTATATAACGTTATACGTTATAATGAGATACTATGTAACTATATACGTTATAACGTAGTACTATACAACGTTATACGTTATAACGTAGTACTATACAACGTCATACGTTATAACGTACTACTATACAACGTTATACGATATAACGTATTACTACATAACGTTATACGTCATAAAGTAGTGCTATATAACGTTATACGTTATATCGTAGTACTATACAACGTTATACGTCATAAAGTAGTACTATATAACGTTATACGTCATAAAGTAGTACTATATAACGTTATACGTTATAATGAGATACTATGTAACTATATACGTTATAACGTAGTACTATACAACGTTATACGTTATAACGTAGTACTATACAACGTTATACGTTATAACGTAGTACTATACAACGATATACGTTACTTCGTAGTACTATATAACGTTATACGTCATAAAGTAGTACTATATTACGTTATACGTTATAATGCGATACTATGTAACTATATACGTTATAACGTAGTACTATATAACGTTAACGTCATAACGTAATACTATAAAACGTTTCATGTTATAACGTAGTACTATATAACGTTATACGTTATAATGCGATACTATGTTACTATATACGTTATAACGTAGTACTATACAACGTTATACGATATAACGTAGTACTATATAAAGTTATACGTTATAACGTAGTACTATATAAAGTTATACGTTATAACGTAGTTCTATATAACGTAATACGTTATATCGTAGTACTATATAACGTTATACGTTTTATCGTAGTACTATATAACGTTATACGTCATAAAGTAGAACTATATAACGTTATACGTTATACTGCGATACTATGTAACTATATACGTTATAACGTAGTACTATACAAAGTTATACGATATAACGTAGTACTATAAAACGTTTCATGTTATAACGTAGTACTATATATCGTTATACCTTTTGACGTACTACTATACAACGTCATACGGTATAACGTAGTACTATATAAAGTTATACGTTATAACGTAGTACTCTATAACGTTATACGTTATATCGTAGTACTATATAACGTTATACGTCATAAAGTAGTACTCTATAACGTTATACGTTATAATGCGATACTATGTAACTATATACGTTATAACGTAATACTATAAAACGTTTCATGTTATAACGTAGTACTATATAACGTTATACCTTTTGACGTACTACTATACAACGTTATACGATATAACGTAGTACTACATAACGTTATACGTTATATTGAGATACTATGTAACTGTATATTTTATATCGTAGTGCTACATAACGTTATACGTTATAATGCGATACTATGTAACTATATACGTTATAACGTAGTACTATACAACGTTATACGATATAACGTAGTACTACATAACGTTATACGTTATAATGCGATACTATGTAACTATATACGTTATAACGTAGTACTATACAACGTTACACGATATAACGTCGTACTATATAACGTTATACGTTATATCGTAGTACTATACAACGTTATACGTCATAAAGTAGTACTATATAACGTTATACGTCATAAAGTAGTACTATATAACGTTATACGTTATAATGAGATACTATGTAACTATATACGTTATAACGTAGTACTATACAACGTTATACGTTATAACGTAGTACTATACAACGTCATACGTTATAACGTACTACTATACAACGTTATACGATATAACGTATTACTACATAACGTTATACGTCATAAAGTAGTGCTATATAACGTTATACGTTATATCGTAGTACTATACAACGTTATACGTCATAAAGTAGTACTATATAACGTTATACGTCATAAAGTAGTACTATATAACGTTATACGTTATAATGAGATACTATGTAACTATATACGTTATAACGTAGTACTATACAACGTTATACGTTATAACGTAGTACTATACAACGTTATACGTTATAACGTAGTACTATACAACGATATACGTTACTTCGTAGTACTATATAACGTTATACGTCATAAAGTAGTACTATATTACGTTATACGTTATAATGCGATACTATGTAACTATATACGTTATAACGTAGTACTATATAACGTTAACGTCATAACGTAATACTATAAAACGTTTCATGTTATAACGTAGTACTATATAACGTTATACGTTATAATGCGATACTATGTTACTATATACGTTATAACGTAGTACTATACAACGTTATACGTTATAACGTAGTACTATACAACGTTATACGATATAACGTGGTACTATATAAAGTTATACGTTATAACGTAGTTCTATATAACGTTATACGTTATATCGTAGTACTATATAACGTTATACGTCATAAAGTAGTACTATATTACGTTATGCGTTATAATGCGATACTATGTAACTATATACGTTATAACGTAGTACTATACAACGTTATACGATATAACGTAGTACTATATAAAGTTATACGTTTTAACGTAGTACTATATAAAGTTATACGTTATAACGTAGTTCTATATAACGTTATACGTTGTAACGTAGTACTATATAAAGTCTTACGTTATAACGTAGTACTATACAACGTCATACGTTATAACGTACTACTATACAACGTTATACGATATAACGTATTACTACATAACGTTATACGTCATAAAGTAGTACTATATAACGTTATACGTTATATCGTAGTACTATACAACGTTATACGTCATAAAGTAGTACTATATAACGTTATACGTCATAAAGTAGTACTATATAACGTTATACGTTATAATGCGATACTATGTTACTATATACGTTATAGCGTAGTACTATACAACGTTATACGATATAACGTAGTACTATATAAAGTTATACGTTATAACGTAGTACTATATAAAGTTATACGTTATAACGTAGTTCTATATAACGTAATACGTTATATCGTAGTACTATATAACGTTATACGTTTTATCGTAGTACTATATAACGTTATACGTCATAAAGTAGAACTATATAACGTTATACGTTATACTGCGATACTATGTAACTATATACGTTATAACGTAGTACTATACAAAGTTATACGATATAACGTAGTACTATAAAACGTTTCATGTTATAACGTAGTACTCTATATCGTTATACCTTTTGACGTACTACTATACAACGTCATACGGTATAACGTAGTACTATATAAAGTTATACGTTATAACGTAGTACTCTATAACGTTATTCGTTATATCGTAGTACTATATAACGTTATACGTCATAAAGTAGTACTCTATAACGTTATACGTTATAATGCGATACTATGTAACTATATACGTTATAACGTAATACTATAAAACGTTTCATGTTATAACGTAGTACTATATAACGTTATACCTTTTGACGTACTACTATACAACGTTATACGATATAACGTAGTACTACATAACGTTATACGTTATATTGAGATACTATGTAACTATATATTTTATATCGTAGTACTATATAACGTTATACGTTATAATGTGATACTATGTAACTATATACGTTACATCGTAGTACTACATAACGTTATACGTCATAAAGTAGTACTATATTACGTTATACGTTATAATGCGATACTATGTAACTATATACGTTATAACGTAGTACTACATAACGTTATACGTTATAACGTAATACTATAAAACGTTTCATGTTATAACGTAGTACTATATAACGTTATACCTTTTGACGTACTACTATACAACGTTATACGATATAACGTAGTACTATATAACGTAATACCTTATGACGTACTACTATACAACGCTATACCTTATGTCGTACTACTATACAACGTTTTACGTTATAACGTAGTACTATATAACGATATACGTTACATCGTAGTACTACATAACGTTATACGTCATAAAGTAGTACTATATTACGTTATACGTTATAATGCGATACTATGTAACTATATACGTTATAACGTAGTACTATATAACGTTACACGTTATAACGTAATACTATAAAACGTTTCATGTTATAACGTAGTACTATATAACGTTATACCTTTTGACGTACTACTATACAACGTTATACGATATAACGTAGTACTACATAACATTATGCGTTATAATGCGATACTATGTAACTATATACGTTATAACGTAGTACTATACAACGTTATACGATATAACGTAGTACTACATAACGTTATACGTTATATTGAGATACTATGTAACTATATATTTTATATCGTAGTACTATATAACGTTATACGTTATAATGTGATACTATGTAACTATATACGTTATAACGTAGTACTATACAACGTTATACGATATAACGTGGTACTATATAAAGTTATACGTTATAACGTAGTTCTATATAACGATATATGTTACATCGTAGTAATATATAAGGTTATGCGTCATAAAGTAGTACTATATTACGTTATGCGTTATAATGCGATACTATGTAACTATATACGTTATAACGTAGTACTATACAACGTTATACGATATAACGTAGTACTACATAACGTTATACGTCATAAAGTAGTACTATATAACGTTATACGTTAAAATGCGATACTGTGTAACTATATACGTTATAACGTAGTACTATACAACGTTACACGATATAACGTCGTACTATATAACGTTATACGTTATATCGTAGTACTATACAACGTTATACGTCATAAAGTAGTACTATATAACGTTATACGTCATAAAGTAGTACTATATAACGTTATACGTTATAATGAGATACTATGTAACTATATACGTAATAACGTAGTACTATACAACGTTATACAATATAACGTAGTACTATACAACGTTATACAATATAACGTAGTAGTATACAACGTTATACGATATAACGTAGTACTATATAACGTTATACGTTATAACGTAGTACTATATAACGTTATACGTCATAAAGTAGTACTATATAACGTTATACGTTATATCGTAGTACTATACAACGTTATACGTCATAAAGTATTACTATATAACGTTATACGTCATAAAGTAGTGCTATATAACGTTATACGTTATAATGAGATACTATGTAACTATATACGTTATAACGTAGTACTATACAACGTTATACGTTATAACGTAGTACTATACAACGTTATACGTTATAACGTACTACTATACAACGTTAAATGATATAACGTAGTACTACATACCGTTATACGTTATAATGAGATACTATGTAGCTATATATGTTATATCTTAGTACTATATAACGTTATACGTTATAATGTGATACTATGTAACTATATACGTTATAACGTAGTACTATACAACGTTATACGATACAAGGTAGTACTATACAACGTTAAATGATATAACGTAGTACTACATACCGTTATACGTTATAATGAGATACTATGTAGCTATATATGTTATATCTTAGTACTATATAACGTTATACGTTATAATGTGATACTATGTAACTATATACGTTATAACGTAGTACTATATAACGTTATACGTTATAATGCGATACTATGTTACTATATACGATATAACGTAGTACTATATAACGTAATACCTTATGACGTACTACTATACAACGCTATACCTTATGTCGTACTACTATACAACGTTTTACGTTATAACGTAGTACTATATAACGATATACGTTACATCGTAGTACTACATAACGTTATACGTCATAAAGTAGTACTATATTACGTTATACGTTATAATGCGATACTATGTAACTATATACGTTATAACGTAGTACTATATAACGTTACACGTTATAACGTAATACTATAAAACGTTTCATGTTATAACGTAGTACTATATAACGTTATACCTTTTGACGTACTACTATACAACGTTATACGATATAACGTAGTACTATACAACGTTATACGATATAACGTGGTACTATATAAAGTTATACGTTATAACGTAGTTCTATATAACGATATATGTTACATCGTAGTAATATATAAGGTTATGCGTCATAAAGTAGTACTATATTACGTTATGCGTTATAATGCGGTACTATGTAACTATATACGTTATAACGTAGTACTATATAACGTTACACGTTATAACGTAATACTATAAAACGTTTCATGTTATAACGTAGTACTATATAACGTTATACCTTTTGACGTACTACTATACAACGTTATACGATATAACGTAGTACTACATAACGTTATACGTTATAATGCGATACTATGTAACTATATACGTTATAACGTAGTACTATACAACGTTATACGATATAACGTAGTACTACATAACGTTATACGTTATAATGCAATACTATGTAACTATATACGTTATAACGTAGTACTATACAACGTTATACAATATAACATAGTACTATACAACGTTATACAATATAACGTAGTACTATATAAAGTTATACGGTATAACGTAATGCTATGTAACGTTATACAATAGAACGTAGTAGTATACAACGTTATACGATATAACGTAGTAGTATACAACGTTATACGATATAACGTAGTACTCTATAACGTTATACGTTATAACGTAGTACTATACAACGTTATACAATATAACGTAGTACTATACAACGTTATACAATATAACGTAGTAGTATACATCGTTATACGATATAACGTAGTACTATATAACGTTATACGTTATAACGTAGTACTATATAACGTTATACGTCATAAAGTAGTACTATATAACGTTATACGTTATATCGTAGTACTATACAACGTTATACGTCATAAAGTATTACTATATAACGTTATACGTCATAAAGTAGTACTATATAACGTTATACGTTATAATGAGATACTATGTAACTATATACGTTATAACGTAGTACTATACAACATTATACGTTATAACGTAGTACTATACAACGTTATACGTTATAACGTACTACTATACAACGTTAAATGATATAACGTAGTACTACATACCGTTATACGTTATAATGAGGTACTATGTAGCTATATATGTTATATCTTAGTACTATATAACGTTATACGTTATAATGTGATACTATGTAACTATATACGTTATAACGTAGTACTATACAACGTTATACGATACAAGGTAGTACTATATAAAGTTATACGTTATAACGTAGTACTATATAACGTTATACGTTATAACGTAATACTATAAAACGTTTCATGTTATAAAGTAGCACTATATAACGTTATACCATTTGACGTACTACTATACAACGTTATACGTTATAACATAGTACTATACAACGATATACGTTACATCGTAGTAGTACATAACGTTATACGTCATATAGTAGTACTATATTACGTTATACGTTATAATGCGATACTATGTAACTATATACGTTATAACGTAGTACTATATAACGTTATACGTCATAACGTAATACTATAAAACGTTTCATGTTATAACGTAGTACTATATAACGTTATACGTTATAATGCGATACTATGTTACTATATACGTTATAACGTAGTACTATACAACGTTATACGATATAACGTATTACTATATAAAGTTATACGTTATAACGTAGTACTATATAAAGTTATACGTTATAACGTAGTACTATATAACGTTATACGTCATAAAGTAGTACTATATAACGTTATACGTTATATCGTAGTACTATACAACGTTATACGTCATAAAGTAGTACTATATAACGTTATACGTCATAAAGTAGTACTATATAACGTTATACGTTATAATGAGATACTATGTAACTATATACGTTATAACGTAGTACTATACAACGTTATACGTTATAACGTAGTACTATACAACGTTATACGTTATAACGTACTACTATACAACGTTAAATGATATAACGTAGTACTACATACCGTTATACGTTATAATGAGATACTATGTAGCTATATATGTTATATCTTAGTACTATATAAAGTTATACGTTATAATGTGATACTATGTAACTATATACGTTATAACGTAGTACTATACAACGTTATACGATACAAGGTAGTACTATATAAAGTTATACGTTATAACGTAGTACTATATAACGTTATACGTTATAACGTAATACTATAAAACGTTTTATGTTATAAAGTAGCACTATATAACGTTATACCATTTGACGTACTACTATACAACGTTATACGATATAACGTATTACTATATAAAGTTATACGTTTTATCGTAGTACTATATAACGGTATACGTCATAAAGTAGAACTATATAACGCTATACGTTATACTGCGATACTATGTAACTATATACGTTATAACGTAGTACTATACAAAGTTATACGATATAACGTAGTACTATAAAACGTTTCATGTTATAACGTAGTACTATATATCGTTATACCTTTTGACGTACTACTATACAACGTCATACGATATAACGTAGTACTATATAAAGTTATACGTTATAACGTAGTACTATACAACGTTATACGTTATAACGTAGTACTATATAACGATATACGTTACATCGTAGTACTATATAAGGTTATACGTCATAAAGTAGTACTATATTACGTTATGCGTTATAATGCGATACTATGTAACTATATACGTTATAACGTAGTACTATATAACGTTATACCTTTTGAAAAACTACTATACAACGTTATACGATATAACGTAGAACTATATAACGTAATACCTTATGACGTACTACTATACAACGCTATACCTCAAGTCGTACTACTATACAACGTTTTACGTTATAACGTAGTACTATATAACGATATACGTTACATCGTAGTACTATATAACGTTACACCTTTTGACGTACTACTATACAACGTTATACGATATAACGTAGTACTACATAACGTTATACGTTATAATGAGATACTATGTAACTATATATGTTATATCGTAGTACTATATAACGTTATACGTTATAATGTGATACTATAAAACGTTTCATGTTATAACGTAGTACTATATAACGGCATACCTTTTGACGTACTACTCCACAACGTTATACGATATAACGTAGTACTATATTACGTTATACGTTATAATGCGATACTATGTAACTATATACGTTATAACGTAGTACTATATAACGTTATACGTTATATCGTAGTACTATATAACGTTACACCTTTTGACGTACTACTATACAACGTTATACGATATAACGTAGTACTACATAGCGTTATACGTTATAATGAGATACTATGTAACTATATATGTTATATCGTAGTACTATATAACGTTATACGTTATAATGTGATACTATGTAACTATATACGTTATAACGTAGTACTATACAACGTTATACGATACAAGGTAGTACTATATAAAGTTATACGTTATAACGTAGTACTATATAACGTTATACGTTATAACGTAATACTATAAAACGTTTCATGTTATAAAGTAGCACTATATAACGTTATACCTTTTGACGTACTACTATACAACGTTATACGTTATAACGTAGTACTATACAACGATATACGTTACATCGTAGTACTACATAACGTTATACGTCATACAGTAGTACTATATTACGTTATACGTTATAATGCGATACTATGTAACTATATACGTTATAACGTAGTACTATATAACGTTATACGTCATAACGTAATACTATAAAACGTTTCATGTTATAACGTAGTACTATATAACGTTATACGTTATAATGCGATACTATGTTACTATATACGTTATAACGTAGTACTATACAACGTTATACGATATAACGTAGTTCTATATAAAGTTATACGTTATAACGTAGTACTATATAAAGTTATACGTTATAACGTAGTTCTATATAACGTTATACGTTATATCGTAGTACTATATAACGTTATACGTCATAAAGTAGTACTATATTACGTTATGCGTTATAATGCGATACTATGTAACTATATACGTTATAACGTAGTACTATACAACGTTATACGATATAACGTAGTACTATACCACGTTATACAATATAACGTAGTACTATATAATGTTATACGTTATAACGTAGTACTATATAACGTTATACGTTTTATCGTAGTACTATATAACGTTATACGTCATAAAGTAGTACTATATAACGGTATACCTTTTGACGTACTACTACACGACGTTATACGATATAACGTAGTACTATATTACGTTATACGTTATAATGCGATACTATGTAACTATATACGTTATAACGTAGTACTACATAACGTTATACGTTATGACGTAATACTATATAAAGTTATACGTTATAACGTAGTACTATATAACGTAATACCTTATGACGTACTACTACACAACGTTATACCTTATGACGTACTACTATACAACGTTTTACTTTATAGCGTAGTATTATATAACGATATACGTTACATCGTAGTACTACATAACGTTATACGTCATAAAGTAGTACTATATTACGTTATACGTTATAATGCGATACTATGTAACTATATACGTTATAACGTAGTACTATATAACGTTACACGTTATAACGTAATACTATAAAACGTTTCATGTTATAACGTAGTACTATATAACGTTATACGTTATAATGCGATACTATGTTACTATATACGTTATAACGTAGTACTATATAACGTTATACGTCATAACGTAATACTATAAAACGTTTCATGTTATAACGTAGTACTATATAACGGTATACCTTTTGACGTACTACTACACAACGTTATACGATATAACGTAGTACTATATTACGTTATACGTTATAATGCGATACTATGTAACTATATACGTTATAACGTAGTACTATATAATGTTATACGTTATATCGTAGTACTATATAACGTTATACGTTTTATCGTAGTACTATATAACGTTATACGTCATAAAGTAGAACTATATAACGTTATACGTTATACTGCGATACTATGTAACTATATACGTTATAACGTAGTACTATACAAAGTTATACGATATAACGTAGTACTATAAAACGTTTCATGTTATAACGTAGTACTATATATCGTTATACCTTTTGACGTACTACTATACAACGTCATACGATATAACGTAGTACTATATAAAGTTATACGTTATAACGTAGTACTATACAACGTTATACGTTATAACGTAGTACTATATAACGTTATACGTTACATCGTAGTACTATATAAGGTTATACGTCATAAAGTAGTACTATATTACGTTATGCGTTATAATGCGATACTATGTAACTATATACGTTATAACGTAGTACTATATAACGTTATACCTTTTGAAAAACTACTATACAACGTTATACGATATAACGTAGAACTATATAACGTAATACCTTATGACGTACTACTATACAACGCTATACCTCAAGTCGTACTACTATACAACGTTTTACGTTATAACGTAGTACTATATAACGATATACGTTACATCGTAGTACTATATAACGTTACACCTTTTGACGTACTACTATACAACGTTATACGATATAACGTAGTACTACATAACGTTATACGTTATAATGAGATACTATGTAACTATATATGTTATATCGTAGTACTATATAACGTTATACGTTATAATGTGATACTATGTAACTATATACGTTATAACGTAGTATTATACAACGTTATACGATACAAGGTAGTACTATACAAAGTTATACGTTATAACGTAGTACTATATAACGTTATACCTTTTGACGTACTACTATACAACGTCATACGATATAACGTAGTACTATATTACGTTATACGTTATAATGCGATACTATGTAACTATATACGTTATAACGTAGCACTATATAACGTTATACGTCATAACGTAATACTATAAAACGTTTCATGTTATAACGTAGTACTATATGACGGTATACCTTTTGACGTACTACTACACAACGTTATACGATATGACGTAGTACTATATTACGTTATACGTTATAATGCGATACTATGTAACTATATACGTTATAACGTAGTACTATATAACGTTATACGTCATAACGTAATACTATAAAACGTTTCATGTTATAACGTAGTACTATATAACGGTATACCTTTTGACGTACTACTACACAACGTTATACGATATAACGTAGTACTATATTACGTTATACGTTATAATGCGATACTATGTAACTATATACGTTATAACGTAGTACTATATAACGTTATACGTTATATCATAGTACTATATAACGTTACACCGTTTGACGTACTACTATACAACGTTATACGATATAACGTAGTACTACATAACGTTATACGTTATAATGAGATACTATGTAACTATATATGTTATATCGTAGTACTATATAACGTTATACGTTATAATGTGATACTATGTAACTATATACGTTATAACGTAGTACTATACAACGTTATACGATACAAGGTAGTACTATATAAAGTTATACGTTATAACGTAGTACTATATAACGTTATACGTTATAACGTAATACTATAAAACGTTTCATGTTATAAAGTAGCACTATATAACGTTATACCTTTTGACGTACTACTATACAACGTTATACGTTATAACGTAGTACTATACAACGATATACGTTACATCGTAGTACTACATAACGTTATACGTCATAAAGTAGTACTATATTACGTTATACGTTATAATGCGATACTATGTAACTATATACGTTATAACGTAGTACTATATAACGTTATACGTCATAACGTAATACTATAAAACGTTTCATGTTATAACGTAGTACTATATATCGTTATACGTTATAATGCGATACTATGTTACTATATACGTTATAACGTAGTACTATACAACGTTATACGATATAACGTAGTACTACATAAAGTTATACGTTATAACGTAGTACTATATAAAGTTATACGTTATAACGTAGTTCTATATAACGTTATACGTTATATCGTAGTACTATATAACGTTATACGTCATAACGTAATACTATAAAACGTTTCATGTTATAACGTAGTACTATATAACGGTATACCTTTTGACGTACTACTACACAACGTTATACGATATAACGTAGTACTGTATTACGTTATACGTTATAATGCGATACTATGTAACTATATACGTTATAACGTAGTACTATATAACGTTATACGTCATAACGTAATACTATAAAACGTTTCATGTTATAACGTAGTACTATATAACGGTATACCTTTTGACGTACTACTACACAACGTTATACGATATAACGTAGTACTATATTACGTTATACGTTATAATGCGATACTATGTAACTATATACGTTATAGCGTAGTACTATATAACGTTATACGTTATATCGTAGTACTATATAACGTTACACCTTTTGACGTACTACTATACAACGTTATACGATATAACGTAGTACTACATAACGTTATACGTTATAATGAGATACTATGTAACTATATATGTTATATCGTAGTACTACATAACGTTATACGTTATAATGCGATACTATGTAACTATATACGTTATAACGTAGTACTATACAACGTTATACGATACAAGGTAGTACTATATAAAGTTATACGTTATAACGTAGTACTATATAACGTTATACGTTATAACGTAATACTATAAAACGTTTCATGTTATAAAGTAGCACTATATAACGTTATACCTTTTGACGTACTACTATACAACGTTATACGTTATAACGTAGTACTATACAACGATATACGTTACATCGTAGTACTACATAACGTTATACGTCATAAAGTAGTACTATATTACGTTATACGCTATAATGCGATACTATGTAACTATATACGTTATAACGTAGTACTATAAAACGTTATACGTCATAACGTAATACTATAAAACGTTTCATGTTATAACGTAGTACTATATAACGGTATACCTTTTGACGTACTACTACACAACGTTATACGATATAACGTAGTACTGTATTACGTTATACGTTATAATGCGATACTATGTAACTATATACGTTATAACGTAGTACTATATAACGTTATACGTCATAACGTAATACTATAAAACGTTTCATGTTATAACGTAGTACTATACAACGTTATACGATATAACGTAGTACTATACAACGTTATACGATATAACGTAGTACTATATAAAGTTATACGTTATAACGTAGTACTATATAAAGTTATACGTTATAACGTAGTTCTATATAACGTTATACGTTATATCGTAGTACTATATAACGTTATACGTCATTAAGTAGTACTATATTACGTTATGCGTTATAATGCGATACTATGTAACTATATACGTTATAACGTAGTACTATACAACGTTATACGATATAACGTAGTACTATACCACGTTATACAATATAACGTAGTACTATATAATGTTATACGTTATAACGTAGTACTATATAACGTTATACGTTTTATCGTAGTACTATATAACGTTATACGTCATAAAGTAGTACTATATAACGTTATACGTTATACTGCGATACTATGTAACTATATACGTTATAACGTAGTACTATACAAAGTAATACGATATAACGTAGTACTATAAAACGTTTCATGTTATAACGTAGTACTATATATCGTTATACCTTTTGACGTACTACTATACAACGTCATACGATATAACGTAGTACTATATAAAGTTATACGTTATAACGTAGTACTATATAATGTAATACCTTATGATGTACTACTATACAACGTTATACCTTATGACGTACTACTATACAACGTTTTACGTTATAACGTAGTACTATATAACGATATACGTTACATCGTAGTACTATATAACGTTATACGTCATAAAGTAGTACTATATTACGTTATGCGTTATAATGCGATACTATGTAACTATATACGTTATAACGTAGTACTATACAACGTTATACGATATAACGTAGTACTATATAAAGTTATACGTTATAACGTAGTACTATATAAAGTTATACGTTATAACGTAGTTCTATATAACGTTATACGTTATATCGTAGTACTATATAACTTTATACGTCATAAAGTAGTACTATATTACGTTATGCGTTATAATGCGATACTATGTAACTGTATACGTTATAACGTAGTACTATACAACGTTATACGATATAACGTAGTACTATATAAAGTTATACGTTATAACGTAGTACTATATAAAGTTATACGTTATAACGTAGTTCTATATAACGTTATACGATATAACGTAGTACTATATAAAGTTATACGTTATAACGTAGTACTCTATAACGTTATACGTTATATCGTATTACTATATAACGTTATACGTCATAAAGTAGTACTCTATAACGTTATACGTTATAATGCGATACTATGTAAGTATATACGTTATAACGTAATACTATAAAACGTTTCATGTTATAACGTAGCACTATATAACGTTATACCTTTTGACGTACTACTATACAACGTTATACGATATAACGTAGTACTACATAAGGTTATATGTTATAATGAGATTCTATGTAACTATATATGTTATATCGTAGTACTATATAACGTTATACGTTATAAGGCGATACTATGTAACTATATACGTTATAACGTAGTACTATACAACGATATACGATATAACGTAGTACTATATAAAGTTATACGTTATAACGTAGTACTATATAAAGTTATACGTTATAACGTAGTTCTATATAACGTTATACGTCATTTCGTAGTACTATATAACGTTCTACGTCATAAAGTAGTACTCTATAACGTTATACGTTATAATGCGATACTATGTAACTATATACGTTATAACGTAGTACTATATAACGTTATACGTCATAACGTAATACTATAAAACGTTTCATGTTATAACGTAGTACTATATAACGGTATACCTTTTGACGTACTACTATACAACGTTATACGATATAACGTAGTACTATATATAGTTATACGTTATAACGTAGTACTCTATAACGTTATACGTTATATCGTAGTACTATATAACGTAATACCTTATCACGTACTACTACACAACGTTATACCTTATGACGTACTACTATACAACGTTATACGATATAACGTAGTACTACATAACGTTATACGTTATAATGAGATACTATGTAACTATATATGTTATATCGTAGTACTATATAACGTTATACGTTATAATGTGATACTATGTAACTATATACGTTATAAGGTATTGTACTATACAACGTTATACGATATAACGTAGTACTATACAACGTTATACGATATAACGCAGTACTATATAAAGTTATACGTTATAACGTAGAACTATATAAAGTTATACGTTATAACGTAGTTCTATATAACGTTATACGTTATATCGTAGTACTATATAACGTTATACGTCATAAAGTAGTACTATATTACGTTATACGTTATAATGCGATACTATGTAACTATATACGTCATAACGTAATACTATAAAACGTTTCATGTTATAACGTAGTACTATATAACGGTATACCTTTTGACGTACTACTATACAACGTTATACGATATAACGTAGTACTATATAAAGTTATACGTTATAACGTAGTACTCTATAACGTTATACGTTATATCGTAGTACTATATAACGTTATACGTCATAAAGTAGTACTATATAACGTTATACGTTATACTGCGATACTATGTAACTATATACGTTATAACGTAGTACTATACAAAGTAATACGATATAACGTAGTACTATAAAACGTTTCATGTTATAACGTAGTACTATATATCGTTATACCTTTTGACGTACTACTATACAACGTCATACGATATAACGTAGTACTATATAAAGTTATACGTTATAACGTAGTACTATATAATGTAATACCTTATGATGTACTACTATACAACGTTATACCTTATGACGTACTACTATACAACGTTTTACGTTATAACGTAGTACTATATAACGATATACGTTACATCGTAGTACTATATAACGTTATACGTCATAAAGTAGTACTATATTACGTTATGCGTTATAATGCGATACTATGTAACTATATACGTTATAACGTAGTACTATACAACGTTATACGATATAACGTAGTACTATATAAAGTTATACGTTATAACGTAGTACTATATAAAGTTATACGTTATAACGTAGTTCTATATAACGTTATACGTTATATCGTAGTACTATATAACTTTATACGTCATAAAGTAGTACTATATTACGTTATGCGTTATAATGCGATACTATGTAACTGTATACGTTATAACGTAGTACTATACAACGTTATACGATATAACGTAGTACTATATAAAGTTATACGTTATAACGTAGTACTATATAAAGTTATACGTTATAACGTAGTTCTATATAACGTTATACGATATAACGTAGTACTATATAAAGTTATACGTTATAACGTAGTACTCTATAACGTTATACGTTATATCGTATTACTATATAACGTTATACGTCATAAAGTAGTACTCTATAACGTTATACGTTATAATGCGATACTATGTAACTATATACGTTATAACGTAATACTATAAAACGTTTCATGTTATAACGTAGCACTATATAACGTTATACCTTTTGACGTACTACTATACAACGTTATACGATATAACGTAGTACTACATAAGGTTATATGTTATAATGAGATTCTATGTAACTATATATGTTATATCGTAGTACTATATAACGTTATACGTTATAATGCGATACTATGTAACTATATACGTTATAACGTAGTACTATATAACGTTACACGTTATAACGGAGTACTATATAAAGTTATACGTTATAACGTAGTAATATATAACGTCATACGATATAACGTAGTACTATATAAAGTTATACGTTATAACGTAGTACTATATAATGTAATACATTATGACGTACTACTATACAACGTTATACCTTATGATGTACTACTATACAACGTTTTACGTTATAACGTAGTACTATATAACGATATACGTTACATCGTAGTACTATATAACGTTATACGTCATAAAGTAGTACTATATTACGTTATGCGTTATAATGCGATACTATGTAACTATAAACGTTATAACGTAGTACTATACAACGTTATGCAATATAACGTAGTACTATACCACGTTATACAATATAACGTAGTACTATATAATGTTATACGTTATAAAGTAGTACTATATAACGTTATACGTTATACTGCGATACTATGTAACTATATACGTTATAACGTGGTACTATACAACGTTATACGATATAACGTAGTACTATATAAAGTTATACGTTATAACGTAGTACTCTATAACGTTATACGTTATAATGTGATAGTGTGTAACTATATACGTTATAACGTAGTACTATACAACGTTATACGATATAACGTAGTACTATATAAAGTTATTCGTTATAACGTAGTACAATATAACGCTATACGTTATATCAAAGTACTATACACCGTTATACGTTATATCGTAGTACTATACAACGTTATACGTTATAACGTAGTACTATATAAAGTTATACGTTATAACGTAGTACTATATAAAGTTATGCGTTATAACGTATTTCTATATAACGTTATACGTTATATCGTAGTACTATATAACATTATACGCCATAAAGTAGTACTATATTACGTTATGCGTTATAATGCGATACTATGTAACTATATACGTTATAACGTAGTACTATACAACGATATACGATATAACGTAGTACTATATAAAGTTATACGTTATAACGTAGTACTATATAAAGTTATACGTTATAACGTAGTTCTATATAACGTTATACGTCATTTCGTAGTACTATATAACGTTCTACGTCATAAAGTAGTACTCTATAACGTTATACGTTATAATGCGATACTATGTAACTATATACGTTATAACGTAGTACTATATAACGTTATACGTCATAACGTAATACTATAAAACGTTTCATGTTATAACGTAGTACTATATAACGGTATACCTTTTGACGTACTACTATACAACGTTATACGATATAACGTAGTACTATATAAAGTTATACGTTATAACGTAGTACTCTATAACGTTATACGTTATATCGTAGTACTATATAACGTAATACCTTATCACGTACTACTACACAACGTTATACCTTATGACGTACTACTATACAACGTTATACGATATAACGTAGTACTACATAACGTTATACGTTATAATGAGATACTATGTAACTATATATGTTATATCGTAGTACTATATAACGTTATACGTTATAATGTGATACTATGTAACTATATACGTTATAAGGTATTGTACTATACAACGTTATACGATATAACGTAGTACTATACAACGTTATACGATATAACGCAGTACTATATAAAGTTATACGTTATAACGTAGAACTATATAAAGTTATACGTTATAACGTAGTTCTATATAACGTTATACGTTATATCGTAGTACTATATAACGTTATACGTCATAAAGTAGTACTATATTACGTTATACGTTATAATGCGATACTATGTAACTATATACGTCATAACGTAATACTATAAAACGTTTCATGTTATAACGTAGTACTATATAACGGTATACCTTTTGACGTACTACTATACAACGTTATACGATATAACGTAGTACTATATAAAGTTATACGTTATAACGTAGTACTCTATAACGTTATACGTTATATCGTAGTACTATATAACGTTATACGTCATAAAGTAGTACTCTATAACGTTATACGTTATAATGCGATACTATGTAACTATATACGTTATAACGTAATACTATAAAACGTTTCATGTTATAACGTAGTACTATATAACGTTATACCTTTTGACGTACTACTATACAACGTTATACGATATAACGTAGTACTACATAACGTTATACGTTATAATGCGATACTATGTAACTATATACGTTATAACGTAGTACTATATAAAGTTATACGTTATAATGTGATACTATGTAACTATATACGTTATAACGTAGTACTATACAACGTTATACGATATAACGTAGTACTATATAAAGTTATACGTTATAAGGTAGTACTATATAAACTTATACGTTATAACGTAGTTCTATATAACGTTATACGTTATATCGTAGTACTATATAACGTTATACGTCATAAAGTAGTACTCTATAACGTTATACGTTATAATGCGATACTATGTAACTATATACGTTATAACGTAGTACTATATAAAGTTATACGTTATAACGTAGTACTATATAACGTCATACGATATAACGTAGTACTATATAAAGTTATACGTTATAACGTAGTACTATATAATGTAATACATTATGATGTACTACTATACAACGTTATACCTTATGACGTACTACTATACAATGTTTTACGTTATAACGTAGTACTATATAACGATATACGTTACATCGTAGTACTATATAACGTTATACGTCATAAAGTAGTACTATATTACGTTATGCGTTATAATGCGATACTATGTAACTATATACGTTATAACGTAGTACTATACAACGTTATACGATATAACGTAGTACTATATAAAGTTATACGTTATAACGTAGTACTATATAACGTTATACGTTATAACGTAGTACTATATAACGTTATACGTCATAAAGTAGTACTATATAACGTTATACGTTATAATGCGATACTATGTAACTATATACGTTATAACGTAGTACTATACAACGTTATACGATATAACGTAGTACTACATAAAGTTATACGTTATAACGTAGTACTATATAAAGTTATACGTTATAACGTAGTACTATATAACGTTATACGTCATAAAGTAGTACTATATTAGGTTATACGTTATAATGCGATACTATGTAACTATATACGTTATAACGTAGTACTATATAACGTTATACGTTATAACGTAATACTATAAAACGTTTCATGTTATAACGTAGTACTATATATAGTTTATAGCTTTTGACGCACTAGTATACAACGTTATACGATATAACGTAGTACTATATAACGTTAGACGTTATATCGTAGTCCTATATAACGTTATACGTCATAAAGTAGTACTCTATAATGTTATACGTTATAACGTAATACTATAATACGTTATACGTTATATCGTAGTACTATATAACGTTATACGTCATAAAGTAGTACTCTATAACGTTATACGTTATAATGCGATACTATGTAACTATATAAGTTATATCGTAGTACTATATAACGTTATACGTTATAATGCGATACTATGTAACTATATACGTTATAACGTAGTACTATATAAAGATATACGTTATAACGTAGTACTATATAATGTAATACCTTATGACGTACTACTATACAACGCTATACCTTATGTCGTACTACTATACAACGTTTTACGTTATAACGTAGTACTATACAACGATATACGTTACATCGTAGTACTACGTAACGTTATACGTCATAAAGTAGTACTACATTACGTTATACGTTATAATGCGATACTATGTAACTATATACGTTATAACGTAGTACTATATAACGTTACACGTTATAACGTAGTACTATATAAAGTTATACGTTATATCGTAGTACTATATAACGTTATACGTCATAAAGTAGTACTCTATAACGTTATACGTTATAATGTGATAGTGTGTAACTATATACGTTATAACGTAGTACTATATAATGTAATACCTTATGACGTACTACTATACAACGCTATACCTTATGTCGTACTACTATACAACGTTTTACGTTATAACGTAGTACTATACAACGATATACGTTACATCGTAGTACTACGTAACGTTATACGTCATAACGTAATACTATAAAACGTTTCATGTTATAACGTAGTACTATATAACGGTATACCTTTTGACGTACTACTATACAACGTTATACGATATAACGTAGTACTATATAAAGTTATACGTTATAACGTAGTACTCTATAACGTTATACGTTATATCGTAGTACTATATAAAGTTATTCGTTATAACGTAGTACAATATAACGCTATACGTTATATCAAAGTACTATACACCGTTATACGTTATATCGTAGTACTATACAACGTTATACGTTATAACGTAGTACTATATAAAGTTATACGTTATAACGTAGTACTATATAAAGTTATACGTTATAACGTATTTCTATATAACGTTATACGTTATATCGTAGTACTATATAACATTATACGCCATAAAGTAGTACTATATTTCGTTATGCGTTATAATGCGATACTATGTAACTATATACGTTATAACGTAGTACTATACAACGATATACGATATAACGTAGTACTATATAAAGTTATACGTTATAACGTAGTACTATATAAAGTTATACGTTATAACGTAGTTCTGTATAACGTTATACGTTATTTCGTAGTACTATATAACGTTCTACGTCATAAAGTAGTAGTCTATAACGTTATACGTTATAATGCGATACTATGTAACTATATACGTTATAACGTAGTACTATATAACGTTATACGTCATAACGTAATACTGTAAAACGTTTCATGTTATAACGTAGTACTATATAACGGTATACCTTTTGACGTACTACTATACAACGTTATACGATATAACGTAGTACTACATAACGTTATACGTTATAATGAGGTACTATGTAACTGTATATGTTATATCGTAGTACTATATAACGTTATACGTTATAATGTGATACTATGTAACTATATATGTTATAACGTAGTACTATATAACGTTATACGTTATAATGCGATACTATGTATCTATATACGTTATAACGTAGTACTATACAACGTTATACGATATAACGTAGTACTATATAAAGTTATACGTTATAACGTAGTACTATATAATGTTATACGTTATAACGTAGTACTCTATAATGTTATACGTTATAACGTAGTTCTATATAACGTTATACGTTATATCGTAGTACTATATAACGTTACACCTTTTGACGTACTACTATACAACGTTATACGATATAACGTAGTACTACATAACGTTATACGTTATAATGAGGTACTATGTAACTGTATATGTTATATCGTAGTACTATATAACGTTATACGTTATAATGTGATACTATGTAACTATATACGTTGTAACGTAGTACTATACAACGTTATACGATACAAGGTAGTACTATATAAAGTTATACGTTATAACGTAGTACTATATAACGTTATACGTCATAACGTAATACTATAAAACGTTTCATGTTATAAAGTAGCACTATATAACGTTATACCTACGTACTATACCTACGTAGTACTATATAACGTTATACGTTATAATGTGATACTATGTAACTATATACGTTATAAGGTATTGTACTATACAACGTTATACGATATAACGTAGTACTACATAACGTTATTCGTTATGACGTAATACTATATAAAGTTATACGTTATAACGTAGTACTATATAACGTAATACCTTATGACGTACTACTACACAACGTTATACCTTATGACGTACTACTATACAACGTTTTACTTTATAGCGTAGTATTATATAACGATATACGTTACATCGTAGTACTACATAACGTTATACGTCATAAAGTAGTACTATATTACGTTATACGTTATAATGCGATACTATGTAACTATATACGTTATAACGTAGTACTATATAACGTTACACGTTATAACGTAATACTATAAAACGTTTCATGTTATAACGTAGTACTATATAACGTTATACCTTTTGACGTACTACTATACAACGTTATACGATATAACGTAGTACTACATAACGTTATACGTTATAATGCGATACTATGTAACTATATACGTTATAACGTAGTACTATACAACGTTATACGATATAACGTAGTACTACATAACGTTATACGTTATAATGCGATACTATGTAACTATATACGTTATAACGTAGTACTATACAACGTTACACGATATAACGTCGTACTATATAACGTTATACGTTATATCGTAGTACTATACAACGTTATACGTCATAAAGTAGTACTATATAACGTTATACGTCATAAAGTAGTACTATATAACGTTATACGTTATAATGAGATACTATGTAACTATATACGTTATAACGTAGTACTATACAACGTTATACGTTATAACGTAGTACTATACAACGTCATACGTTATAACGTACTACTATACAACGTTATACGATATAACGTATTACTACATAACGTTATACGTCATAAAGTAGTACTATATAACGTTATACGTTATATCGTAGTACTATACAACGTTATACGTCATAAAGTAGTACTATATAACGTTATACGTCATAAAGTAGTACTATATAACGTTATACGTTATAATGAGATACTATGTAACTATATACGTTATAACGTAGTACTATACAACGTTATACGTTATAACGTAGTACTATACAACGTTATACGTTATAACGTAGTACTATACAACGATATACGTTACATCGTAGTACTACATAACGTTATACGTCATAAAGTAGTACTATATTACGTTATACGTTATAATGCGATACTATGTAACTATATACGTTATAACGTAGTACTATATAACGTTAACGTCATAACGTAATACTATAAAACGTTTCATGTTATAACGTAGTACTATATAACGTTATACGTTATAATGCGATACTATGTTACTATATACGTTATAACGTAGTACTATACAACGTTATACGATATAACGTAGTACTATATAAAGTTTTACGTTATAACGTAGTACTATATAAAGTTATACGTTATAACGTAGTTCTATATAACGTAATACGTTATATCGTAGTACTATATAACGTTATACGTTTTATCGTAGTACTATATAACGTTATACGTCATAAAGTAGAACTATATAACGTTATACGTTATACTGCGATACTATGTAACTATATACGTTATAACGTAGTACTATACAAAGTTATACGATATAACGTAGTACTATAAAACGTTTCATGTTATAACGTAGTACTATATATCGTTATACCTTTTGACGTACTACTATACAACGTCATACGGTATAACGTAGTACTATATAAAGTTATACGTTATAACGTAGTACTCTATAACGTTATACGTTATATCGTAGTACTATATAACGTTATACGTCATAAAGTAGTACTCTATAACGTTATACGTTATAATGCGATACTATGTAACTATATACGTTATAACGTAATACTATAAAACGTTTCATGTTATAACGTAGTACTATATAACGTTATACCTTTTGACGTACTACTATACAACGTTATACGATATAACGTAGTACTACATAACGTTATACGTTATAATGCGATACTATGTAACTATATACGTTATAACGTAGTACTATACAACGTTATACGATATAACGTAGTACTACATAACGTTATACGTTATAATGCGATACTATGTAACTATATACGTTATAACGTAGTACTATACAACGTTACACGATATAACGTCGTACTATATAACGTTATACGTTATATCGTAGTACTATACAACGTTATACGTCATAAAGTAGTACTATATAACGTTATACGTCATAAAGTAGTACTATATAACGTTATACGTTATAATGAGATACTATGTAACTATATACGTTATAACGTAGTACTATACAACGTTATACGTTATAACGTAGTACTATACAACGTCATACGTTATAACGTACTACTATACAACGTTATACGATATAACGTATTACTACATAACGTTATACGTCATAAAGTAGTACTATATAACGTTATACGTTATATCGTAGTACTATACAACGTTATACGTCATAAAGTAGTACTATATAACGTTATACGTCATAAAGTAGTACTATATAACGTTATACGTTATAATGAGATACTATGTAACTATATACGTTATAACGTAGTACTATACAACGTTATACGTTATAACGTAGTACTATACAACGTTATACGTTATAACGTAGTACTATACAACGATATACGTTACTTCGTAGTACTATATAACGTTATACGTCATAAAGTAGTACTATATTACGTTATGCGTTATAATGCGATACTATGTAACTATATACGTTATAACGTAGTACTATACAACGTTATACGATATAACGTAGTACTATATAAAGTTATACGTTATAACGTAGTACTATATAACGTTATACGTTATAACGTAGTACTATATAACGTTATACGTCATAAAGTAGTACTATATAACGTTATACGTTATAATGCGATACTATGTAACTATATACGTTATAACGTAGTACTATACAACGTTATACGATATAACGTAGTACTACATAAAGTTATACGTTATAACGTAGTACTATATAAAGTTATACGTTATAACGTAGTACTATATAACGTTATACGTCATAAAGTAGTACTATATTAGGTTATACGTTATAATGCGATACTATGTAACTATATACGTTATAACGTAGTACTATATAACGTTATACGTTATAACGTAATACTATAAAACGTTTCATGTTATAACGTAGTACTATATATAGTTTATAGCTTTTGACGCACTAGTATACAACGTTATACGATATAACGTAGTACTATATAACGTTAGACGTTATATCGTAGTCCTATATAACGTTATACGTCATAAAGTAGTACTCTATAATGTTATACGTTATAACGTAATACTATAATACGTTATACGTTATATCGTAGTACTATATAACGTTATACGTCATAAAGTAGTACTCTATAACGTTATACGTTATAATGCGATACTATGTAACTATATAAGTTATATCGTAGTACTATATAACGTTATACGTTATAATGCGATACTATGTAACTATATACGTTATAACGTAGTACTATATAAAGATATACGTTATAACGTAGTACTATATAATGTAATACCTTATGACGTACTACTATACAACGCTATACCTTATGTCGTACTACTATACAACGTTTTACGTTATAACGTAGTACTATACAACGATATACGTTACATCGTAGTACTACGTAACGTTATACGTCATAAAGTAGTACTATATTAGGTTATACGTTATAATGCGATACTATGTAACTATATACGTTATAACGTAGTACTATATAACGTTACACGTTATAACGTAGTACTATATAAAGTTATACGTTATATCGTAGTACTATATAACGTTATACGTCATAAAGTAGTACTCTATAACGTTATACGTTATAATGTGATAGTGTGTAACTATATACGTTATAACGTAGTACTATATAAAGTTATTCGTTATAACGTAGTACAATATAACGCTATACGTTATATCAAAGTACTATACACCGTTATACGTTATATCGTAGTACTATACAACGTTATACGTTATAACGTAGTACTATATAAAGTTATACGTTATAACGTAGTACTATATAAAGTTATACGTTATAACGTATTTCTATATAACGTTATACGTTATATCGTAGTACTATATAACATTATACGTCATAAAGTAGTACTATATTACGTTATGCGTTATAATGCGATACTATGTAACTATATACGTTATAACGTAGTACTATACAACGATATACGATATAACGTAGTACTATATAAAGTTATACGTTATAACGTAGTACTATATAACGTTATACGTTATAATGCGATACTATGTAACTATATACGTTATAACGTAATACTATAAAACGTTTCATGTTATAACGTAGCACTATATAACGTTATACCTTTTGACGTACTACTATACAACGTTATACGATATAACGTAGTACTACATAAGGTTATATGTTATAATGAGATTCTATGTAACTATATATGTTATATCGTAGTACTATATAACGTTATACGTTATAATGTGATAGTGTGTAACTATATACGTTATAACGTAGTACTATATAAAGTTATTCGTTATAACGTAGTACAATATAACGCTATACGTTATATCAAAGTACTATACACCGTTATACGTTATATCGTAGTACTATACAACGTTATACGTTATAACGTAGTACTATATAAAGTTATACGTTATAACGTAGTACTATATAAAGTTATACGTTATAACGTAGTTCTATATAACGTTATACGTTATATCGTAGTACTATATAACTTTATACGTCATAAAGTAGTACTATATTACGTTATGCGTTATAATGCGATACTATGTAACTGTATACGTTATAACGTAGTACTATACAACGTTATACGATATAACGTAGTACTATATAAAGTTATACGTTATAACGTAGTACTATATAAAGTTATACGTTATAACGTAGTTCTATATAACGTTATACGATATAACGTAGTACTATATAAAGTTATACGTTATAACGTAGTACTCTATAACGTTATACGTTATATCGTATTACTATATAACGTTATACGTCATAAAGTAGTACTCTATAACGTTATACGTTATAATGCGATACTATGTAACTATATACGTTATAACGTAATACTATAAAACGTTTCATGTTATAACGTAGCACTATATAACGTTATACCTTTTGCCGTACTACTATACAACGTTATACGATATAACGTAGTACTACATAAGGTTATATGTTATAATGAGATTCTATGTAACTATATATGTTATATCGTAGTACTATATAACGTTATACGTTATAATGCGATACTATGTAACTATATACGTTATAACGTAGTACTATATAACGTTACACGTTATAACGGAGTACTATATAAAGTTATACGTTATAACGTAGTAATATATAACGTCATACGATATAACGTAGTACTATATAAAGTTATACGTTATAACGTAGTACTATATAATGTAATACATTATGACGTACTACTATACAACGTTATACCTTATGATGTACTACTATACAACGTTTTACGTTATAACGTAGTACTATATAACGATATACGTTACATCGTAGTACTATATAACGTTATACGTCATAAAGTAGTACTATATTACGTTATGCGTTATAATGCGATACTATGTAACTATACACGTTATAACGTAGTACTATACAACGTTATGCAATATAACGTAGTACTATACCACGTTATCCAATATAACGTAGTACTATATAATGTTATACGTTATAAAGTAGTACTATATAACGTTATACGTTATACTGCGATACTATGTAACTATATACGTTATAACGTGGTACTATACAACGTTATACGATATAACGTAGTACTATATAAAGTTATACGTTATAACGTAGTACTCTATAACGTTATACGTTATAATGTGATAGTGTGTAACTATATACGTTATAACGTAGTACTATACAACGTTATACGATATAACGTAGTACTATATAAAGTTATTCGTTATAACGTAGTACTATATAAAGTTATACGTTATAACGTAGTACTATATAAAGTTATACGTTATAACGTATTTCTATATAACGTTATACGTTATATCGTAGTACTATATAACATTATACGCCATAAAGTAGTACTATATTACGTTATGCGTTATAATGCGATACTATGTAACTATATACGTTATAACGTAGTACTATACAACGATATACGATATAACGTAGTACTATATAAAGTTATACGTTATAACGTAGTACTATATAAAGTTATACGTTATAACGTAGTTCTATATAACGTTATACGTCATTTCGTAGTACTATATAACGTTCTACATCATAAAGTAGTACTCTATAACGTTATACGTTATAATGCGATACTATGTAACTATATACGTTATAACGTAGTACTATATAACGTTATACGTCATAACGTAATACTATAAAACGTTTCATGTTATAACGTAGTACTATATAACGGTATACCTTTTGACGTACTACTATACAACGTTATACGATATAACGTAGTACTATATAAAGTTATACGTTATAACGTAGTACTCTATAACGTTATACGTTATATCGTAGTACTATATAACGTAATACCTTATCACGTACTACTACACAACGTTATACCTTATGACGTACTACTATACAACGTTATACGATATAACGTAGTACTACATAACGTTATACGTTATAATGAGATACTATGTAACTATATATGTTATATCGTAGTACTATATAACGTTATACGTTATAATGTGATACTATGTAACTATATACGTTATAAGGTATTGTACTATACAACGTTATACGATATAACGTAGTACTATACAACGTTATACGATATAACGCAGTACTATATAAAGTTATACGTTATAACGTAGAACTATATAAAGTTATACGTTATAACGTAGTTCTATATAACGTTATACGTTATATCGTAGTACTATATAACGTTATACGTCATAAAGTAGTACTATATTACGTTATACGTTATAATGCGATACTATGTAACTATATACGTCATAACGTAATACTATAAAACGTTTCATGTTATAACGTAGTACTATATAACGGTATACCTTTTGACGTACTACTATACAACGTTATACGATATAACGTAGTACTATATAAAGTTATACGTTATAACGTAGTACTCTATAACGTTATACGTTATATCGTAGTACTATATAACGTTATACGTCATAAAGTAGTACTCTATAACGTTATACGTTATAATGCGATACTATGTAACTATATACGTTATAACGTAATACTATAAAACGTTTCATGTTATAACGTAGTACTATATAACGTTATACCTTTTGACGTACTACTATACAACGTTATACGATATAACGTAGTACTACATAACGTTATACGTTATAATGCGATACTATGTAACTATATACGTTATAACGTAGTACTATATAAAGTTATACGTTATAATGTGATACTATGTAACTATATACGTTATAACGTAGTACTATACAACGTTATACGATATAACGTAGTACTATATAAAGTTATACGTTATAAGGTAGTACTATATAAACTTATACGTTATAACGTAGTTCTATATAACGTTATACGTTATATCGTAGTACTATATAACGTTATACGTCATAAAGTAGTACTCTATAACGTTATACGTTATAATGCGATACTATGTAACTATATACGTTATAACGTAGTACTATATAAAGTTATACGTTATAACGTAGTACTATATAACGTCATACGATATAACGTAGTACTATATAAAGTTATACGTTATAACGTAGTACTATATAATGTAATACATTATGATGTACTACTATACAACGTTATACCTTATGACGTACTACTATACAATGTTTTACGTTATAACGTAGTACTATATAACGATATACGTTACATCGTAGTACTATATAACGTTATACGTCATAAAGTAGTACTATATTACGTTATGCGTTATAATGCGATACTATGTAACTATATACGTTATAACGTAGTACTATACAACGTTATACGATATAACGTAGTACTATATAAAGTTATACGTTATAACGTAGTACTATATAACGTTATACGTTATAACGTAGTACTATATAACGTTATACGTCATAAAGTAGTACTATATAACGTTATACGTTATAATGCGATACTATGTAACTATATACGTTATAACGTAGTACTATACAACGTTATACGATATAACGTAGTACTACATAAAGTTATACGTTATAACGTAGTACTATATAAAGTTATACGTTATAACGTAGTACTATATAACGTTATACGTCATAAAGTAGTACTATATTAGGTTATACGTTATAATGCGATACTATGTAACTATATACGTTATAACGTAGTACTATATAACGTTATACGTTATAACGTAATACTATAAAACGTTTCATGTTATAACGTAGTACTATATATAGTTTATAGCTTTTGACGCACTAGTATACAACGTTATACGATATAACGTAGTACTATATAACGTTAGACGTTATATCGTAGTCCTATATAACGTTATACGTCATAAAGTAGTACTCTATAATGTTATACGTTATAACGTAATACTATAATACGTTATACGTTATATCGTAGTACTATATAACGTTATACGTCATAAAGTAGTACTCTATAACGTTATACGTTATAATGCGATACTATGTAACTATATAAGTTATATCGTAGTACTATATAACGTTATACGTTATAATGCGATACTATGTAACTATATACGTTATAACGTAGTACTATATAAAGATATACGTTATAACGTAGTACTATATAATGTAATACCTTATGACGTACTACTATACAACGCTATACCTTATGTCGTACTACTATACAAAGTTTTACGTTATAACGTAGTACTATACAACGATATACGTTACATCGTAGTACTACGTAACGTTATACGTCATAAAGTAGTACTACATTACGTTATACGTTATAATGCGATACTATGTAACTATATACGTTATAACGTAGTACTATATAACGTTACACGTTATAACGTAGTACTATATAAAGTTGTACGTTATATCGTAGTACTATATAACGTTATACGTCATAAAGTAGTACTCTATAACGTTATACGTTATAATGTGATAGTGTGTAACTATATACGTTATAACGTAGTACTATATAAAGTTATTCGTTATAACGTAGTACAATATAACGCTATACGTTATATCAAAGTACTATACACCGTTATACGTTATATCGTAGTACTATACAACGTTATACGTTATAACGTAGTACTATATAAAGTTATACGTTATAACGTAGTACTATATAAAGTTATACGTTATAACGTATTTCTATATAACGTTATACGTTATATCGTAGTACTATATAACATTATACGTCATAAAGTAGTACTATATTACGTTATGCGTTATAATGCGATACTATGTAACTATATACGTTATAACGTAGTACTATACAACGATATACGATATAACGTAGTACTATATAAAGTTATACGTTATAACGTAGTACTATATAAAGTTATACGTTATAACGTAGTTCTATATAACGTTATACGTTATTTCGTAGTACTATATAACGTTCTACGTCATAAAGTAGTACTCTATAACGTTATACGTTATAATGCGATACTATGTAACTATATACGTTATAACGTAGTACTATATAACGTTATACGTCATAACGTAATACTATAAAACGCTTCATGTTATAACGTAGTACTATATAACGGTATACCTTTTGACGTACTACTATACAACGTTATACGATATAACGTAGTACTATATAAAGTTATACGTTATAACGTAGTACTCTATAACGTTATACGTTATATCGTAGTACTATATAAAGTTATTCGTTATAACGTAGTACAATATAACGCTATACGTTATATCAAAGTACTATACACCGTTATACGTTATATCGTAGTACTATACAACGTTATACGTTATAACGTAGTACTATATAAAGTTATACGTTATAACGTAGTACTATATAAAGTTATACGTTATAACGTATTTCTATATAACGTTATACGTTATATCGTAGTACTATATAACATTATACGCCATAAAGTAGTACTATATTACGTTATGCGTTATAATGCGATACTATGTAACTATATACGTTATAACGTAGTACTATACAACGATATACGATATAACGTAGTACTATATAAAGTTATACGTTATAACGTAGTACTATATAAAGTTATACGTTATAACGTAGTTCTATATAACGTTATACGTTATTTCGTAGTACTATATAACGTTCTACGTCATAAAGTAGTACTCTATAACGTTATACGTTATAATGCGATACTATGTAACTATATACGTTATAACGTAGTACTATATAACGTTATACGTCATAACGTAATACTGTAAAACGTTTCATGTTATAACGTAGTACTATATAACGGTATACCTTTTGACGTACTACTATACAACGTTATACAATATAACGTAGTACTATATAAAGTTATACGTTATAACGTAGTACTCTATAACGTTATACGTTATATCTTAGTACTATATAACGTAATACCTTATCACGTACTACTACACAACGTTATACCTTATGACGTACTACTATACAACGTTATACGATATAACGTAGTACTACATAACGTTATACGTTATAATGAGATACTATGTAACTATATATGTTATAACGTAGTACTATATAACGTTATACGTTATAATGCGATACTATGTATCTATATACGTTATAACGTAGTACTATACAACGTTATACGATATAACGTAGTACTATATAAAGTTATACGTTATAACGTAGTACTATATAATGTTATACGTTATAACGTAGTTCTATATAACGTTATACGTTATATCGTAGTACTATATAACGTTACACCTTTTGACGTACTACTATACAACGTTATACGATATAACGTAGTACTACATAACGTTATACGTTATAATGAGGTACTATGTAACTGTATATGTTATATCGTAGTACTATATAACGTTATACGTTATAATGTGATACTATGTAACTATATATGTTATAACGTAGTACTATATAACGTTATACGTTATAATGCGATACTATGTATCTATATACGTTATAACGTAGTACTATACAACGTTATACGATATAACGTAGTACTATATAAAGTTATACGTTATAACGTAGTACTATATAATGTTATACGTTATAACGTAGTACTCTATAACGTTATACGTTATATCTTAGTACTATATAACGTAATACCTTATCACGTACTACTACACAACGTTATACCTTATGACGTACTACTATACAACGTTATACGATATAACGTAGTACTACATAACGTTATACGTTATAATGAGATACTATGTAACTATATATGTTATAACGTAGTACTATATAACGTTATACGTTATAATGCGATACTATGTATCTATATACGTTATAACGTAGTACTATACAACGTTATACGATATAACGTAGTACTATATAAAGTTATACGTTATAACGTAGTACTATATAATGTTATACGTTATAACGTAGTTCTATATAACGTTATACGTTATATCGTAGTACTATATAACGTTACACCTTTTGACGTACTACTATACAACGTTATACGATATAACGTAGTACTACATAACGTTATACGTTATAATGAGGTACTATGTAACTGTATATGTTATATCGTAGTACTATATAACGTTATACGTTATAATGTGATACTATGTAACTATATACGTTGTAACGTAGTACTATACAACGTTATACGATACAAGGTAGTACTATATAAAGTTATACGTTATAACGTAGTACTATATAACGTTATACGTCATAACGTAATACTATAAAACGTTTCATGTTATAAAGTAGCACTATATAACGTTATACCTACGTACTATACCTACGTAGTACTATATAACGTTATACGTTATAATGTGATACTATGTAACTATATACGTTATAAGGTATTGTACTATACAACGTTATACGATATAACGTAGTACTACATAACGTTATACGTTATGACGTAATACTATATAAAGTTATACGTCATAAAGTAGTACTATATTACGTTATACGTTATAATGCGATACTATGTAACTATATACGTTATAACGTAGTACTATACAACGTTATACGATATAACGTAGTACTATATAAAGTTATACGTTATAACGTAGTACTATATAATGTTATACGTTATAACGTAGTTCTATATAACGTTATACGTTATATCTTAGTACTATATAACGTAATACCTTATCACGTACTACTACACAACGTTATACCTTATGACGTACTACTATACAACGTTTTACTTTATAGCGTAGTATTATATAACGATATACGTTACATCGTAGTACTACATAACGTTATACGTCATAAAGTAGTACTATATTACGTTATACGTTATAATGCGATACTATGTAACTATATACGTTATAACGTAGTGCTATATAACGTTACACGTTATAACGTAATACTATAAAACGTTTCATGTTATAACGTAGTACTATATAACGTTATACCTTTTGACGTACTACTACACAACGTTATACGATATAACGTAGTACTATACAACGTTATACGTTATAACGTAGTACTATATAACGTTATACGTTATATCGTAGTACTATATAACGTTATACGATATAACGTAGTTCTACATAACGTTATACGCCATAAAGTAGTACTATATTACGTTATGCGTTATAATGCGATACTATGTAACTATATACGTTATAACGTAGTACTATATAACGTTGTACATCATAACGTAATACTATAAAACGTTTCATGTTATAACGTAGTACTATATAACGTTATACCTTTTGACGTACTACTATACAACGTTATACGATATAACGTAGAACTATACAACGTTATACGATATAACGTGGAACTATATAATGTTATACGTTATAACGTAGTACTATATTACGTTATACGTTATATCGTAGTACTATATAACGTTATACGTCATAAAGTAGTACTCTATAACGTTATAAGTTATAATGCGGTACTATGTAACTATATACGTTATAACGTAATACTATAAAGCGTTTCATGCTATAACGTAGTACTATATAACGTTATACCTTTTGACGTACTACTATACAACGTTATACGATATAAGGTAGTACTGCATAACGTTATACGTTATAATGAGATACTATGTAACTATATATGTTATATCGTAGTACTATATAACGTTATACGTTATAATGCGATACTATGTAACTATATACGTTATAACGTAGTACTATACAACGTTATACGTTATAACGTAGTACTATATAACGTTATACGTTATATCGTAGTACTATATAACGTTATACGATATAACGTAGTACTACATAACTTTATACGCCATAAAGTCGTACTATATTACGTTATGCGTTATAATGCGATACTATGTAACTATATACGTTATAACGTAGTACTATATAACGTTATACGTCATAACGTAATACTATAAAACGTTTCATGTGATAACGTAGTACTATATAACGTTATACCTTTTGACGTACTACTACACAACGTTATACGATATAACGTAGTACTATATAAAGTTATACGATGTAACGTAGTACTATATAACGTTATACGTTATATCGTAGTACTATATAACGTTATACGTCATAAAGTAGTACTCTATAACGTTATACATTATAATGCGATACAATGGAACTATATACGTTATAACGTAGTACTATACAATGTTATACGATATAACGTAGTACTATATAAAGTTATACGTTATAACGTAGTACTATATGACGTTATACGTTATATCGTAGTACTATATAACGTTATACGTCATAAAGTAGTACTATATTACGTTATGCGTTATAATGCGATACTATGTAACTATATACGTTATAACGTAGTACTATATAACCTTATACGTAATAACGTAATACTATAAAACGTTTCATGTTATAACGTAGTACTATATAACGTTATACCGTTTGACGTACTACTATACAACGTTATACGATATAACGTAGTACTATATAAAGTTATACGTTATAACGTAGTACTATATAACGTTATACGATATAACGTAGTACTACATAACTTTATACGCCATAAAGTAGTACTATATTACGTTATGCGTTATAATGCGATACTATGTAACTATATACGTTATAACGTAGTACTATATAACGTTATACGTCATAACGTAATACTATAAAACGTTTCATGTTATAACGTAGTACTATATAACGTTATACCGTTTGACGTACTACTATACAACGTTATACGATATAACGTAGTACTATATAAAGTTATACGTTATAACGTAGTACTATATAACGTTATACGTTATATCGTAGTACTATATAACGTTATACGTCATAAAGTAGTACTCTATAACGTTATACGTTTTAATGCGATACTATGTAACTATATACGTTATAACGTAGTACTATACAACGTTATACGATATAACGTAGTACTATATAAAGAAATACGATATAACGTAGTACTATATAAAGAAATACGATATAACGTAGTACTATATAAAGTTATACGTTATAACGTAGTACTATATAACGTTATACGTTATATCGTAGTACTATATAACGTTATACGTCATAAAGTAGTACTCTATAACGTTATACGTTATAATGCGATACTATGTAACTATATACGTTATAACGTAATACTATAAAACGTTACACGATACAACGTAGTACTATATTAAGTTATACGTTATAACGTAGTACTATATAACGTTATACGTTATAACGTAATACTATAAGACGTTTCATGTTATAACGTAGCACTATATAACGTTATACATTTTGACGTACTACTATACAACGTTATACGATATATCGTAGTACTACATAATGTTATACGTTATAATGCGATACTATGTAACTATATACTTTATAACGTAATACTATAAAACGTTACACGATACAACGTAGTACTATATTAAGTTATACGTTATAACGTAGTACTATATAACGTTATACGTTATAACGTAATACTACAAAACGTTTCATGTTATAACGTAGCACTATATAACGTTATACCTTTTGACGTACTACTATACAACGTTATACGTTATAACGTAGTACTATATAAAGTTATACGTTATAACGTAGTACTATACAACGTTATACGATATAACGTAGTACTATAAAACGTTTCATTTTATAACGTAGTACTATATATCGTTATACCTTTTGACGTACTACTATACAACGTTATACGATATAACGTAGTACTATAAAACGTTTCATTTTATAACGTAGTACTATATATCGTTATACCTTTTGACGTATTACTATACAACGTTATACGATATAACGTAGTACTATACAACGTTGTACAATATAACGTAGTACTATACAACGTTATACGTTATAACGTAGTACTATATAATGTAATACCTTATGACGTACTACTATACAACGTTATACCTTATGACGTACTACTATACAACGTTTTACGTTATAATGTAGTACTATAAACGATATACGTTACATCGTAGTACTATATAACGTTATACGTCATAAAGTAGTACTCTATAACGTTATACGTTATAATGCGATACTATGTAACTATATACGTTATAACGTAGTACTATATAAAGTTATACGTTATATCGTAGTACTATATAACGTTATACGTTATATCGTAGTACTATATAACGTTATACGTCATAAAGTAGTACTCTATAACGTCATACGTTATAATGCGATACTATGTAACTAGATACGTTATAGCGTAATACTATAAAACGTTTCATGTTATATCGTAGTACTATATAACGTTATACATTTTGACGTACTACTATACAACGTTATACGATATAACGTAGTACTATATAACGTTATACGTTATAACGTAGTACTATATATCGTTGTACGTCATAAAGTAGTACTATATAACGTTATACGTCATAAAGTAGTACTATATAACGTTATACTTTATACTGCGATACTATGTAACTATATAAGTTATAACGTAATACTATAAAACGTTTCATGTTATAACGTAGTACTATATAACGTTATACCTTTTGACGTACTACTATACAACGTTATACGATATAACGTAGTACTATATAATGTTATACGTTATAACGTAATACTATATAAAGTTATACGTTATAACGTAGTACTATATAATGTAATACCTTATGAAGTACTACTATACAACGCTATACCTTATGTCGTACTACTATACAACGTTTTGCGTTATACCGTAGTACTATACAACGATATACGTTACATCGTAGTACTACATATCGTTATACGTCATAAAGTAGTACTATATTACGTTATACCTTATAATGCGATACTATGTAACTATATACGTTATAACGTAGTACTATATAACGTTATACGATATAACGTAGTACTATATAAAGTTATACGTTATAACGTAGTACTATATAACGTTATACGTTATAACGTGGTACTATATAACGTTATACGTTATAATGCGATACTATGTAACTATATAAGTCATAACGTAATACTATAAAACGTTTCATGTTATAACGTAGTACAATATAACGTTATACCTTTTGACGTACTACTATACAACGTTATACGATATAACGTAGTACTATATAATGTTATACGTTATAACGTAGTACTATATAACGTTATACGATATAACGTAGTACTATATAAAGTTATACGTTATAACGTAGTACTATACAACGTTATACAATATAACATAGTACTATACAACGTTATACAATATAACATAGTACTATACAACGTTATACAATATAACGTAGTACTATATGAAGTTATACGTTATACCGTATTACTATACAACGATATACGTTACATCGTAGTACTACATATCGTTATACGTCATAAAGTAGTACTATATTACGTTATACGTTATATCGTAGTACTATATAACGTTATACGTCATAAAGTAGTACTCTATAACGTCATACGTTATAATGCGATACTATGTAACTGTATACGTTATAACGTAGTACTATATAAAGTTATACGTTATAACGTAGTACTATATAACGTTATACGATATAACGTAGTACTATATAAAGTTATACGTTATAACGTAGTACTATACAACGTTATACAATATAACATAGTACTATACAACGTTATACAATATAACATAGTACTATACAACGTTATACAATATAACGTAGTACTATATGAAGTTATACGTTATACCGTATTACTATACAACGATATACGTTACATCGTAGTACTACATATCGTTATACGTCATAAAGTAGTACTATATTACGTTATACGTTATATCGTAGTACTATATAACGTTATACGTCATAAAGTAGTATTCTATAACGTCATACGTTATAATGCGATACTATGTAACTGTATACGTTATAACGTAGTACTATATAAAGTTATACGTTATAACGTAGTACTATATAACGTTATACGTTATATCGTAGTACTATATAACGTTATACGTCATAAAGTAGTACTCTATAACGTCATACGTTATAATGCGATACTATGTAACTATATACGTTATAACGTAATACTATAAAACGTTTCATGTTATATCGTAGTACTATATAACGTTATACATTTTGACGTACTACTATACAACGTTATACGATATAACGTAGTACTACATAACGTTATACGTTATAATGCGATACTATGTAACTATATACGTTATAACGTAGTACTATATAACGTTACACGTTATAACGTAGTACTATACAACGTTATACGATATAACGTAGTACTATATAACGTTATACGTTATAACGTAGTACTATATATTGTTATACGTCATAAAGTAGTACTATATAACGTTATACGTCATAAAGTAGCACTATATAACGTTATACCTTATACTGCGATACTATGTAACTATATAAGTTATAACGTAATACTATAAAACGTTTCATGTTATAACGTAGTACTATATAACGTTATACCTTTTGACGTACTACTATACAACGTTATACGATATAACGTAGTACTATATAATGTTATACGTTATAACGTAATACTATATAAAGTTATACGTTATAACGTAGTACTATATAATGTAATACCTTATGACGTACTACTATACAACGCTATACCTTATGTCGTACTACTATACAACGTTTTGCGTTATACCGTAGTACTATACAACGATATACGTTACATCGTAGTACTACATATCGTTATACGTCATAAAGTAGTACTATATTACGTTATACGTTATAATGCGATACTATGTAACTATATACGTTATGACGTAGTACTATATAACGTTATACGATATAACGTAGTACTATATAAAGTTATACGTTATAACGTAGTACTATATAACGTTATACGTTATAACGTAGTACTATATAACGTTATACGTTATAATGCGCTACTATGTAACTATATAAGTCATAACGTAACACTTTAAAACGTTTCATGTTATAACGTAGTTCTATATAACGTTATACCTTTTGACGTACTACTATACAACGTTATACGATATAACGTAGTACTATATAATGTTATACGTTATAACGTAGTACTATATAACGTTATACGATATAACGTAGTACTATATAAAGATATACGTTATAACGTAGTACTATACAACGTTATACAATATAACGTAGTACTATACAACGTTATACAATATAACGTAGTACTATACAACGTTATACAATATAACGTAGTACTATATAAAGTTATACGTTATACCGTAGTACTATACAACGATATACGTTACATCGTAGTACTACATATCGTTATACGTCATAAAGTAGTACTATATTACGTTATACGTTATAATGCGATACTATGTAACTATATACGTTATAACGTAGTACTATGTAACGTTATACGATATAACGTAGTACTATATAAAGTTATACGTTATAACGTAGTACTATATAACGTTATACGTCATAAAGTAGTACTATATAACGTTGTACGTTATAATGTGATACTATGTAACTATATACGTTATAAAGTAATACTATACAACGTTACACGATACAACGTAGTACTATATTAAGTTATACGTTATGACGTAGTACTATATAACGTTATACGTTATAACGTAATACTATAAAACGTTTCATGTTATAACGTAGTACTATATAACGTTATACCTTTTGACGTACTACTATACAACGTTATACGATATAACGTAGTACTATATAACGTTATACGTTATATCGTAGTACTATATAACGTTATACGATATAACGTAGTACTACATAACGTTATACGTCATAAAGTAGTACTATATTACGTTATGCGTTATAATGCGATACTATGTAACTATATACGTTATAACGTAGTACTATATAACGTTATACGTCATAACGTAATACTATAAAACGTTTCATGTTATAACGTAGTACTATATAACGTTATACCGTTTGACGTACTACTATACAACGTTATACGATATAACGTAGTACTATATAAAGTTATACGTTATAACGTAGTACTATATAACGTTATACGTTATATCGTAGTACTATATAACGTTATACGTCATAAAGTAGTACTCTATAACGTTATACGTTTTAATGCGATACTATGTAACTATATAAGTTATAACGTAGTACTATACAACGTTACACGATACAACGTAGTACTATATTAAGTTATACGTTATAACGTAGTACTATATAACGTTATACGTTATAACGTAATACTATAAGACGTTTCATGTTATAACGTAGCACTATATAACGTTATACCCTTTGACGTACTACTATACAACGTTATACGATATATCGTAGTACTCTATAACGTTATACGTTATAATGCGATACTATGTAACTATATACGTTATAACGTAATACTATAAAACGTTACACGATACAACGTAGTACTATATTAAGTTATACGTTATAACGTAGTACTATATAACGTTATACGTTATAACGTAATACTATAAGACGTTTCATGTTATAACGTAGCACTATATAACGTTATACCTTTTGACGTACTACTATACAACGTTATACGATATATCGTAGTACTACATAATGTTATACGTTATAATGCGATACTATGTAACTATATACGTTATAACGTAATACTATAAAACGTTACACGATAAAACGTAGTACTATATTAAGTTATACGTTATAACGTAGTACTATATAACGTTATACGTTATAACGTAATACTATAAAACGTTTCATGTTATAACGTAGCACTATATAACGTTATACCTTTTGACGTACTACTATACAACGTTATACGTTATAACGTAGTACTATATAAAGTTATACGTTATAACGTAGTACTATACAACGTTATACGATATAACGTAGTACTATAAAACGTTTCATTTTATAACGTAGTACTATATATCGTTATACCTTTTGACGTACTACTATACAACGTTATACGATATAACGTAGTACTATAAAACGTTTCATTTTATAACGTAGTACTATATATCGTTATACCTTTTCACGTATTACTATACAACGTTATACGATATAACGTAGTACTATACAACGTTGTACAATATAACGTAGTACTATACAACGTTATACGTTATAACGTAGTACTATATAATGTAATACCTTATGACGTACTACTATACAACGTTATACCTTATGACGTACTACTATACAACGTTTTACGTTATAATGTAATACTATAAACGATATACGTTACATCGTAGTACTATATAACGTTATACGTCATAAAGTAGTACTCTATAACGTTATACGTTATAATGCGATACTATGTAACTATATACGTTATAACGTAGTACTATATAAAGTTATACGTTATAACGTAGTACTATACAACGTTATACGATATAACGTAGTACTACATAACGTTATACGTTATAATGCGATACTATGTAACTATATACGTTATAACGTAGTACTATATAAAGTTATACGTTATATCGTAGTACTATATAACGTTATACGTTATATCGTAGTACTATATAACGTTATACGTCATAAAGTAGTACTCTATAACGTCATACGTTATAATGCGATACTATGTAACTAGATACGTTATAGCGTAATACTATAAAACGTTTCATGTTATATCGTAGTACTATATAACGTTATACCTTTTGACGTACTACTATACAACGTTATACGATATCACGTAGTACTATATAACGTTATACGTTATAACGTAGTACTATATATCGTTGTACGTCATAAAGTAGTACTATATAACGTTATACGTCATAAAGTAGTACTATATAACGTTATACTTTATACTGCGATACTATGTAACTATATAAGTTATAACGTAATACTATAAAACGTTTCATGTTATAACGTAGTACTATATAACGTTATACCTTTTGACGTACTACTATACAACGTTATACGATATAACGTAGTACTATATAATGTTATACGTTATAACGTAATACTATATAAAGTTATACGTTATAACGTAGTACTATATAATGTAATACCTTATGAAGTACTACTATACAACGCTATACCTTATGTCGTACTACTATACAACGTTTTGCGTTATACCGTAGTACTATACAACGATATACGTTACATCGTAGTACTACATATCGTTATACGTCATAAAGTAGTACTATATTACGTTATACCTTATAATGCGATACTATGTAACTATATACGTTATAACGTAGTACTATATAACGTTATACGATATAACGTAGTACTATATAAAGTTATACGTTATAACGTAGTACTATATAACGTTATACGTTATAACGTGGTACTATATAACGTTATACGTTATAATGCGATACTATGTAACTATATAAGTCATAACGTAATACTATAAAACGTTTCATGTTATAACGTAGTACAATATAACGTTATACCTTTTGACGTACTACTATACAACGTTATACGATATAACGTAGTACTATATAATGTTATACGTTATAACGTAATACTATATAACGTTATACGATATAACGTAGTACTATATAAAGTTATACGTTATAACGTAGTACTATATAAAGTTATACGTTATAACGTAGTACTATACAACGTTATACGATATAACGTAGTACTATAAAACGTTTCATTTTATAACGTAGTACTATATATCGTTATACCTTTTGACGTACTACTATACAACGTTATACGATATAACGTAGTACTATAAAACGTTTCATTTTATAACGTAGTACTATATATCGTTATACCTTTTCACGTATTACTATACAACGTTATACGATATAACGTAGTACTATACAACGTTGTACAATATAACGTAGTACTATACAACGTTATACGTTATAACGTAGTACTATATAATGTAATACCTTATGACGTACTACTATACAACGTTATACCTTATGACGTACTACTATACAACGTTTTACGTTATAATGTAATACTATAAACGATATACGTTACATCGTAGTACTATATAACGTTATACGTCATAAAGTAGTACTCTATAACGTTATACGTTATAATGCGATACTATGTAACTATATACGTTATAACGTAGTACTATATAAAGTTATACGTTATATCGTAGTACTATATAACGTTATACGTTATATCGTAGTACTATATAACGTTATACGTCATAAAGTAGTACTCTACAACGTCATACGTTATAATGCGATACTATGTAACTAGATACGTTATAGCGTAATACTATAAAACGTTTCATGTTATATCGTAGTACTATATAACGTTATACCTTTTGACGTACTACTATACAACGTTATACGATATAACGTAGTACTACATAACGTTATACGTTATAATGAGATACTATGTAACTACATATGATATATCGTAGTACTATATAACGTTGAACGTTATAATGCGATACTATGTAACTGTATACGTTATAACGTAGTACTATACAACGTTATACGATATAACGTAGTACTACATAACGTTATACGTTATAATGCGATACTATGTAACTATATACGTTATAACGTAGTACTATATAAAGTTATACGTTATATCGTAGTACTATATAACGTTATACGTTATATCGTAGTACTATATAACGTTATACGTCATAAAGTAGTACTCTATAACGTCATACGTTATAATGCGATACTATGTAACTAGATACGTTATAGCGTAATACTATAAAACGTTTCATGTTATATCGTAGTACTATATAACGTTATACCTTTTGACGTACTACTATACAACGTTATACGATATCACGTAGTACTATATAACGTTATACGTTATAACGTAGTACTATATATCGTTGTACGTCATAAAGTAGTACTATATAACGTTATACGTCATAAAGTAGTACTATATAACGTTATACTTTATACTGCGATACTATGTAACTATATAAGTTATAACGTAATACTATAAAACGTTTCATGTTATAACGTAGTACTATATAACGTTATACCTTTTGACGTACTACTATACAACGTTATACGATATAACGTAGTACTATATAATGTTATACGTTATAACGTAATACTATATAAAGTTATACGTTATAACGTAGTACTATATAATGTAATACCTTATGAAGTACTACTATACAACGCTATACCTTATGTCGTACTACTATACAACGTTTTGCGTTATACCGTAGTACTATACAACGATATACGTTACATCGTAGTACTACATATCGTTATACGTCATAAAGTAGTACTATATTACGTTATACCTTATAATGCGATACTATGTAACTATATACGTTATAACGTAGTACTATATAACGTTATACGATATAACGTAGTACTATATAAAGTTATACGTTATAACGTAGTACTATATAACGTTATACGTTATAACGTGGTACTATATAACGTTATACGTTATAATGCGATACTATGTAACTATATAAGTCATAACGTAATACTATAAAACGTTTCATGTTATAACGTAGTACAATATAACGTTATACCTTTTGACGTACTACTATACAACGTTATACGATATAACGTAGTACTATATAATGTTATACGTTATAACGTAATACTATATAACGTTATACGATATAACGTAGTACTATATAAAGTTATACGTTATAACGTAGTACTATACAACGTTATACAATATAACATAGTACTATACAACGTTATACAATATAACGTAGTACTATATGAAGTTATACGTTATACCGTATTACTATACAACGATATACGTTACATCGTAGTACTACATATCGTTATACGTCATAAAGTAGTACTATATTACGTTATACGTTATATCGTAGTACTATATAACGTTATACGTCATAAAGTAGTACTCTATAACGTCATACGTTATAATGCGATACTATGTAACTGTATACGTTATAACGTAGTACTATATAAAGTTATACGTTATAACGTAGTACTATATAACGTTATACGTTATATCGTAGTACTATATAACGTTATACGTCATAAAGTAGTACTCTATAACGTCATACGTTATAATGCGATACTATGTAACTGTATACGTTATAACGTAATACTATAAAACGTTTCATGTTATATCGTAGTACTATATAACGTTATACATTTTGACGTACTACTATACAACGTTATACGATATAACGTAGTACTACATAACGTTATACGTTATAATGCGATACTATGTAACTATATACGTTATAACGTAGTACTATATAACGTTACACGTTATAACGTAGTACTATACAACGTTATACGATATAACGTAGTACTATATAACGTTATACGTTATAACGTAGTACTATATATCGTTATACGTCATAAAGTAGTACTATATAACGTTATACGTCATAAAGTAGCACTATATAACGTTATACCTTATACTGCGATACTATGTAACTATATACGTTATGACGTAGTACTATATAACGTTATACGATATAACGTAGTACTATATAAAGTTATACGTTATAACGTAGTACTATATAACGTTATACGTTATAACGTAGTACTATATTACGTTATACGTTATAATGCGATACTATGTAACTATATACGTTATAACGTAGTACTATATAACGTTATACGATATAACGTAGTACTATATAAAGTTATACGTTATAACGTAGTACTATATAACGTTATACGTCATAAAGTAGTACTATATAACGTTGTACGTTATAATGTGATACTATGTAACTATATACGTCATAACGTAATACTATAAAACGTTTCATGTTATAACGTAGTACTATATAACGTTATACCGTTTGACGTACTACTATATAACGTTATACGTTATATCGTAGTACTATATAACGTTATACGTCATAAAGTAGTACCCTATAACGTTATACGTTTTAATGCGATACTATGTAACTATATATGTTATAACGTAGTACTATACAACGTTATACGATATAACGTAGTACTATATAAAGTTATACGTTATAACGTAGTACTACATAATGTTATACGTTATAATGAGATACTATGTAACTACATATGTTATATCGTAGTACTATATAACGTTATACGTTATAATGCGATACTATGTAACTGTATACGTTATAACGTAGTACTATACAACGTTATACGTCATAACGTAGTACTATATAACGTTATACGTTATAACGTAGTACTATACAACGTTATACGTTATAACGTAGTACTATACAACGTTATACGTTATAACGTGATACTATATAACGTTATACGTTATATCGTAGTACTATATAACGTTATACGATATAACGTAGTACTACATAACGTTATACGTCATAAAGTAGTACTATATTACGTTATGCGTTATAATGCGATACTATGTAACTATATACGTTATAACGTAGTACTATATAACGTTATACGTCATAACGTAATACTATAAAACGTTTCATGTTATAACGTAGTACTATATAACGTTATACCGTTTGACGTACTACTATACAACGTTATACGATATAACGTAGTACTATATAAAGTTATACGTTATAACGTAGTACTGTATAACGTTATACGTTATATCGTAGTACTATATAACGTTATACGTCATAAAGTAGTACTCTATAACGTTATACGTTTTAATGCGATACTACGTAACTATATACGTTATAACGTAGTACTATACAACGTTATACGATATAACGTAGTACTATATAAAGTTATACGTTATAACGTAGTACTATATAAAGTTATACGTTATAACGTAGTACTATATAACATATACGTTATATCGTAGTACTATATAACGTTATACGTCATAAAGTAGTACTGTATAACGTTATACGTTATAATGCGATACTATGTAACTATATACGTTATAACGTAATACTATAAAACGTTACACGATACAACGTAGTACTATATTAAGTTATACGTTATAACGTAGTACTATATAACGTTATACGTTATAACGTAATACTATAAGACGTTTCATGTTATAACGTAGCACTATATAACGTTATACCTTTTGACGTACTACTATACAACGTTATACGATATATCGTAGTACTCTATAACGTTATACGTTATAATGCGATACTATGTAACTATATACGTTATAACGTAATACTATAAAACGTTACACGATACAACGTAGTACTATATTAAGTTATACGTTATAACGTAGTACTATATAACGTTATACGTTATAACGTAATACTATAAGACGTTTCATGTTATAACGTAGCACTATATAACGTTATACCTTTTGACGTACTACTATACAACGTTATACGATATATCGTAGTACTACATAACGTTATACGTTATAATGCGATACTATGTAACTATATACGTTATAACGTAGTACTATACAACGTTATACGATATAACGTAGTACTACATAACGTTATACGTTATAATGCGATACTATGTAACTATATACGTTATAACGTAGTACTATATAACGTTACACGTTATAACGTAGTACTATACAACGTTATACGTTATAACGTAGTACTATATTACGTTATACGTTATACTGCGATACTATGTAACTACATATGATATATCGCAGTACTATATAACGTTGAACGTTATAATGCGATACTATGTAACTGTATACGTTATAACGTAGTACTATACAACGTTATACCTTATAACGTAGTACTATACAACGTTATACGTTATAACGTAGTACTATATAAAGTTATACGTTATAACGTAGTACTATATAACGTTATACGTTATAACGTAGTACTATACAACGTTATACGATATAACGTAGTACTATAAAACGTTTCATTTTATAACGTAGTACTATATATCGTTATACCTTTTGACGTACTACTATACAACGTTATACGATATAACGTAGTACTATACAACGTTATACAATATAACGTAGTACTATAGAACGTTATACGTTATAACGTAGTACTATATAATGTAATACCTTATGACGTACTACTATACAACGTTATACCTTATGACGTACTACTATACAACGTTTTACGTTATAACGTAGTACTATATAACGATATACGTTATATCGTAGTACTATATAACCTTATACGTTATAAAGAGATACTATGCAACTATATATGTTATATCGTAGTACTATATAACGTTATACGTTATAATGATATACTATGTAACTATATACGTTATAACGTAGTACTATATAATGTAATACCTTATGACGTACTACTATACAACGTTATACCTTATGACGTACTACTATACAACGTTTTACGTTATAACGTAGTACTATATAACGATATACGTTACATCGTAGTACTACATAACGTTATACGTCATAAAGTAGTACTCTATAACGTTATACGTTATAATGCGATACTATGTAACTATATACGTTATAACGTAGTACTATATAACGTTATACGTTATAATGCGATACTGTGTAACTATATACGTTATAACGTAGTACTATATAACGTTATACGTTATAATGCGATACTGTGTAACTATATACGTTATAACGTAGTACTATATAACGTCATACGTTATAATGCGATACTATGTAACTATATACGTCATAACGTAGTACTATATAACGTTACGCGTTATAACGTAGTACTATCCAACGTTATACGATATAACGTAGTACTATATAACGTTATACGTCATATTGTAGTACTATATTACGTTATACGTTATAATGCGATACTATGTAACTATATACGTCATAACGTAGTACTATATAACGTTACGCGTTATAACGTAGTACTATCCAACGTTATACGATATAACGTAGTACTATATAACGTTATACGTTATAACGTAGTACTATATAGCGTTATACGTCATAAAGTAGTACTATATAAGGTTATACGTTATAATGCAGTACTGTGTAACTATATACGTTATAACGTAGTATTATACAACGTTATACAATATAACGTAGTACTATACAACGTTATACAATATAACGTAGTAGTATACAACGTTATACAATATAACGTAGTACTATATAAAGTTATACGTTATAACGTAGTACTATATAAAGTTATACGTTATAACGTAGTACTATATAACGTTATACGTTATATAGTAGTACTATATAACGTTATACGTCATAAAGTAGTACTATATAACGTTATACCTTATACTGCGATGCTATGTAACTATATACGTTATAACGTAGTACTATACAACGTTATACGATATAACGTAGTACTATAAAACGTTTCATGTTATAACGTAGTACTATATATCGTTATACCTTTTGACGTACAACTATACAACGTTATACGTTATAACGTAGTACTATATAGTTATACGTTATAACGTAGTACTATATAATGTAATACCTTATGACGTACTACTATACAACGTTATACCTTATGACGTACTAATATACAACGTTTTACGTTATAACGTAGTACTATATAAAGTTCTACGTTATAACGTAGTACTATATAACGTTATACGTCATAAAGTTGTACTATATAACGTTATACGTTATAATGCGATACTGTGTAACTATATACGTTATAACGTAGTACTATACAACGTTATACAATATAACGTAGTACTATACAACGTTATACGTTATAACGTAGTACTATATAAAGTTATACGTTATTACGTAGTACTATATAAAGTTATACGTTATAACGTAGTACTATATAACGTTATACGTTATAATGCGATACTATGTAACTATATACGTTATAACGTAGTACTATACAACGTTATACGATATAACGTAGTACTATAAAACGTTTCATTTTATAACGTAGTACTATATATCGTTATACCTTTTGACGTACTACTATACAACGTTATACGATATAACGTAGTACTATACAACGTTATACAATATAACGTAGTACTATACAACGTTATACGTTATAACGTAGTACTATACAACGTTATACAATATAACGTAGTACTATACAACGTTATACGTTATAACGTAGTACTATATAAAGTTATACGTTATAACGTAGTACTATACAACGTTATACGATATAACGTAGTACTATAAAACGTTTCATTTTATAACGTAGTACTATACAACGTTATACAATATAACGTAGTACTATACAACGTTATACGTTATAACGTAGTACTATATAATGTAATACCTTATGACGTACTACTATACAACGTTATACCTTATGACGTACTACTATACAACGTTTTACGTTATAACGTAGTACTATATAACGATATACGTTACATCGTAGTACTACATAACGTTATACGTCATAAAGTAGTACTCTATAACGTTATACGTTATAATGCGATACTATGTAACTATATACGTTATAACGTAGTACTATATAAAGTTATACGTTATAACGTAGTACTATATAACGTTATACGTTATATCGTAGTACTACATAACGTTATACGTTATAACGTAGAACTGTATAACGTTATACGTCATAAAGTAGTACTATATAACGTTATAAGTTATAATGCGATACTATGTAACTATATACGTTATAACGTAGTACTATAAAACGTCACACGATACAATGTAGTACTATATTAAGTTATACGTTATAACGTAGTACTATATAACGTTATACGTTATAACGTAATACTATAAAACGTTTCATGTTATAACGTAGCACTATATAACGTTATACCTTTTGACGTACTACTATACAACGTTATACGTTATAACGTAGTACTATATAAAGTTATACGTTATAACGTAGTACTATACAACGTTATACGATATAACGTAGTACTATAAAACGTTTCATTTTATAACGTAGTACTATATATCGCTATACCTTTTGACGTACTACTATACAACGTTATACGCTATAACGTAGTACTATACAACGTTATACAATATAACGTAGTACTATACAACGTTATACGTTATAACGTAGTACTATATAATGTAATACCTTATGACGTACTACTATACAACGTTATACCTTATGACGTACTACTATACAACGTTTTACGTTATAACGTAGTACTATATAAAGTTATACGTTATAACGTAGTACTATATAAAGTTATACGTTATAACGTAGTACTATATAACGTTATACGTTATATAGTAGTACTATATAACGTTATACGTCATAAAGTAGTACTATATAACGTTATACCTTATACTGCGATGCTATGTAACTATATACGTTATAACGTAGTACTATACAACGTTATACGATATAACGTAGTACTATAAAACGTTTCATGTTATAACGTAGTACTATATATCGTTATACCTTTTGACGTACAACTATACAACGTTATACGTTATAACGTAGTACTATATAGTTATACGTTATAACGTAGTACTATATAATGTAATACCTTATGACGTACTACTATACAACGTTATACCTTATGACGTACTAATATACAACGTTTTACGTTATAACGTAGTACTATATAAAGTTCTACGTTATAACGTAGTACTATATAACGTTATACGTCATAAAGTTGTACTATATAACGTTATACGTCATAAAGTTGTACTATATAACGTTATACGTTATAATGCGATACTGTGTAACTATATACGTTATAACGTAGTACTATACAACGTTATACAATATAACGTAGTACTATACAACGTTATACGTTATAACGTAGTACTATATAAAGTTATACGTTATTACGTAGTACTATATAAAGTTATACGTTATATCGTAGTACTATATAACGTTATACGTTATAATGCGATACTATGTAACTATATACGTTATAACGTAGTACTATACAACGTTATACGATATAACGTAGTACTATAAAACGTTTCATTTTATAACGTAGTACTATATATCGTTATACCTTTTGACGTACTACTATACAACGTTATACGATATAACGTAGTACTATACAACGTTATACAATATAACGTAGTACTATACAACGTTATACGTTATAACGTAGTACTATACAACGTTATACAATATAACGTAGTACTATACAACGTTATACGTTATAACGTAGTGCTATATAAAGTTATACGTTATAACGTAGTACTATACAACGTTATACGATATAACGTAGAACTATAAAACGTTTCATTTTATAACGTAGTACTATATATCGTTATACCTTTTGACGTACTACTATACAACGTTATACGATATAACGTAGTACTATACAACGTTATACAATATAACGTAGTACTATACAACGTTATACGTTATAACGTAGTACTATACAACGTTATACGTTATAACGTAGTACTATATAATGTAATACCTTATGACGTACTACTATACAACGTTATACCTTATGACGTACTACTATACAACGTTTTACGTTATAACGTAGTACTATATAACGATATACGTTATATCGTAGTACTATATAACGTTATACGTTATAAAGAGATACTATATAACGTTATACCTTATGCTGCGATACTATGTAACTATATACGTCATAACGTAGTACTATACAACGTTATACGATATAACGTAGTACTACATCATGTTATACGTTATAATGAGATACTATGTAACTACATATGATATATCGTAGTACTATATAACGTTATACGTTATAATGCGATACTATGTAACTGTATACGTTATAACGTAGTACTATACAACGTTATACGTTATAACGTAGTACTATACAACGTTATACGTTATAACGTAGTACTATATAAAGTTATACGTTATAACGTAGTACTATATAATGTAATACCTTATGACGTACTACTATACAACGTTATACCTTATGACGTACTACTATACAACGTTTTACGTTATAACGTAGTACTATATAACGATATACGTTATATCGTAGTACTATATAACGTTATACGTTATAAAGAGATACTATGTAACTATATATGTTATAACGTAGTACTATATAACGTTATACGTTATAATGAGATACTATGTAACTATATACGTTATAACGTAGTACTATATAACGTTATACGTTATAATGCGATACTGTGTAACTATATACGTTATAACGTAGTACTATATAACGTCATACGTTATAATGCGATACTATGTAACTATATACGTTATAACGTAGTACTATATAACGTTACACGTTATAACGTAGTACTATACAACGTTATACGATATAACGTAGTACTATATATCGTTATACGTTATAACGTAGTACTATATATCGTTATACGTCATAAAGTAGTACTATATAACGTTATACGTCATAACGTAGTACTATATAACGTTATTCCTTATACTGCGATACTATGTAACTATATACGTTATAACGTAGTACTATATAACGTTACACGTTATAACGTAGTACTATACAACGTTATACGATATAACGTAGTACTATATATCGTTATACGTTATAACGTAGTACTATATATCGTTATACGTCATAATGTAGTACTATATAACGTTATACGTCATAACGTAGTACTATATAACGTTATTCCTTATACTGCGATACTATGTAACTGTATACGTTATAACGTAGTACTATACAACGATATACGTTACATCGTAGTACTACATAACGTTATACGTCATATTGTAGTACTATATTACGTTATACGTTATAATGCGATACTATGTAACTGTATACGTCATAACGTAGTACTATATAACGTTACGCGTTATAACGTAGTACTATCCAACGTTATACGATATAACGTAGTACTATATAACGTTATACGTTATAACGTAGTACTATATAGCGTTATACGTCATAAAGTAGTACTATATAACGTTATACGTTATAATGCAGTACTGTGTAACTATATACGTTATAACGTAGTACTATACAACGTTATACAATATAACGTAGTACTATACAACGTTATACAATATAACGTAGTACTATACAACGTTATACAATATAACGTAGTACTATATAAAGTTCTACGTTATAACGTAGTACTATATAACGTTATACGTCATAAAGTTGTACTATATAACGTTATACGTTATAATGCGATGCTGTGTAACTATATACGTTATAACGTAGTACTATACAACGTTATACAATATAACGTAGTACTATACAACCTTATACGATATAACGTAGTACTATACAACGTTATACAATATAACGTAGTACTATACAACGTTATACGTTATAACGTAGTACTATACAACGTTATACAATATAACGTAGTACTATACAACGTTATACGTTATAACGTAGTACTATATAAAGTTATACGTTATAACGTAGTACTATATAAAGTTATACGTTATAACGTAGTACTATATAACGTTATACGTCATAAAGTAGTATTCTATAACGTCATACGTTATAATGCGATACTATGTAACTAGATACGTTATAGCGTAATACTATAAAACGTTTCATGTTATATCGTAGTACTATATATCGTTATACCTTTTGACGTATTACTATACAACGTTATACGATATAACGTAGTACTATACAACGTTATACGTTATAACGTAGTACTATATAACGTTACACCTTTTGACGTACTACTATACAACGTTATACGATATAACGTAGTACTATAAAACGTTTCATTTTATAACGTAGTACTATATATCGTTATACCTTTTGACGTATTACTATACAACGTTATACGATATAACGTAGTACTATACAACGTTGTACAATATAACGTAGTACTATACAACGTTATACGTTATAACGTAGTACTATATAATGTAATACCTTATGACGTACTACTATACAACGTTATACCTTATGACGTACTACTATACAACGTTTTACGTTATAATGTAGTACTATAAACGATATACGTTACATCGTAGTACTATATAACGTTATACGTCATAAAGTATTACTCTATAACGTTATACGTTATAATGCGATACTATGTAACTATATACGTTATAACGTAGTACTATATAAAGTTATACGTTATATCGTAGTACTATATAACGTTATACGTTATATCGTAGTACTATATAACGTTATACGTCATAAAGTAGTACTCTATAACGTCATACGTTATAATGCGATACTATGTAACTAGATACGTTATAGCGTAATACTATAAAACGTTTCATGTTATATCGTAGTACTATATAACGTTATACCTTTTGACGTACTACTATACAACGTTATACGATATAACGTAGTACTATATAACGTTATACGTTATAACGTAGTACTATATATCGTTGTACGTCATAAAGTAGTACTATATAACGTTATACGTTATATCGTAGTACTATACAACGTTATACAATATAACGTAGTACTATACAACGTTATACGTTATAACGTAGTACTATATAACGTTATACGTTATATCGTAGTACTATATAACGTTATACGTCATAAAGTAGTACTATATAACGTTATACGTTATAATGCGATACTATGTAACTATATACGTTATAACGTAGTACTATACAACGTTATACGATATAACGTAGTACTATAAAACGTTTCATTTTATAACGTAGTATTATATAACGTTATACGTCATAAAGTAGTACTATATAACGTTATACGTTATAATGCGATACTATGTAACTATATACGTTATAACGTAGTACTATACAACGTTATACGATATAACGTAGTACTATAAAACGTTTCATTTTATAACGTAGTATTATATATCGTTATACCTTTTGACGTACTACTATACAACGTTATACGATATAACGTAGTACTATACAACGTTATACAATATAACGTAGTACTATACAACGTTATACGTTATAACCTAGTACTATATAATGTAATACCTTATGAGGTACTACTATACAACGTTATACCTTATGACGTACTACTATACAACGTTTTACGTTATAAACTAGTACTATATAACGATATACGTTACATCGTAGTACTATATAACGTTATACGTCATAAAGTAGTACTCTATAACGTTATACGTTATAATGCGATACTATGTAACTATATACGTTATAACGTAGTACTATATAAAGTTATACGTTATAACGTAGTACTATATAACGTTATACGTTATATCGTAGTACTATATAACGTTATACGTCATAAAGTAGTACTCTATAACGTCATACGTTATAATGCGATACTATGTAACTATGTACGTTATAACGTAATACTATAAAACGTTATACGTTATAAAGTAGTACTATATAACGTTATACGTTATAATGCGATACTATGTAACTGTATACGTTATAACGTAGTACTATACAACGTTATACGATATACCGTAGTACTATATAAAGTTATACGTTATAACGTAGTACTATACAACGTTATAGGCTATAACGTAGTACTATATAACGTAATACCTTATGACGTACTACTATACAAAGCTATACCTTATGTCGTACTACTATACAACGTTTTACGTTATAACGTAGTACTATACAACGATATACGTTACATCGTAGTACTACATAACGTTATACGTCATAAAGTAGTACTATATTACGTTACACGTTATAATGCGATACTATGTAACTATATACGTTATAACGTAGTACTATATGACGTTACACGTTATAACGTAGTACTATACAACGTTTCACGATATAACGTAGTACTACATAATGTTATACGTTATAATGAGATACAATGTAACTACATATGTTATATCGTAGTTCTATATAACGTTATACGTTATAATGCGATACTATGTAACTGTATACGTTATAACGTAGTACTATACAACGTTATACGTTATAACGTAGTACTATATAACGTTATACGTTATAACGTAATACTATAAAACGTTTCATGTTATAACGTAGCACTATATAACGTTATACCTTATGACGTACTACTATACAACGTTATACCTTATGACGTACTACTATACAACGTTTTACGTTATAATGTAGTACTATAAACGATATACGTTACATCGTAGTACTATATAACGTTATACGTCATAAAGTAGTACTCTATAACGTTATACGTTATAATGCGATACTATGTAACTATATACGTTATAACGTAGTACTATATAAAGTTATACGTTATATCGTAGTACTATGTAACGTTATACGTTATATCGTAGTACTATATAACGTTATACGTCATAAAGTAGTACTCCATAACGTCATACGTTATAATGCGATACTATGTAACTAGATACGTTATAGCGTAATACTATAAAACGTTTCATGTTATATCGTAGTACTATATAACGTTATACCTTTTGACGTACTACTATACAACGTTATACGATATAACGTAGTACTATATAACGTTATACGTTATAACGTAGTACTATATATCGTTGTACGTCATAAAGTAGTACTATATAACGTTATACGTCATAAAGTAGTACTATATAACGTTATACTTTATACTGCGATACTATGTAACTATATAAGTTATAACGTAATACTATAAAACGTTTCATGTTATAACGTAGTACTATATAACGTTATACCTTTTGACGTACTACTATACAACGTTATACGATATAACGTAGTACTATATAAAGTTATACGTTATAACGTAGTACTATACAACGTTATACAATATAACATAGTACTATACAACGTTATACAATATAACGTAGTACTATATGAAGTTATACGTTATACCGTATTACTATACAACGATATACGTTACATCGTAGTACTACATATCGTTATACGTCATAAAGTAGTACTATATTACGTTATACGTTATATCGTAGTACTATATAACGTTATACGTCATAAAGTAGTACTCTATAACGTCATACGTTATAATGCGATACTATGTAACTGTATACGTTATAACGTAGTACTATATAACGTTATACGTTATAATGCGATACTGTGTAACTATATACGTTATAACGTAGTACTATATAACGTTATACGTCATAAAGTAGTACTATATAACGTTATACCTTATACTGCGATGCTATGTAACTATATACGTTATAACGTAGTACTATACAACGTTATACGATATAACGTAGTACTATAAAACGTTTCATGTTATAACGTAGTACTATATATCGTTATACCTTTTGACGTACAACTATACAACGTTATACGTTATAACGTAGTACTATATAGTTATACGTTATAACGTAGTACTATATAATGTAATACCTTATGACGTACTACTATACAACGTTATACCTTATGACGTACTAATATACAACGTTTTACGTTATAACGTAGTACTATATAAAGTTCTACGTTATAACGTAGTACTATATAACGTTATACGTCATAAAGTTGTACTATATAACGTTATACGTTATAATGCGATACTGTGTAACTATATACGTTATAACGTAGTACTATACAACGTTATACAATATAACGTAGTACTATACAACGTTATACGTTATAACGTAGTACTATATAAAGTTATACGTTATTACGTAGTACTATATAAAGTTATACGTTATATCGTAGTACTATATAACGTTATACGTTATAATGCGATACTATGTAACTATATACGTTATAACGTAGTACTATACAACGTTATACGATATAACGTAGTACTATAAAACGTTTCATTTTATAACGTAGTACTATATATCGTTATACCTTTTGACGTACTACTATACAACGTTATACGATATAACGTAGTACTATACAACGTTATACAATATAACGTAGTACTATACAACGTTATACGTTATAACGTAGTACTATACAACGTTATACAATATAACGTAGTACTATACAACGTTATACGATATAACGTAGTACTATATATCGTTATACGTTATAACGTAGTACTATACAACGTTATACGATATAACGTAGAACTATAAAACGTTTCATTTTATAATGTAGTACTATATATCGTTATACCTTTTGACGTACTACTATACAACGTTATACGATATAACGTAGTACTATACAACGTTATACGTTATAACGTAGTACTATATAATGTAATACCTTATGACGTACTACTATACAACGTTATACCTTATGACGTACTACTATACAACGTTTTACGTTATAACGTAGTACTATATAACGATATACGTTATAACGTAGTACTATATAATGTAATACCTTATGACGTACTACTATACAACGTTATACCTTATGACGTACTACTATACTACGTTTTACGTTATAACGTAGTACTATATAACGATATACGTTATATCGTAGTACTATATAACGTTATACGTTATAAAGAGATACTATATAACGTTATACCTTATGCTGCGATACTATGTAACTATATACGTCATAACGTAGTACTATACAACTTTATACGATATAACGTAGTACTACATCATGTTATACGTTATAATGAGATACTATGTAACTACATATGATATATCGTAGTACTATATAACGTTATACGTTATAATGCGATACTATGTAACTGTATACGTTATAACGTAGTACTATACAACGTTATACGTTATAACGTAGTACTATACAACGTTATACGTTATAACGTAGTACTATATAAAGTTATACGTTATAACGTGGTACTATATAATGTAATACCTTATGACGTACTACTATACAACGTTATACCTTATGACGTACTACTATACAACGTTTTACGTTATAACGTAGTACTATATAACGATATACGTTATATCGTAGTACTATATAACGTTATACGTTATAAAGAGATACTATATAACGTTACACGTTATAACGTAGTACTATACAACGTTATACGATATAACGTAGTACTATATATCGTTATACGTTATAACGTAGTACTATATATCGTTATACGTCATAAAGTAGTACTATATAACGTTATACGTCATAACGTAGTACTATATAACGTTATTCCTTATACTGCGATACTATGTAACTATATACGTTATAACGTAGTACTATATAACGTTACACGTTATAACGTAGTACTATACAACGTTATACGATATAACGTAGTACTATATATCGTTATACGTTATAACGTAGTACTATATATCGTTATACGTCATAAAGTAGTACTATATAACGTTATACGTCATAACGTAGTACTATATAACGTTATTCCTTATACTGCGATACTATGTAACTGTATACGTTATAACGTAGTACTATACAACGATATACGTTACATCGTAGTACTACATAACGTTATACGTCATATTGTAGTACTATATTACGTTATACGTTATAATGCGATACTATGTAACTATATACGTCATAACGTAGTACTATATAACGTTACGCGTTATAACGTAGTACTATCCAACGTTATACGATATAACGTAGTACTATATAACGTTATACGTTATAACGTAGTACTATATAGCGTTATACGTCATAAAGTAGTACTATATAACGTTATACGTTATAATGCAGTACTGTGTAACTATATACGTTATAACGTAGTACTATACAACGTTATACAATATAACGTAGTACTATACAACGTTATACAATATAACGTAGTACTATACAACGTTATACAATATAACGTAGTACTATATAAAGTTCTACGTTATAACGTAGTACTATATAACGTTATACGTCATAAAGTTGTACTATATAACGTTATACGTTATAATGCGATGCTGTGTAACTATATACGTTATAACGTAGTACTATACAACGTTATACAATATAACGTAGTACTATACAACGTTATACGATATAACGTAGTACTATACAACGTTATACAATATAACGTAGTACTATACAACGTTATACGTTATAACGTAGTACTATACAACGTTATACAATATAACGTAGTACTATACAACGTTATACGTTATAACGTAGTACTATATAAAGTTATACGTTATAACGTAGTACTATATAAAGTTATACGTTATAACGTAGTACTATATAATGTAATACCTTATGACGTACTACTATACAACGTTATACCTTATGACGTACTACTATACAACGTTTTACGTTATAACGTAGTACTATATAACGATATACGTTATATCGTAGTACTATATAACGTTATACGTTATAAAGAGATACTATATAACGTTATACCTTATGCTGCGATACTATGTAACTATATACGTCATAACGTAGTACTATACAACGTTATACGATATAACGTAGTACTACATCATGTTATACGTTATAATGAGATACTATGTAACTACATATGATATATCGTAGTACTATATAACGTTATACGTTATAATGCGATACTATGTAACTGTATACGTTATAACGTAGTACTATACAACGTTATACGTTATAACGTAGTACTATACAACGTTATACGTTATAACGTAGTACTATATAAAGTTATACGTTATAACGTAGTACTATATAATGTAATACCTTATGACGTACTACTATACAACGTTATACCTTATGACGTACTACTATACAACGTTTTACGTTATAACGTAGTACTATATAACGATATACGTTATATCGTAGTACTATATAACGTTATACGTTATAAAGAGATACTATGTAACTATATATGTTATATCGTAGTACTATATAACGTTATACGTTATAATGAGATACTATGTAACTATATACGTTATAACGTAGTACTATATAACGTTATACGTTATAATGCGATACTGTGTAACTATATACGTTATAACGTAGTACTATATAACGTCATACGTTATAATGCGATACTATGTAACTATATACGTTATAACGTAGTACTATATAACGTTACACGTTATAACGTAGTACTATACAACGTTATACGATATAACGTAGTACTATATATCGTTATACGTTATAACGTAGTACTATATATCGTTATACGTCATAAAGTAGTACTATATAACGTTATACGTCATAACGTAGTACTATATAACGTTATTCCTTATACTGCGATACTATGTAACTATATACGTTATAACGTAGTACTATATAACGTTACACGTTATAACGTAGTACTATACAACGTTATACGATATAACGTAGTACTATATATCGTTATACGTTATAACGTAGTACTATATATCGTTATACGTCATAAAGTAGTACTATATAACGTTATACGTCATAACGTAGTACTATATAACGTTATTCCTTATACTGCGATACTATGTAACTGTATACGTTATAACGTAGTACTATACAACGATATACGTTACATCGTAGTACTACATAACGTTATACGTCATATTGTAGTACTATATTACGTTATACGTTATAATGCGATACTATGTAACTATATACGTCATAACGTAGTACTATATAACGTTACGCGTTATAACGTAGTACTATCCAACGTTATACGATATAACGTAGTACTATATAACGTTATACGTTATAACGTAGTACTATATAGCGTTATACGTTATAATGCGATGCTGTGTAACTATATACGTTATAACGTAGTACTATACAACGTTATACAATATAACGTAGTACTATACAACGTTATACAGTATAACGTAGTACTATACAACGTTATACAATATAACGTAGTACTATATAAAGTTCTACGTTATAACGTAGTACTATATAACGTTATACGTCATAAAGTTGTACTATATAACGTTATACGTTATAATGCGATGCTGTGTAACTATATACGTTATAACGTAGTACTATACAACGTTATACAATATAACGTAGTACTATACAACGTTATACGATATAACGTAGTACTATACAACGTTATACAATATAACGTAGTACTATACAACGTTATACGTTATAACGTAGTACTATACAACGTTATACAATATAACGTAGTACTATACAACGTTATACGTTATAACGTAGTACTATATAAAGTTATACGTTATAACGTAGTACTATATAAAGTTATACGTTATAACGTAGTACTATATAACGTTATACGTCATAAAGTAGTACTCTATAACGTCATACGTTATAATGCGATACTATGTAACTATATACGTTATAACGTAATACTATAAAACGTTTCATGTTATAACGTAGTACTATATAACGTTACACCTTTTGACGTACTACTATACAACGTTATACGATATAACGTAGTACTATAAAACGTTTCATTTTATAACGTAGTACTATATATCGTTATACCTTTTGACGTATTACTATACAACGTTATACGATATAACGTAGTACTATACAACGTTGTACAATATAACGTAGTACTATACAACGTTATACGTTATAACGTAGTACTATATAATGTAATACCTTATGACGTACTACTATACAACGTTATACCTTATGACGTACTACTATACAACGTTTTACGTTATAATGTAGTACTATAAACGATATACGTTACATCGTAGTACTATATAACGTTATACGTCATAAAGTATTACTCTATAACGTTATACGTTATAATGCGATACTATGTAACTATATACGTTATAACGTAGTACTATATAAAGTTATACGTTATATCGTAGTACTATATAACGTTATACGTTATATCGTAGTACTATATAACGTTATACGTCATAAAGTAGTACTCTATAACGTCATACGTTATAATGCGATACTATGTAACTAGATACGTTATAGCGTAATACTATAAAACGTTTCATGTTATATCGTAGTACTATATAACGTTATACCTTTTGACGTACTACTATACAACGTTATACGATATAACGTAGTACTATATAACGTTATACGTTATAACGTAGTACTATATATCGTTGTACGTCATAAAGTAGTACTATATAACGTTATACGTTATATCGTAGTACTATACAACGTTATACAATATAACGTAGTACTATACAACGTTATACGTTATAACGTAGTACTATATAACGTTATACGTTATATCGTAGTACTATATAACGTTATACGTCATAAAGTAGTACTATATAACGTTATACGTTATAATGCGATACTATGTAACTATATACGTTATAACGTAGTACTATACAACGTTATACGATATAACGTAGTACTATAAAACGTTTCATTTTATAACGTAGTATTATATAACGTTATACGTCATAAAGTAGTACTATATAACGTTATACGTTATAATGCGATACTATGTAACTATATACGTTATAACGTAGTACTATACAACGTTATACGATATAACGTAGTACTATAAAACGTTTCATTTTATAACGTAGTATTATATATCGTTATACCTTTTGACGTACTACTATACAACGTTATACGATATAACGTAGTACTATACAACGTTATACAATATAACGTAGTACTATACAACGTTATACGTTATAACCTAGTACTATATAATGTAATACCTTATGAGGTACTACTATACAACGTTATACCTTATGACGTACTACTATACAACGTTTTACGTTATAAAGTAGTACTATATAACGATATACGTTACATCGTAGTACTATATAACGTTATACGTCATAAAGTAGTACTCTATAACGTTATACGTTATAATGCGATACTATGTAACTATATACGTTATAACGTAGTACTATATAAAGTTATACGTTATAACGTAGTACTATATAACGTTATACGTTATATCGTAGTACTATATAACGTTATACGTCATAAAGTAGTACTCTATAACGTCATACGTTATAATGCGATACTATGTAACTATGTACGTTATAACGTAATACTATAAAACGTTATACGTTATAAAGTAGTACTATATAACGTTATACGTTATAATGCGATACTATGTAACTGTATACGTTATAACGTAGTACTATACAACGTTATACGATATACCGTAGTACTATATAATGTTATACGTTATAACGTAGTACTATACAACGTTATAGGCTATAACGTAGTACTATATAACGTAATACCTTATGACGTACTACTATACAAAGCTATACCTTATGTCGTACTACTATACAACGTTTTACGTTATAACGTAGTACTATACAACGATATACGTTACATCGTAGTACTACATAACGTTATACGTCATAAAGTAGTACTATATTACGTTACACGTTATAATGCGATACTATGTAACTATATACGTTATAACGTAGTACTATATGACGTTACACGTTATAACGTAGTACTATACAACGTTTCACGATATAACGTAGTACTACATAATGTTATACGTTATAATGAGATACAATGTAACTACATATGTTATATCGTAGTTCTATATAACGTTATACGTTATAATGCGATACTATGTAACTGTATACGTTATAACGTAGTACTATACAACGTTATACGTTATAACGTAGTACTATATAACGTTATACGTTATAACGTAATACTATAAAACGTTTCATGTTATAACGTAGCACTATATAACGTTATACCTTATGACGTACTACTATACAACGTTATACCTTATGACGTACTACTATACAACGTTTTACGTTATAATGTAGTACTATAAACGATATACGTTACATCGTAGTACTATATAACGTTATACGTCATAAAGTAGTACTCTATAACGTTATACGTTATAATGCGATACTATGTAACTATATACGTTATAACGTAGTACTATATAAAGTTATACGTTATATCGTAGTACTATATAACGTTATACGTTATATCGTAGTACTATATAACGTTATACGTCATAAAGTAGTACTCCATAACGTCATACGTTATAATGCGATACTATGTAACTAGATACGTTATAGCGTAATACTATAAAACGTTTCATGTTATATCGTAGTACTATATAACGTTATACCTTTTGACGTACTACTATACAACGTTATACGATATAACGTAGTACTATATAACGTTATACGTTATAACGTAGTACTATATATCGTTGTACGTCATAAAGTAGTACTATATAACGTTATACGTCATAAAGTAGTACTATATAACGTTATACTTTATACTGCGATACTATGTAACTATATGAGTTATAACGTAATACTATAAAACGTTTCATGTTATAACGTAGTACTATATAACGTTATACCTTTTGACGTACTACTATACAACGTTATACGATATAACGTAGTACTATATAATGTTATACGTTATAACGTAATACTATATAAAGTTATACGTTATAACGTAGTACTATACAACGTTATACAATATAACATAGTACTATACAACGTTATACAATATAACGTAGTACTATATGAAGTTATACGTTATACCGTATTACTATACAACGATATACGTTACATCGTAGTACTACATATCGTTATACGTCATAAAGTAGTACTATATTACGTTATACGTTATATCGTAGTACTATATAACGTTATACGTCATAAAGTAGTACTCTATAACGTCATACGTTATAATGCGATACTATGTAACTGTATACGTTATAACGTAGTACTATATAAAGTTATACGTTATAACGTAGTACTATATAACGTTATACGTTATATCGTAGTACTATATAACGTTATACGTCATAAAGTAGTACTCTATAACGTCATACGTTATAATGCGATACTATGTAACTATATACGTTATGACGTAGTACTATATAACGTTATACGATATAACGTAGTACTATATAAAGTTATACGTTATAACGTAGTACTATATAACGTTACACGTTATAACGTAGTACTATACAACGTTATACGATATAACGTAGTACTATATAACGTTATACGTTATAACGTAGTACTATATATCGTTATACGTCATAAAGTAGTACTATATAACGTTATACGTCATAAAGTAGCACTATATAACGTTATACCTTATACTGCGATACTATGTAACTATATAAGTTATAACGTAATACTATAAAACGTTTCATGTTATAACGTAGTACTATATAACGTTATACCTTTTGACGTACTACTATACAACGTTATACGATATAACGTAGTACTATATAATGTTATACGTTATAACGTAATACTATATAAAGTTATACGTTATAACGTAGTACTATATAATGTAATACCTTATGACGTACTACTATACAACGCTATACCTTATGTCGTACTACTATACAACGTTTTGCGTTATACCGTAGTACTATACAACGATATACGTTACATCGTAGTACTACATATCGTTATACGTCATAAAGTAGTACTATATTACGTTATACGTTATAATGCGATACTATGTAACTATATACGTTATGACGTAGTACTATATAACGTTATACGATATAACGTAGTACTATATAAAGTTATACGTTATAACGTAGTACTATATAACGTTATACGTTATAACGTAGTACTATATAACGTTATACGTTATAATGCGCTACTATGTAACTATATAAGTCATAACGTAACACTATAAAACGTTTCATGTTATAACGTAGTTCTATATAACGTTATACCTTTTGACGTACTACTATACAACGTTATACTATATAACGTAGTACTATATAATGTTATACGTTATAACGTAGTACTATATAACGTTATACGATATAACGTAGTACTATATAAAGTTATACGTTATAACGTAGTACTATACAACGTTATACAATATAACATAGTACTATACAACGTTATACAATATAACGTAGTACTATATAAAGTTATACGTTATACCGTAGTACTATACAACGATATACGTTACATCGTAGTACTACATATCGTTATACGTCATAAAGTAGTACTATATTACGTTATACGTTATAATGCGATACTATGTAACTATATACGTTATAACGTAGTACTATATAACGTTATACGATATAACGTAGTACTATATAAAGTTATACGTTATAACGTAGTACTATATAACGTTATACGTCATAAAGTAGTACTATATAACGTTGTACGCTATAATGTGATACTATGTAACTATATACGTTATAAAGTAATACTATACAACGTTACACGATACAACGTAGTACTATATTAAGTTATACGTTATAACGTAGTACTATATAACGTTATACGTTATAACGTAATACTATAAAACGTTTCATGTTATAACGTAGTACTATATAACGTTATACCTTTTGACGTACTACTATACAACGTTATACGATATAACGCAGTACTATATAACGTTATACGTTATATCGTAGTACTATATAACGTTATACGATATAACGTAGTACTACATAACGTTATACGTCATAAAGTAGTACTATATTACGTTATACGATATAACGTAGTACTACATAACGTTATACGTCATAAAGTAGTACTACATAATGTTATACGTTATAATGAGATACTATGTAACTACATATGTTATATCGTAGTACTATATAACGTTATACGTCATAACGTAATACTATAAAACGTTTCATGTTATAACGTAGTACTATATAACGTTATACCGTTTGACGTACTACTATATAACGTTATACGTTATATCGTAGTACTATATAACGTTATACGTCATAAAGTAGTACTCTATAACGTTATACGTTTTAATGCGATACTATGTAACTATATATGTTATAACGTAGTACTATACAACGTTATACGATATAACGTAGTACTATATAAAGTTATACGTTATAACGTAGTACTATATAAAGTTATACGTTATAACGTAGTACTATATAACGTTATACGTTATATCGTAGTACTATATAACGTTATACGATATAACGTAGTACTACATAACGTTATACGTCATAAAGTAGTACTACATAATGTTATACGTTATAATGAGATACTATGTAACTACATATGTTATATCGTAGTACTATATAACGTTATACGTTATAATGCGATACTATGTAACTGTATACGTTATAACGTAGTACTATACAACGTTATACGTTATAACGTAGTACTATATAACGTTATACGTTATAACGTAGTACTATACAACGTTATACGTTATAATGTAGTACTATACAACGTTATACGTTACAACGTGATACTATATAACGTTATACGTTATATCGTAGTACTATATAACGTTATACGATATAACGTAGTACTACATAACGTTATACGTCATAAAGTAGTACTATATTACGTTATGCGTTATAATGCGATACTATGTAACTATATACGTTATAACGTAGTACTATATAACGTTATACGTCATAACGTAATACTATAAAACGTTTCATGTTATAACGTAGTACTATATAACGTTATACCGTTTGACGTACTACTATACAACGTTATACGATATAACGTAGTACTATATAAAGTTATACGTTATAACGTAGTACTATATAACGTTATACGTTATATCGTAGTACTATATAACGTTATACGTCATAAAGTAGTACTCTATAACGTTATACGTTTTAATGCGATACTATGTAACTATATACGTTATAACGTAGTACTATACAACGTTATACGATATAACGTAGTACTATATAAAGTTATACGTTATAACGTAGTACTATATAAAGTTATACGTTATAACGTAGTACTATATAACATATACGTTATATCGTAGTACTATATAACGTTATACGTCATAAAGTAGTACTGTATAACGTTATACGTTATAATGCGATACTATGTAACTATATACGTTATAACGTAGTACTATAAAACGTTACACGATACAACGTAGTACTATATTAAGTTATACGTTATAACGTAGTACTATATAACGTTATACGTTATAACGTAATACTATAAGACGTTTCATGTTATAACGTAGCACTATATAACGTTATACCTTTTGACGTACTACTATACAACGTTATACGATATATCGTAGTACTCTATAACGTTATACGTTATAATGCGATACTATGTAACTATATACGTTATAACGTAATACTATAAAACGTTACACGATACAACGTAGTACTATATTAAGTTATACGTTATAACGTAGTACTATATAACGTTATACGTTATAACGTAATACTATAAGACGTTTCATGTTATAACGTAGCACTATATAACGTTATACCTTTTGACGTACTACTATACAACGTTATACGATATATCGTAGTACTACATAATGTTATACGTTATAATGCGATACTATGTAACTATATACGTTATAACGTAATACTATAAAACGTTACACGATACAACGTAGTACTATATTAAGTTATACGTTATAACGTAGTACTATATATCGTTATACGTCATAAAGTAGTACTATATAACGTTATACGTCATAAAGTAGCACTATATAACGTTATACCTTATACTGCGATACTATGTAACTATATAAGTTATAACGTAATACTATAAAACGTTTCATGTTATAACGTAGTACTATATAACGTTATACCTTTTGACGTACTACTATACAACGTTATACGATATAACGTAGTACTATATAATGTTATACGTTATAACGTAATACTATATAAAGTTATACGTTATAACGTAGTACTATATAATGTAATACCTTATGACGTACTACTATACAACGCTATACCTTATGTCGTACTACTATACAACGTTTTGCGTTATACCGTAGTACTATACAACGATATACGTTACATCGTAGTACTACATATCGTTATACGTCATAAAGTAGTACTATATTACGTTATACGTTATAATGCGATACTATGTAACTATATACGTTATGACGTAGTACTATATAACGTTATACGATATAACGTAGTACTATATAAAGTTATACGTTATAACGTAGTACTATATAACGTTGTACGTTATAACGTAGTACTATATAACGTTATACGTTATAATGCGCTACTATGTAACTATATAAGTCATAACGTAACACTATAAAACGTTTCATGTTATAACGTAGTTCTATATAACGTTATACCTTTTGACGTACTACTATACAACGTTATACTATATAACGTAGTACTATATAATGTTATACGTTATAACGTAGTACTATATAACGTTATACGATATAACGTAGTACTATATAAAGTTATACGTTATAACGTAGTACTATACAACGTTATACAATATAACATAGTACTATACAACGTTATACAATATAACGTAGTACTATATAAAGTTATACGTTATACCGTAGTACTATACAACGATATACGTTACATCGTAGTACTACATATCGTTATACGTCATAAAGTAGTACTATATTACGTTATACGTTATAATGCGATACTATGTAACTATATACGTTATAACGTAGTACTATATAACGTTATACGATATAACGTAGTACTATATAAAGTTATACGTTATAACGTAGTACTATATAACGTTATACGTCATAAAGTAGTACTATATAACGTTGTACGCTATAATGTGATACTATGTAACTATATACGTTATAAAGTAATACTATACAACGTTACACGATACAACGTAGTACTATATTAAGTTATACGTTATAACGTAGTACTATATAACGTTATACGTTATAACGTAATACTATAAAACGTTTCATGTTATAACGTAGTACTATATAACGTTATACCTTTTGACGTACTACTATACAACGTTATACGATATAACGTAGTACTATATAACGTTATACGTTATATCGTAGTACTATATAACGTTATACGATATAACGTAGTACTACATAACGTTATACGTCATAAAGTAGTACTATATTACGTTATACGATATAACGTAGTACTACATAACGTTATACGTCATAAAGTAGTACTACATAATGTTATACGTTATAATGAGATACTATGTAACTACATATGTTATATCGTAGTACTATATAACGTTATACGTCATAACGTAATACTATAAAACGTTTCATGTTATAACGTAGTACTATATAACGTTATACCGTTTGACGTACTACTATATAACGTTATACGTTATATCGTAGTACTATATAACGTTATACGTCATAAAGTAGTACTCTATAACGTTATACGTTTTAATGCGATACTATGTAACTATATATGTTATAACGTAGTACTATACAACGTTATACGATATAACGTAGTACTATATAAAGTTATACGTTATAACGTAGTACTATATAACGTTATACGTTATATCGTAGTACTATATAACGTTATACGTCATAAAGTAGTACTCTATAACGTTATACGTTTTAATGCGATACTATGTAACTATATACGTTATAACGTAGTACTATACAACGTTATACGATATAACGTAGTACTATATAAAGTTATACGTTATAACGTAGTACTATATAAAGTTATACGTTATAACGTAGTACTATATAACATATACGTTATATCGTAGTACTATATAACGTTATACGTCATAAAGTAGTACTGTATAACGTTATACGTTATAATGCGATACTATGTAACTATATACGTTATAACGTAGTACTATAAAACGTTACACGATACAACGTAGTACTATATTAAGTTATACGTTATAACGTAGTACTATATAACGTTATACGTTATAACGTAATACTATAAGACGTTTCATGTTATAACGTAGTACTATATAACGTTATACGTTATAACGTAATACTATAAGACGTTTCATGTTATAACGTAGCACTATATAACGTTATACCTTTTGACGTACTACTATACAACGTTATACGATATATCGTAGTACTACATAATGTTATACGTTATAATGCGATACTATGTAACTATATACGTTATAACGTAATACTATAAAACGTTACACGATACAACGTAGTACTATATTAAGTTATACGTTATAACGTAGTACTATATATCGTTATACGTCATAAAGTAGTACTATATAACGTTATACGTCATAAAGTAGCACTATATAACGTTATACCTTATACTGCGATACTATGTAACTATATAAGTTATAACGTAATACTATAAAACGTTTCATGTTATAACGTAGTACTATATAACGTTATACCTTTTGACGTACTACTATACAACGTTATACGATATAACGTAGTACTATATAATGTTATACGTTATAACGTAATACTATATAAAGTTATACGTTATAACGTAGTACTATATAATGTAATACCTTATGACGTACTACTATACAACGCTATACCTTATGTCGTACTACTATACAACGTTTTGCGTTATACCGTAGTACTATACAACGATATACGTTACATCGTAGTACTACATATCGTTATACGTCATAAAGTAGTACTATATTACGTTATACGTTATAATGCGATACTATGTAACTATATACGTTATGACGTAGTACTATATAACGTTATACGATATAACGTAGTACTATATAAAGTTATACGTTATAACGTAGTACTATATAACGTTATACGTTATAACGTAGTACTATATAACGTTATACGTTATAATGCGCTACTATGTAACTATATAAGTCATAACGTAACACTATAAAACGTTTCATGTTATAACGTAGTTCTATATAACGTTATACCTTTTGACGTACTACTATACAACGTTATACGATATAACGTAGTACTATACAACGTTATACAATATAACGTAGTACTATACAACGTTATACGTTATAACGTAGTACTATACAACGTTATACAATATAACGTAGTACTATACAACGTTATACGATATAACGTAGTACTATATATCGTTATACGTTATAACGTAGTACTATACAACGTTATACGATATAACGTAGAACTATAAAACGTTTCATTTTATAATGTAGTACTATATATCGTTATACCTTTTGACGTACTACTATACAACGTTATACGATATAACGTAGTACTATACAACGTTATACGTTATAACGTAGTACTATATAATGTAATACCTTATGACGTACTACTATACAACGTTATACCTTATGACGTACTACTATACAACGTTTTACGTTATAACGTAGTACTATATAACGATATACGTTATAACGTAGTACTATATAATGTAATACCTTATGACGTACTACTATACAACGTTATACCTTATGACGTACTACTATACTACGTTTTACGTTATAACGTAGTACTATATAACGATATACGTTATATCGTAGTACTATATAACGTTATACGTTATAAAGAGATACTATATAACGTTATACCTTATGCTGCGATACTATGTAACTATATACGTCATAACGTAGTACTATACAACGTTATACGATATAACGTAGTACTACATCATGTTATACGTTATAATGAGATACTATGTAACTACATATGATATATCGTAGTACTATATAACGTTATACGTTATAATGCGATACTATGTAACTGTATACGTTATAACGTAGTACTATACAACGTTATACGTTATAACGTAGTACTATACAACGTTATACGTTATAACGTAGTACTATATAAAGTTATACGTTATAACGTGGTACTATATAATGTAATACCTTATGACGTACTACTATACAACGTTATACCTTATGACGTACTACTATACAACGTTTTACGTTATAACGTAGTACTATATAACGATATACGTTATATCGTAGTACTATATAACGTTATACGTTATAAAGAGATACTATATAACGTTACACGTTATAACGTAGTACTATACAACGTTATACGATATAACGTAGTACTATATATCGTTATACGTTATAACGTAGTACTATATATCGTTATACGTCATAAAGTAGTACTATATAACGTTATACGTCATAACGTAGTACTATATAACGTTATTCCTTATACTGCGATACTATGTAACTATATACGTTATAACGTAGTACTATATAACGTTACACGTTATAACGTAGTACTATACAACGTTATACGATATAACGTAGTACTATATATCGTTATACGTTATAACGTAGTACTATATATCGTTATACGTCATAAAGTAGTACTATATAACGTTATACGTCATAACGTAGTACTATATAACGTTATTCCTTATACTGCGATACTATGTAACTGTATACGTTATAACGTAGTACTATACAACGATATACGTTACATCGTAGTACTACATAACGTTATACGTCATATTGTAGTACTATATTACGTTATACGTTATAATGCGATACTATGTAACTATATACGTCATAACGTAGTACTATATAACGTTACGCGTTATAACGTAGTACTATCCAACGTTATACGATATAACGTAGTACTATATAACGTTATACGTTATAACGTAGTACTATATAGCGTTATACGTCATAAAGTAGTACTATATAACGTTATACGTTATAATGCAGTACTGTGTAACTATATACGTTATAACGTAGTACTATACAACGTTATACAATATAACGTAGTACTATACAACGTTATACAATATAACGTAGTACTATACAACGTTATACAATATAACGTAGTACTATATAAAGTTCTACGTTATAACGTAGTACTATATAACGTTATACGTCATAAAGTTGTACTATATAACGTTATACGTTATAATGCGATGCTGTGTAACTATATACGTTATAACGTAGTACTATACAACGTTATACAATATAACGTAGTACTATACAACGTTATACGATATAACGTAGTACTATACAACGTTATACAATATAACGTAGTACTATACAACGTTATACGTTATAACGTAGTACTATACAACGTTATACAATATAACGTAGTACTATACAACGTTATACGTTATAACGTAGTACTATATAAAGTTATACGTTATAACGTAGTACTATATAAAGTTATACGTTATAACGTAGTACTATATAATGTAATACCTTATGACGTACTACTATACAACGTTATACCTTATGACGTACTACTATACAACGTTTTACGTTATAACGTAGTACTATATAACGATATACGTTATATCGTAGTACTATATAACGTTATACGTTATAAAGAGATACTATATAACGTTATACCTTATGCTGCGATACTATGTAACTATATACGTCATAACGTAGTACTATACAACGTTATACGATATAACGTAGTACTACATCATGTTATACGTTATAATGAGATACTATGTAACTACATATGATATATCGTAGTACTATATAACGTTATACGTTATAATGCGATACTATGTAACTGTATACGTTATAACGTAGTACTATACAACGTTATACGTTATAACGTAGTACTATACAACGTTATACGTTATAACGTAGTACTATATAAAGTTATACGTTATAACGTAGTACTATATAATGTAATACCTTATGACGTACTACTATACAACGTTATACCTTATGACGTACTACTATACAACGTTTTACGTTATAACGTAGTACTATATAACGATATACGTTATATCGTAGTACTATATAACGTTATACGTTATAAAGAGATACTATGTAACTATATATGTTATATCGTAGTACTATATAACGTTATACGTTATAATGAGATACTATGTAACTATATACGTTATAACGTAGTACTATATAACGTTATACGTTATAATGCGATACTGTGTAACTATATACGTTATAACGTAGTACTATATAACGTCATACGTTATAATGCGATACTATGTAACTATATACGTTATAACGTAGTACTATATAACGTTACACGTTATAACGTAGTACTATACAACGTTATACGATATAACGTAGTACTATATATCGTTATACGTTATAACGTAGTACTATATATCGTTATACGTCATAAAGTAGTACTATATAACGTTATACGTCATAACGTAGTACTATATAACGTTATTCCTTATACTGCGATACTATGTAACTATATACGTTATAACGTAGTACTATATAACGTTACACGTTATAACGTAGTACTATACAACGTTATACGATATAACGTAGTACTATATATCGTTATACGTTATAACGTAGTACTATATATCGTTATACGTCATAAAGTAGTACTATATAACGTTATACGTCATAACGTAGTACTATATAACGTTATTCCTTATACTGCGATACTATGTAACTGTATACGTTATAACGTAGTACTATACAACGATATACGTTACATCGTAGTACTACATAACGTTATACGTCATATTGTAGTACTATATTACGTTATACGTTATAATGCGATACTATGTAACTATATACGTCATAACGTAGTACTATATAACGTTACGCGTTATAACGTAGTACTATCCAACGTTATACGATATAACGTAGTACTATATAACGTTATACGTTATAACGTAGTACTATATAGCGTTATACGTCATAAAGTAGTACTATATAACGTTATACGTTATAATGCAGTACTGTGTAACTATATACGTTATAACGTAGTACTATACAACGTTATACAATATAACGTAGTACTATACAACGTTATACAATATAACGTAGTACTATACAACGTTATACAATATAACGTAGTACTATATAAAGTTCTACGTTATAACGTAGTACTATATAACGTTATACGTCATAAAGTTGTACTATATAACGTTATACGTTATAATGCGATGCTGTGTAACTATATACGTTATAACGTAGTACTATACAACGTTATACAATATAACGTAGTACTATACAACGTTATACGATATAACGTAGTACTATACAACGTTATACAATATAACGTAGTACTATACAACGTTATACGTTATAACGTAGTACTATACAACGTTATACAATATAACGTAGTACTATACAACGTTATACGTTATAACGTAGTACTATATAAAGTTATACGTTATAACGTAGTACTGTATAAAGTTATACGTTATAACGTAGTACTATATAACGTTATACGTCATAAAGTAGTACTCTATAACGTCATACGTTATAATGCGATACTATGTAACTATATACGTTATAACGTAATACTATAAAACGTTTCATGTTATAACGTAGTACTATATAACGTTACACCTTTTGACGTACTACTATACAACGTTATACGATATAACGTAGTACTATAAAACGTTTCATTTTATAACGTAGTACTATATATCGTTATACCTTTTGACGTATTACTATACAACGTTATACGATATAACGTAGTACTATACAACGTTGTACAATATAACGTAGTACTATACAACGTTATACGTTATAACGTAGTACTATATAATGTAATACCTTATGACGTACTACTATACAACGTTATACCTTATGACGTACTACTATACAACGTTTTACGTTATAATGTAGTACTATAAACGATATACGTTACATCGTAGTACTATATAACGTTATACGTCATAAAGTATTACTCTATAACGTTATACGTTATAATGCGATACTATGTAACTATATACGTTATAACGTAGTACTATATAAAGTTATACGTTATATCGTAGTACTATATAACGTTATACGTTATATCGTAGTACTATATAACGTTATACGTCATAAAGTAGTACTCTATAACGTCATACGTTATAATGCGATACTATGTAACTAGATACGTTATAGCGTAATACTATAAAACGTTTCATGTTATATCGTAGTACTATATAACGTTATACCTTTTGACGTACTACTATACAACGTTATACGATATAACGTAGTACTATATAACGTTATACGTTATAACGTAGTACTATATATCGTTGTACGTCATAAAGTAGTACTATATAACGTTATACGTTATATCGTAGTACTATACAACGTTATACAATATAACGTAGTACTATACAACGTTATACGTTATAACGTAGTACTATATAACGTTATACGTTATATCGTAGTACTATATAACGTTATACGTCATAAAGTAGTACTATATAACGTTATACGTTATAATGCGATACTATGTAACTATATACGTTATAACGTAGTACTATACAACGTTATACGATATAACGTAGTACTATAAAACGTTTCATTTTATAACGTAGTATTATATAACGTTATACGTCATAAAGTAGTACTATATAACGTTATACGTTATAATGCGATACTATGTAACTATATACGTTATAACGTAGTACTATACAACGTTATACGATATAACGTAGTACTATAAAACGTTTCATTTTATAACGTAGTATTATATATCGTTATACCTTTTGACGTACTACTATACAACGTTATACGATATAACGTAGTACTATACAACGTTATACAATATAACGTAGTACTATACAACGTTATACGTTATAACCTAGTACTATATAATGTAATACCTTATGAGGTACTACTATACAACGTTATACCTTATGACGTACTACTATACAACGTTTTACGTTATAAAGTAGTACTATATAACGATATACGTTACATCGTAGTACTATATAACGTTATACGTCATAAAGTAGTACTCTATAACGTTATACGTTATAATGCGATACTATGTAACTATATACGTTATAACGTAGTACTATATAAAGTTATACGTTATAACGTAGTACTATATAACGTTATACGTTATATCGTAGTACTATATAACGTTATACGTCATAAAGTAGTACTCTATAACGTCATACGTTATAATGCGATACTATGTAACTATGTACGTTATAACGTAATACTATAAAACGTTATACGTTATAAAGTAGTACTATATAACGTTATACGTTATAATGCGATACTATGTAACTGTATACGTTATAACGTAGTACTATACAACGTTATACGATATACCGTAGTACTATATAATGTTATACGTTATAACGTAGTACTATACAACGTTATAGGCTATAACGTAGTACTATATAACGTAATACCTTATGACGTACTACTATACAAAGCTATACCTTATGTCGTACTACTATACAACGTTTTACGTTATAACGTAGTACTATACAACGATATACGTTACATCGTAGTACTACATAACGTTATACGTCATAAAGTAGTACTATATTACGTTACACGTTATAATGCGATACTATGTAACTATATACGTTATAACGTAGTACTATATGACGTTACACGTTATAACGTAGTACTATACAACGTTTCACGATATAACGTAGTACTACATAATGTTATACGTTATAATGAGATACAATGTAACTACATATGTTATATCGTAGTTCTATATAACGTTATACGTTATAATGCGATACTATGTAACTGTATACGTTATAACGTAGTACTATACAACGTTATACGTTATAACGTAGTACTATATAACGTTATACGTTATAACGTAATACTATAAAACGTTTCATGTTATAACGTAGCACTATATAACGTTATACCTTATGACGTACTACTATACAACGTTATACCTTATGACGTACTACTATACAACGTTTTACGTTATAATGTAGTACTATAAACGATATACGTTACATCGTAGTACTATATAACGTTATACGTCATAAAGTAGTACTCTATAACGTTATACGTTATAATGCGATACTATGTAACTATATACGTTATAACGTAGTACTATATAAAGTTATACGTTATATCGTAGTACTATATAACGTTATACGTTATATCGTAGTACTATATAACGTTATACGTCATAAAGTAGTACTCCATAACGTCATACGTTATAATGCGATACTATGTAACTAGATACGTTATAGCGTAATACTATAAAACGTTTCATGTTATATCGTAGTACTATATAACGTTATACCTTTTGACGTACTACTATACAACGTTATACGATATAACGTAGTACTATATAACGTTATACGTTATAACGTAGTACTATATATCGTTGTACGTCATAAAGTAGTACTATATAACGTTATACGTCATAAAGTAGTACTATATAACGTTATACTTTATACTGCGATACTATGTAACTATATAAGTTATAACGTAATACTATAAAACGTTTCATGTTATAACGTAGTACTATATAACGTTATACCTTTTGACGTACTACTATACAACGTTATACGATATAACGTAGTACTATATAATGTTATACGTTATAACGTAATACTATATAAAGTTATACGTTATAACGTAGTACTATACAACGTTATACAATATAACATAGTACTATACAACGTTATACAATATAACGTAGTACTATATGAAGTTATACGTTATACCGTATTACTATACAACGATATACGTTACATCGTAGTACTACATATCGTTATACGTCATAAAGTAGTACTATATTACGTTATACGTTATATCGTAGTACTATATAACGTTATACGTCATAAAGTAGTACTCTATAACGTCATACGTTATAATGCGATACTATGTAACTGTATACGTTATAACGTAGTACTATATAAAGTTATACGTTATAACGTAGTACTATATAACGTTATACGTTATATCGTAGTACTATATAACGTTATACGTCATAAAGTAGTACTCTATAACGTCATACGTTATAATGCGATACTATGTAACTATATACGTTATGACGTAGTACTATATAACGTTATACGATATAACGTAGTACTATATAAAGTTATACGTTATAACGTAGTACTATATAACGTTACACGTTATAACGTAGTACTATACAACGTTATACGATATAACGTAGTACTATATAACGTTATACGTTATAACGTAGTACTATATATCGTTATACGTCATAAAGTAGTACTATATAACGTTATACGTCATAAAGTAGCACTATATAACGTTATACCTTATACTGCGATACTATGTAACTATATAAGTTATAACGTAATACTATAAAACGTTTCATGTTATAACGTAGTACTATATAACGTTATACCTTTTGACGTACTACTATACAACGTTATACGATATAACGTAGTACTATATAATGTTATACGTTATAACGTAATACTATATAAAGTTATACGTTATAACGTAGTACTATATAATGTAATACCTTATGACGTACTACTATACAACGCTATACCTTATGTCGTACTACTATACAACGTTTTGCGTTATACCGTAGTACTATACAACGATATACGTTACATCGTAGTACTACATATCGTTATACGTCATAAAGTAGTACTATATTACGTTATACGTTATAATGCGATACTATGTAACTATATACGTTATGACGTAGTACTATATAACGTTATACGATATAACGTAGTACTATATAAAGTTATACGTTATAACGTAGTACTATATAACGTTATACGTTATAACGTAGTACTATATAACGTTATACGTTATAATGCGCTACTATGTAACTATATAAGTCATAACGTAACACTATAAAACGTTTCATGTTATAACGTAGTTCTATATAACGTTATACCTTTTGACGTACTACTATACAACGTTATACTATATAACGTAGTACTATATAATGTTATACGTTATAACGTAGTACTATATAACGTTATACGATATAACGTAGTACTATATAAAGTTATACGTTATAACGTAGTACTATACAACGTTATACAATATAACATAGTACTATACAACGTTATACAATATAACGTAGTACTATATAAAGTTATACGTTATACCGTAGTACTATACAACGATATACGTTACATCGTAGTACTACATATCGTTATACGTCATAAAGTAGTACTATATTACGTTATACGTTATAATGCGATACTATGTAACTATATACGTTATAACGTAGTACTATATAACGTTATACGATATAACGTAGTACTATATAAAGTTATACGTTATAACGTAGTACTATATAACGTTATACGTCATAAAGTAGTACTATATAACGTTGTACGCTATAATGTGATACTATGTAACTATATACGTTATAAAGTAATACTATACAACGTTACACGATACAACGTAGTACTATATTAAGTTATACGTTATAACGTAGTACTATATAACGTTATACGTTATAACGTAATACTATAAAACGTTTCATGTTATAACGTAGTACTATATAACGTTATACCTTTTGACGTACTACTATACAACGTTATACGATATAACGCAGTACTATATAACGTTATACGTTATATCGTAGTACTATATAACGTTATACGATATAACGTAGTACTACATAACGTTATACGTCATAAAGTAGTACTATATTACGTTATACGATATAACGTAGTACTACATAACGTTATACGTCATAAAGTAGTACTACATAATGTTATACGTTATAATGAGATACTATGTAACTACATATGTTATATCGTAGTACTATATAACGTTATACGTCATAACGTAATACTATAAAACGTTTCATGTTATAACGTAGTACTATATAACGTTATACCGTTTGACGTACTACTATATAACGTTATACGTTATATCGTAGTACTATATAACGTTATACGTCATAAAGTAGTACTCTATAACGTTATACGTTTTAATGCGATACTATGTAACTATATATGTTATAACGTAGTACTATACAACGTTATACGATATAACGTAGTACTATATAAAGTTATACGTTATAACGTAGTACTATATAAAGTTATACGTTATAACGTAGTACTATATAACGTTATACGTTATATCGTAGTACTATATAACGTTATACGATATAACGTAGTACTACATAACGTTATACGTCATAAAGTAGTACTACATAATGTTATACGTTATAATGAGATACTATGTAACTACATATGTTATATCGTAGTACTATATAACGTTATACGTTATAATGCGATACTATGTAACTGTATACGTTATAACGTAGTACTATACAACGTTATACGTTATAACGTAGTACTATATAACGTTATACGTTATAACGTAGTACTATACAACGTTATACGTTATAATGTAGTACTATACAACGTTATACGTTACAACGTGATACTATATAACGTTATACGTTATATCGTAGTACTATATAACGTTATACGATATAACGTAGTACTACATAACGTTATACGTCATAAAGTAGTACTATATTACGTTATGCGTTATAATGCGATACTATGTAACTATATACGTTATAACGTAGTACTATATAACGTTATACGTCATAACGTAATACTATAAAACGTTTCATGTTATAACGTAGTACTATATAACGTTATACCGTTTGACGTACTACTATACAACGTTATACGATATAACGTAGTACTATATAAAGTTATACGTTATAACGTAGTACTATATAACGTTATACGTTATATCGTAGTACTATATAACGTTATACGTCATAAAGTAGTACTCTATAACGTTATACGTTTTAATGCGATACTATGTAACTATATACGTTATAACGTAGTACTATACAACGTTATACGATATAACGTAGTACTATATAAAGTTATACGTTATAACGTAGTACTATATAAAGTTATACGTTATAACGTAGTACTATATAACATATACGTTATATCGTAGTACTATATAACGTTATACGTCATAAAGTAGTACTGTATAACGTTATACGTTATAATGCGATACTATGTAACTATATACGTTATAACGTAGTACTATAAAACGTTACACGATACAACGTAGTACTATATTAAGTTATACGTTATAACGTAGTACTATATAACGTTATACGTTATAACGTAATACTATAAGACGTTTCATGTTATAACGTAGCACTATATAACGTTATACCTTTTGACGTACTACTATACAACGTTATACGATATATCGTAGTACTCTATAACGTTATACGTTATAATGCGATACTATGTAACTATATACGTTATAACGTAATACTATAAAACGTTACACGATACAACGTAGTACTATATTAAGTTATACGTTATAACGTAGTACTATATAACGTTATACGTTATAACGTAATACTATAAGACGTTTCATGTTATAACGTAGCACTATATAACGTTATACCTTTTGACGTACTACTATACAACGTTATACGATATATCGTAGTACTACATAATGTTATACGTTATAATGCGATACTATGTAACTATATACGTTATAACGTAATACTATAAAACGTTACACGATACAACGTAGTACTATATTAAGTTATACGTTATAACGTAGTACTATATATCGTTATACGTCATAAAGTAGTACTATATAACGTTATACGTCATAAAGTAGCACTATATAACGTTATACCTTATACTGCGATACTATGTAACTATATAAGTTATAACGTAATACTATAAAACGTTTCATGTTATAACGTAGTACTATATAACGTTATACCTTTTGACGTACTACTATACAACGTTATACGATATAACGTAGTACTATATAATGTTATACGTTATAACGTAATACTATATAAAGTTATACGTTATAACGTAGTACTATATAATGTAATACCTTATGACGTACTACTATACAACGCTATACCTTATGTCGTACTACTATACAACGTTTTGCGTTATACCGTAGTACTATACAACGATATACGTTACATCGTAGTACTACATATCGTTATACGTCATAAAGTAGTACTATATTACGTTATACGTTATAATGCGATACTATGTAACTATATACGTTATGACGTAGTACTATATAACGTTATACGACATAACGTAGTACTATATAAAGTTATACGTTATAACGTAGTACTATATAACGTTATACGTTATAACGTAGTACTATATAACGTTATACGTTATAATGCGCTACTATGTAACTATATAAGTCATAACGTAACACTATAAAACGTTTCATGTTATAACGTAGTTCTATATAACGTTATACCTTTTGACGTACTACTATACAACGTTATACTATATAACGTAGTACTATATAATGTTATACGTTATAACGTAGTACTATATAACGTTATACGATATAACGTAGTACTATATAAAGTTATACGTTATAACGTAGTACTATACAACGTTATACAATATAACATAGTACTATACAACGTTATACAATATAACGTAGTACTATATAAAGTTATACGTTATACCGTAGTACTATACAACGATATACGTTACATCGTAGTACTACATATCGTTATACGTCATAAAGTAGTACTATATTACGTTATACGTTATAATGCGATACTATGTAACTATATACGTTATAACGTAGTACTATATAACGTTATACGATATAACGTAGTACTATATAAAGTTATACGTTATAACGTAGTACTATATAACGTTATACGTCATAAAGTAGTACTATATAACGTTGTACGCTATAATGTGATACTATGTAACTATATACGTTATAAAGTAATACTATACAACGTTACACGATACAACGTAGTACTATATTAAGTTATACGTTATAACGTAGTACTATATAACGTTATACGTTATAACGTAATACTATAAAACGTTTCATGTTATAACGTAGTACTATATAACGTTATACCTTTTGACGTACTACTATACAACGTTATACGATATAACGTAGTACTATATAACGTTATACGTTATATCGTAGTACTATATAACGTTATACGATATAACGTAGTACTACATAACGTTATACGTCATAAAGTAGTACTATATTACGTTATACGATATAACGTAGTACTACATAACGTTATACGTCATAAAGTAGTACTACATAATGTTATACGTTATAATGAGATACTATGTAACTACATATGTTATATCGTAGTACTATATAACGTTATACGTCATAACGTAATACTATAAAACGTTTCATGTTATAACGTAGTACTATATAACGTTATACCGTTTGACGTACTACTATATAACGTTATACGTTATATCGTAGTACTATATAACGTTATACGTCATAAAGTAGTACTCTATAACGTTATACGTTTTAATGCGATACTATGTAACTATATATGTTATAACGTAGTACTATACAACGTTATACGATATAACGTAGTACTATATAAAGTTATACGTTATAACGTAGTACTATATAAAGTTATACGTTATAACGTAGTACTATATAACGTTATACGTTATATCGTAGTACTATATAACGTTATACGATATAACGTAGTACTACATAACGTTATACGTCATAAAGTAGTACTACATAATGTTATACGTTATAATGAGATACTATGTAACTACATATGTTATATCGTAGTACTATATAACGTTATACGTTATAATGCGATACTATGTAACTGTATACGTTATAACGTAGTACTATACAACGTTATACGTTATAACGTAGTACTATATAACGTTATACGTTATAACGTAGTACTATACAACGTTATACGTTATAATGTAGTACTATACAACGTTATACGTTACAACGTGATACTATATAACGTTATACGTTATATCGTAGTACTATATAACGTTATACGATATAACGTAGTACTACATAACGTTATACGTCATAAAGTAGTACTATATTACGTTATGCGTTATAATGCGATACTATGTAACTATATACGTTATAACGTAGTACTATATAACGTTATACGTCATAACGTAATACTATAAAACGTTTCATGTTATAACGTAGTACTATATAACGTTATACCGTTTGACGTACTACTATACAACGTTATACGATATAACGTAGTACTATATAAAGTTATACGTTATAACGTAGTACTATATAACGTTATACGTTATATCGTAGTACTATATAACGTTATACGTCATAAAGTAGTACTCTATAACGTTATACGTTTTAATGCGATACTATGTAACTATATACGTTATAACGTAGTACTATACAACGTTATACGATATAACGTAGTACTATATAAAGTTATACGTTATAACGTAGTACTATATAAAGTTATACGTTATAACGTAGTACTATATAACATATACGTTATATCGTAGTACTATATAACGTTATACGTCATAAAGTAGTACTGTATAACGTTATACGTTATAATGCGATACTATGTAACTATATACGTTATAACGTAGTACTATAAAACGTTACACGATACAACGTAGTACTATATTAAGTTATACGTTATAACGTAGTACTATATAACGTTATACGTTATAACGTAATACTATAAGACGTTTCATGTTATAACGTAGCACTATATAACGTTATACCTTTTGACGTACTACTATACAACGTTATACGATATATCGTAGTACTCTATAACGTTATACGTTATAATGCGATACTATGTAACTATATACGTTATAACGTAATACTATAAAACGTTACACGATACAACGTAGTACTATATTAAGTTATACGTTATAACGTAGTACTATATAACGTTATACGTTATAACGTAATACTATAAGACGTTTCATGTTATAACGTAGCACTATATAACGTTATACCTTTTGACGTACTACTATACAACGTTATACGATATATCGTAGTACTACATAATGTTATACGTTATAATGCGATACTATGTAACTATATACGTTATAACGTAATACTATAAAACGTTACACGATACAACGTAGTACTATATTAAGTTATACGTTATAACGTAGTACTATATATCGTTATACGTCATAAAGTAGTACTATATAACGTTATACGTCATAAAGTAGCACTATATAACGTTATACCTTATACTGCGATACTATGTAACTATATAAGTTATAACGTAATACTATAAAACGTTTCATGTTATAACGTAGTACTATATAACGTTATACCTTTTGACGTACTACTATACAACGTTATACGATATAACGTAGTACTATATAATGTTATACGTTATAACGTAATACTATATAAAGTTATACGTTATAACGTAGTACTATATAATGTAATACCTTATGACGTACTACTATACAACGCTATACCTTATGTCGTACTACTATACAACGTTTTGCGTTATACCGTAGTACTATACAACGATATACGTTACATCGTAGTACTACATATCGTTATACGTCATAAAGTAGTACTATATTACGTTATACGTTATAATGCGATACTATGTAACTATATACGTTATGACGTAGTACTATATAACGTTATACGATATAACGTAGTACTATATAAAGTTATACGTTATAACGTAGTACTATATAACGTTATACGTTATAACGTAGTACTATATAACGTTATACGTTATAATGCGCTACTATGTAACTATATAAGTCATAACGTAACACTATAAAACGTTTCATGTTATAACGTAGTTCTATATAACGTTATACCTTTTGACGTACTACTATACAACGTTATACGATATAACGTAGTACTATATAATGTTATACGTTATAGCGTAGTACTATATAACGTTATACGATATAACGTAGTACTATATAAAGTTATACGTTATAACGTAGTACTATACAACGTTATACAATATAACATAGTACTATACAACGTTATACAATATAACGTAGTACTATATAAAGTTATACGTTATACCGTAGTACTATACAACGATATACGTTACATCGTAGTACTACATATCGTTATACGTCATAAAGTAGTACTATATTACGTTATACGTTATAATGCGATACTATGTAACTATATACGTTATAACGTAGTACTATATAACGTTATACGATATAACGTAGTACTATATAAAGTTATACGTTATAACGTAGTACTATATAACGTTATACGTCATAAAGTAGTACTATATAACGTTGTACGCTATAATGTGATACTATGTAACTATATACGTTATAAAGTAATACTATACAACGTTACACGATACAACGTAGTACTATATTAAGTTATACGTTATAACGTAGTACTATATAACGTTATACGTTATAACGTAATACTATAAAACGTTTCATGTTATAACGTAGTACTATATAACGTTATACCTTTTGACGTACTACTATACAACGTTATACGATATAACGTAGTACTATATAACGTTATACGTTATATCGTAGTACTATATAACGTTATACGATATAACGTAGTACTACATAACGTTATACGTCATAAAGTAGTACTATATTACGTTATACGATATAACGTAGTACTACATAACGTTATACGTCATAAAGTAGTACTACATAATGTTATACGTTATAATGAGATACTATGTAACTACATATGTTATATCGTAGTACTATATAACGTTATACGTCATAACGTAATACTATAAAACGTTTCATGTTATAACGTAGTACTATATAACGTTATACCGTTTGACGTACTACTATATAACGTTATACGTTATATCGTAGTACTATATAACGTTATACGTCATAAAGTAGTACTCTATAACGTTATACGTTTTAATGCGATACTATGTAACTATATATGTTATAACGTAGTACTATACAACGTTATACGATATAACGTAGTACTATATAAAGTTATACGTTATAACGTAGTACTATATAAAGTTATACGTTATAACGTAGTACTATATAACGTTATACGTTATATCGTAGTACTATATAACGTTATACGATATAACGTAGTACTACATAACGTTATACGTCATAAAGTAGTACTACATAATGTTATACGTTATAATGAGATACTATGTAACTACATATGTTATATCGTAGTACTATATAACGTTATACGTTATAATGCGATACTATGTAACTGTATACGTTATAACGTAGTACTATACAACGTTATACGTTATAACGTAGTACTATATAACGTTATACGTTATAACGTAGTACTATACAACGTTATACGTTATAATGTAGTACTATACAACGTTATACGTTACAACGTGATACTATATAACGTTATACGTTATATCGTAGTACTATATAACGTTATACGATATAACGTAGTACTACATAACGTTATACGTCATAAAGTAGTACTATATTACGTTATGCGTTATAATGCGATACTATGTAACTATATACGTTATAACGTAGTACTATATAACGTTATACGTCATAACGTAATACTATAAAACGTTTCATGTTATAACGTAGTACTATATAACGTTATACCGTTTGACGTACTACTATACAACGTTATACGATATAACGTAGTACTATATAAAGTTATACGTTATAACGTAGTACTATATAACGTTATACGTTATATCGTAGTACTATATAACGTTATACGTCATAAAGTAGTACTCTATAACGTTATACGTTTTAATGCGATACTATGTAACTATATACGTTATAACGTAGTACTATACAACGTTATACGATATAACGTAGTACTATATAAAGTTATACGTTATAACGTAGTACTATATAAAGTTATACGTTATAACGTAGTACTATATAACATATACGTTATATCGTAGTACTATATAACGTTATACGTCATAAAGTAGTACTGTATAACGTTATACGTTATAATGCGATACTATGTAACTATATACGTTATAACGTAGTACTATAAAACGTTACACGATACAACGTAGTACTATATTAAGTTATACGTTATAACGTAGTACTATATAACGTTATACGTTATAACGTAATACTATAAGACGTTTCATGTTATAACGTAGCACTATATAACGTTATACCTTTTGACGTACTACTATACAACGTTATACGATATATCGTAGTACTCTATAACGTTATACGTTATAATGCGATACTATGTAACTATATACGTTATAACGTAATACTATAAAACGTTACACGATACAACGTAGTACTATATTAAGTTATACGTTATAACGTAGTACTATATAACGTTATACGTTATAACGTAATACTATAAGACGTTTCATGTTATAACGTAGCACTATATAACGTTATACCTTTTGACGTACTACTATACAACGTTATACGATATATCGTAGTACTACATAATGTTATACGTTATAATGCGATACTATGTAACTATATACGTTATAACGTAATACTATAAAACGTTACACGATACAACGTAGTACTATATTAAGTTATACGTTATAACGTAGTACTATATATCGTTATACGTCATAAAGTAGTACTATATAACGTTATACGTCATAAAGTAGCACTATATAACGTTATACCTTATACTGCGATACTATGTAACTATATAAGTTATAACGTAATACTATAAAACGTTTCATGTTATAACGTAGTACTATATAACGTTATACCTTTTGACGTACTACTATACAACGTTATACGATATAACGTAGTACTATATAATGTTATACGTTATAACGTAATACTATATAAAGTTATACGTTATAACGTAGTACTATATAATGTAATACCTTATGACGTACTACTATACAACGCTATACCTTATGTCGTACTACTATACAACGTTTTGCGTTATACCGTAGTACTATACAACGATATACGTTACATCGTAGTACTACATATCGTTATACGTCATAAAGTAGTACTATATTACGTTATACGTTATAATGCGATACTATGTAACTATATACGTTATGACGTAGTACTATATAACGTTATACGATATAACGTAGTACTATATAAAGTTATACGTTATAACGTAGTACTATATAACGTTATACGTTATAACGTAGTACTATATAACGTTATACGTTATAATGCGCTACTATGTAACTATATAAGTCATAACGTAACACTATAAAACGTTTCATGTTATAACGTAGTTCTATATAACGTTATACCTTTTGACGTACTACTATACAACGTTATACGATATAACGTAGTACTATATAATGTTATACGTTATAGCGTAGTACTATATAACGTTATACGATATAACGTAGTACTATATAAAGTTATACGTTATAACGTAGTACTATACAACGTTATACAATATAACATAGTACTATACAACGTTATACAATATAACGTAGTACTATATAAAGTTATACGTTATACCGTAGTACTATACAACGATATACGTTACATCGTAGTACTACATATCGTTATACGTCATAAAGTAGTACTATATTACGTTATACGTTATAATGCGATACTATGTAACTATATACGTTATAACGTAGTACTATATAACGTTATACGATATAACGTAGTACTATATAAAGTTATACGTTATAACGTAGTACTATATAACGTTATACGTCATAAAGTAGTACTATATAACGTTGTACGTTATAATGTGATACTATGTAACTATATACGTTATAAAGTAATACTATACAACGTTACACGATACAACGTAGTACTATATTAAGTTATACGTTATAACGTAGTACTATATAACGTTATACGTTATAACGTAATACTATAAAACGTTTCATGTTATAACGTAGTACTATATAACGTTATACCTTTTGACGTACTACTATACAACGTTATACGATATAACGTAGTACTATATAACGTTATACGTTATATCGTAGTACTATATAACGTTATACGATATAACGTAGTACTACATAACGTTATACGTCATAAAGTAGTACTATATTACGTTATACGATATAACGTAGTACTACATAACGTTATACGTCATAAAGTAGTACTACATAATGTTATACGTTATAATGAGATACTATGTAACTACATATGTTATATCGTATTACTATATAACGTTATACGTCATAACGTAATACTATAAAACGTTTCATGTTATAACGTAGTACTATATAACGTTATACCGTTTGACGTACTACTATATAACGTTATACGTTATATCGTAGTACTATATAACGTTATACGTCATAAAGTAGTACTCTATAACGTTATACGTTTTAATGCGATACTATGTAACTATATATGTTATAACGTAGTACTATACAACGTTATACGATATAACGTAGTACTATATAAAGTTATACGTTATAACGTAGTACTATATAAAGTTATACGTTATAACGTAGTACTATATAACGTTATACGTTATATCGTAGTACTATATAACGTTATACGATATAACGTAGTACTACATAACGTTATACGTCATAAAGTAGTACTACATAATGTTATACGTTATAATGAGATACTATGTAATTACATATGTTATATCGTAGTACTATATAACGTTATACGTTATAATGCGATACTATGTAACTGTATACGTTATAACGTAGTACTATACAACGTTATACGTTATAACGTAGTACTATATAACGTTATACGTTATAACGTAGTACTATACAACGTTATACGTTATAATTTAGTACTATACAACGTTATACGTTATAACGTAGTACTATATAACGTTATACGTCATAAAGTAGTACTACATAATGTTATACGTTATAATGAGATACTATGTAATTACATATGTTATATCGTAGTACTATATAACGTTATACGTTATAATGCGATACTATGTAACTGTATACGTTATAACGTAGTACTATACAACGTTATACGATATAACGTAGTACTATATAAAGTTATACGTCATAACGTAATACTATAAAACGTTTCATGTTATAACGTAGTACTATATAACGTTATACCGTTTGACGTACTACTATACAACGTTATACGATATAACGTAGTACTATATAAAGTTATACGTTATAACGTAGTACTATATAACGTTATACGTTATATCGTAGTACTATATAACGTTATACGTCATAAAGTAGTACTCTATAACGTTATACGTTTTAATGCGATACTATGTAACTATATACGTTATAACGTAGTACTATACAACGTTATACGATATAACGTAGTACTATATAAAGTTATACGTTATAACGTAGTACTATATAAAGTTATACGTTATAACGTAGTACTATATAACATATACGTTATATCGTAGTACTATATAACGTTATACGTCATAAAGTAGTACTGTATAACGTTATACGTTATAATGCGATACTTTGTAACTATATACGTTATAACGTAGTACTATAAAACGTTACACGATACAACGTAGTACTATATTAAGTTATACGTTATAACGTAGTACTATATAACGTTATACGTTATAACGTAATACTATAAGACGTTTCATGTTATAACGTAGCACTATATAACGTTATACCTTTTGACGTACTACTATACAACGTTATACGATATATCGTAGTACTCTATAACGTTATACGTTATAATGCGATACTATGTAACTATATACGTTATAACGTAATACTATAAAACGTTACACGATACAACGTAGTACTATATTAAGTTATACGTTATAACGTAGTACTATATAACGTTATACGTTATAACGTAATACTATAAGACGTTTCATGTTATAACGTAGCACTATATAACGTTATACCTTTTGACGTACTACTATACAACGTTATACGATATATCGTAGTACTACATAATGTTATACGTTATAATGCGATACTATGTAACTATATACGTTATAACGTAATACTATAAAACGTTACACGATACAACGTAGTACTATATTAAGTTATACGTTATAACGTAGTACTATATAACGTTATACGTTATAACGTAATACTATAAAACGTTTCATGTTATAACGTAGCACTATATAACGTTATACCTTTTGACGTACTACTATACAACGTTATACGTTATAACGTAGTACTATATAAAGTTATACGTTATAACGTAGTACTATACAACGTTATACGATATAACGTAGTACTATAAAACGTTTCATTTTATAACGTAGTACTATATATCGTTATACCTTTTGACGTACTACTATACAACGTTATACGATATAACGTAGTACTATAAAACGTTTCATTTTATAACGTAGTACTATATATCGTTATACCTTTTGACGTATTACTATACAACGTTATACGATATAACGTAGTACTATACAACGTTGTACAATATAACGTAGTACTATACAACGTTATACGTTATAACGTAGTACTATATAATGTAATACCTTATGACGTACTACTATACAACGTTATACCTTATGACGTACTACTATACAACGTTATACCTTTTGACGTACTACTATACAACGTTTTACGTTATAACGTAGTACTATATAAAGTTCTACGTTATAACGTAGTACTATATAACGTTATACGTCATAAAGTTGTACTATATAACGTTATACGTTATAATGCGATACTGTGTAACTATATACGTTATAACGTAGTACTATACAACGTTATACAATATAACGTAGTACTATACAACGTTATACGTTACAACGTAGTACTATATAAAGTTATACGTTATTACGTAGTACTATATAAAGTTATACGTTATATCGTAGTACTATATAACGTTATACGTTATAATGCGATACTATGTAACTATATACGTTATAACGTAGTACTATACAACGTTATACGATATAACGTAGTACTATAAAACGTTTCATTTTATAACGTAGTACTATATATCGTTATACCTTTTGACGTACTACTATACAACGTTATACGATATAACGTAGTACTATACAACGTTATACAATATAACGTAGTACTATACAACGTTATACGTTATAACGTAGTACTATACAACGTTATACAATATAACGTAGTACTATACAACGTTATACGTTATAACGTAGTACTATATAAAGTTATACGTTATAACGTAGTACTATACAACGTTATACGATATAACGTAGAACTATAAAACGTTTCATTTTATAACGTAGTACTATATATCGTTATACCTTTTGACGTACTACTATACAACGTTATACGATGTAACGTAGTACTATACAACGTTATATAATATAACGTAGTACTATACAACGTTATACGTTATAACGTAGTACTATAAAACGTTATACGTTATAACGTAGTACTATATAATGTAATACCTTATGACGTACTACTATACAACGTTATACCTTATGACGTACTACTATACAACGTTTTACGTTATAACGTAGTACTATATAACGATATACGTTATATCGTAGTACTATATAACGTTATACGTTATAAAGAGATACTATATAACGTTATACCTTATACTGCGATACTATGTAACTATATACGTCATAACGTAGTACTATACAACGTTATACGATATAACGTAGTACTACATCATGTTATACGTTATAATGAGATACTATGTAACTACATATGATATATCGTAGTACTATATAACGTTATACGTTATAATGCGATACTATGTAACTGTATACGTTATAACGTAGTACTATACAACGTTATACGTTATAACGTAGTACTATACAACGTTATACGTTATAACGTAGTACTATATAAAGTTATACGTTATAACGTAGTACTATATAACGTTATACGTTATAACGTAGTACTATATAACGTTATACGTTATAACGTAGTACTGTATAACGTTAGACGTCATAAAGTAGTACTATATAACGTTATAAGTTATAATGCGATACTATGTAACTATATACGTTATAACGTAGTACTATACAACGTCACACGATACAACGTAGTACTATATTAAGTTATACGTTATAACGTAGTACTATATAACGTTATACGTTATAACGTAATACTATAAAACGTTTCATGTTATAACGTAGCACTATATAACGTTATACCTTTTGACGTACTACTATACAACGTTATACGTTATAACGTAGTACTATATAAAGTTATACGTTATATCGTAGTACTATACAACGTTATACGATATAACGTAGTACTATAAAACGTTTCATTTTATAACGTAGTACTATATATCGTTATACCTTTTGACGTACTACTATACAACGTTATACGATATAACGTAGTACTATACAACGTTATACAATATAACGTAGTACTATACAACGTTATACGTTATAACGTAGTACTATATAATGTAATACCTTATGACGTACTACTATACAACGTTATACCTTATGACGTACTACTATACAACGTTTTACGTTATAACGTAGTACTATATAACGATATACGTTATATCGTAGTACTATATAACGTTATACGTTATAAAGAGATACTATGTAACTATATATGTTATATCGTAGTACTATATAACGTTATACGTTATAATGAGATACTATGTAACTATATACGTTATAACGTAGTACTATATAATGTAATACCTTATGACGTACTACTATACAACGTTATACCTCATGACGTACTACTATACAACGTTTTACGTTATAACGTAGTACTATATAACGATATACGTTACATCGTAGTACTACATAACGTTATACGTCATAAAGTAGTACTCTATAACGTTATACGTTATAATGCGATACTATGTAACTATATACGTTATAACGTAGTACTATATAACGTTATACGTTATAATGCGATACTGTGTAACTATGTACGTTATAACGTAGTACTATACAACGTTATACGTTATAACGTAGTACTATATTACGTTGTACGTTATAATGCGATACTATGTAACTATATACGTTATAACGTAGTACTATATAACGTTATACGTTATAATGCGATACTGTGTAACTATATACGTTATAACGTAGTACTATATAACGTCATACGTTATAATGCGATACTATGTAACTATATACGTTATAACGTAGTACTATATAACGTTACACGTTATAACGTAGTACTATACAACGTTATACGATATAACGTAGTACTATATATCGTTATACGTTATAACGTAGTACTATATATCGTTATACGTCATAAAGTAGTACTATATAACGTTATACGTCATAACGTAGTACTATATAACGTTATTCCTTATACTGCGATACTATGTAACTATATACGTCATAACGTAGTACTATACAACGTTATACGATATAACGTAGTACTACATAATGTTATACGTTATAATGAGATACTATGTAACGACATATGATATATCGTAGTACTATATAACGTTATACGTTATAATGCGATACTATGTAACTGTATACGTTATAACGTAGTACTATACAACGATATACGTTACATCGTAGTACTACATAACGTTATACGTCATATTGTAGTACTATATTACGTTATACGTTATAATGCGATACTATGTAACTATATACGTCATAACGTAGTACTATATAACGTTACGCGTTATAACGTAGTACTATCCAACGTTATACGATATAACGTAGTACTATATAACGTTATACGTTATAACGTAGTACTATATAGCGTTATACGTCATAAAGTAGTACTATATAACGTTATACGTTATAATGCAGTACTGTGTAACTATATACGTTATAACGTAGTACTATACAACGTTATACAATATAACGTAGTACTATACAACGTTATACAATATAACGTAGTACTATACAACGTTATACAATATAACGTAGTACTATATAAAGTTATACGTTATAACGTAGTACTATATAAAGTTATACGTTATAACGTAGTACTATATAACGTTATACGTTATATAGTAGTACTATATAACGTTATACGTCATAAAGTAGTACTATATAACGTTATACCTTATACTGCGATACTATGTAACTATATACGTTATAACGTAGTACTATACAACGTTATACGATATAACGTAGTACTATAAAACGTTTCATGTTATAACGTAGTACTATATATCGTTATACCTTTTGACGTACAACTATACAACGTTATACGTTATAACGTAGTACTATATAGTTATACGTTATTACGTAGTACTATATAATGTAATACCTTATGACGTACTACTATACAACGTTATACCTTATGACGTACTAATATACAACGTTTTACGTTATAACGTAGTACTATATAAAGTTCTACGTTATAACGTAGTACTATATAACGTTATACGTCATAAAGTTGTACTATATAACGTTATACGTTATAATGCGATACTGTGTAACTATATACGTTATAACGTAGTACTATACAACGTTATACAATATAACGTAGTACTATACAACGTTATACGTTATAACGTAGTACTATATAAAGTTATACGTTATTACGTAGTACTATATAAAGTTATACGTTATAATGTAGTACTATATAACGTTATACGTTATAATGCGATACTATGTAACTATATACGTTATAACGTAGTACTATACAACGTTATACGATATAACGTAGTACTATAAAACGTTTCATTTTATAACGTAGTACTATATATCGTTATACCTTTTGACGTACTACTATACAACGTTATACGATATAACGTAGTACTATACAACGTTATACAATATAACGTAGTACTATACAACGTTATACGTTATAACGTAGTACTATACAACGTTATACAATATAACGTAGTACTATACAACGTTATACGTTATAACGTAGTACTATATAAAGTTATACGTTATAACGTAGTACTATACAACGTTATACGATATAACGTAGTACTATAAAACGTTTCATTTTATAACGTAGTACTATACAACGTTATACAATATAACGTAGTACTATACAACGTTATACGTTATAACGTAGTACTATATAATGTAATACCTTATGACGTACTACTATACAACGTTATACCTTATGACGTACTACTATACAACGTTATACGATATAACGTAGTACTATACAACGTTATACGTTATAACGTAGTACTATATAAAGTTATACGTTATAACGTAGTACTATATAAAGTTATACGTTATAACGTAGTACTATATAACGTTAAACGTCATAAAGTAGTACTCTATAACGTCATACGTTATAATGCGATACTATGTAACTGTATACGTTGTAACGTAGTACTATATAAAGTTATACGTTATAACGTAGTACTATATAACGTTATACGTCATAAAGTTGTACTATACAGCGTTATAAGTTATAATGCGATACTATGTAACTATATACGTTATAACGTAGTACTATACAACGTTACACGATACAACGTAGTACTATATTAAGTTATACGTTATAACGTAGTACTATATAACGTTATACGTTATAACGTAATACTATAAAACGTTTCATGTTATAACGTAGCACTACATAACGTTATACCTTTTGACGTACTACTATACAACGTTATACGATATAACGTAGTACTACATAATGTTATACGTTATAATGAGATACTATGTAACTACATATGTTATATCGTAGTACTATATAACGTTATAGGTTATAATGCGATACTATGTAACTGTATACGTTATAACGTAGTACTATACAACGTTATACAATATAACGTAGTATTATACAACGTTATACGTTATAACGTAGTATTATATAACGTTATACGTTATATCGTAGTACTATATAACGTTATACGTCATAAAGTAGTACTATATAACGTTATACGTTATAATGCGATACTATGTAACTATATACGTTATAACGTAGTACTATACAACGTTATACGATATAACGTAGTACTATAAAACGTTTCATTTTATAACGTAGTATTATATATCGTTATACCTTTTGACGTACTACTATACAACGTTATACGATATAACGTAGTACTATACAACGTTATACAATATAACGTAGTACTATACAACGTTATACGTTATAACCTAGTACTATATAATGTAATACCTTATGAGGTACTACTATACAACGTTATACCTTATGACGTACTACTATACAACGTTTGACGTTATAAAGTAGTACTATATAACGATATACGTTACATCGTAGTACTATATAACGTTATACGTCATAAAGTAGTACTCTATAACGTTATACGTTATAATGCGATACTATGTAACTAAATACGTTATAACGTAGTACTATATAAAGTTATACGTTATAACGTAGTACTATATAACGTTATACGTTATATCGTAGTACTATATAACGTTATACGTCATAAAGTAGTACTCTATAACGTCATACGTTATAATGCGATACTATGTAACTATGTACGTTATAACGTAATACTATAAAACGTTATACGTTATAAAGTAGTACTATATAACGTTATACGTTATAATGCGATACTATGTAACTGTATACGTTATAACGTAGTACTATACAACGTTATACGATATACCGTAGTACTATATAAAGTTACACGTTATAACGTAGTACTATACAACGTTATAGGCTATAACGTAGTACTATATAACGTAATACCTTATGACGTACTACTATACAAAGCTATACCTTATGTCGTACTACTATACAACGTTTTACGTTATAACGTAGTACTATACAACGATATACGTTACATCGTAGTACTACATAACGTTATACGTCATAAAGTAGTACTATATTACGTTACACGTTATAATGCGATACTATGTAACTATATACGTTATAACGTAGTACTATATGACGTTACACGTTATAACGTAGTACTATACAACGTTTCACGATATAACGTAGTACTATATAACGTTATACGTTATAACGTAGTACTATATAAAGTTATACGTCATAAAGTAGTACTATATAACGTTATACAATATAACGTAGTACTATACAACGTTATACGTTATAACGTAGTACTATATAAAGTTATACGTTATAACGTAGTACTATATAAAGTTATACGTTATAACGTAGTACTATATAACGTTATACGTTATATAGTAGTACTATATAACGTTATACGTCATAAAGTAGTACTATATAACGTTATACAATATAACGTAGTACTATACAACGTTATACAATATAACGTAGTACTATATAAAGTTATACGTTATAACGTAGTACTATATAACGTTATACGTTATATCGTAGTACTATATAACGTTATACGTCATAAAGTAGTACTATATAACGTTATACAATATAACGTAGTACTATACAACGTTATACAATATAACGTAGTACTATATGAAGTTATACAATATAACGTAGTACTATATAAAGTAATACGTTATAACGTAGTACTATACAACGTTATACGCTATAACTTAGTACTATATAACGTAATACCTTATGACGTACTACTATACAACGCTATACCTTATGTCGTACTACTATACAACGTTTTACGTTATAACGTAGTACTATATTACGTTATACGTTATAATGCGATACTATGTAACTATATACGTTATAACGTAGTACTATATAACGTTACACGTTATAACGTAGTACTATACAACGTTATACGATATAACGTAGTACTATATAACGTTATACGTTATAACGTAGTACTATATCACGTTATACGTCATAAAGTAGTACTATATAACGTTATACGTTATAATGCGATACTATGTAACTATATACGTTATAACGTAGTACTATACAACGTTATACGATATAACGTAGTACTATAAAACGTTATACAATATAACGTAGTACTATACAACGTTATACGTTATAACGTAGTACTATATAATGTAATACCTTATGAGGTACTACTATACAACGTTATACGTTATAACGTAGTACTATATAATGTAATACCTTATGAGGTACTACTATACAACGCTATACCTTATGTCGTACTACTATACAACGTTTTACGTTATAACGTAGTACTATATAACGTTATACGTCATAAAGTAGTACTCTATAACGTCATACGTTATAATGCGATACTATGTAACTATATACGTTATAACGTAATACTATAAAACGTTTCATGTTATAACGTAGTACTATATAACGTTATACGTTATATCGTAGTACTATATAACGTTATACGTCATAAAGTAGTACTCTATAACGTCATACGTTATAATGCGATACTATGTAACTATATACGTTATAACGTAATACTATAAAACGTTTCATGTTATAACGTAGTACTATATAACGTTATACCTTTTGACGTACTACTATACAACGTTATACGATATAACGTAGTACTACATATCGTTATACGTTATAATGAGATACTATGTAACTATATATGTTATATCGTATTACTATATAACGTTTTACGTTATAATGTGATACTATGTAACTATATACGTTATAACGTAGTACTATACAACGTTATACGTTATAAAGTAGTACTATATAACGTTATACGTTATAATGCGATACTATGTAACTGTATACGTTATAACGTAGTACTATACAACGTTATACGATATACCGTAATACTATATAAAGTTATACGTTATAACGTAGTACTATACAACGTTATAGGCTATAACGTAGTACTATATAACGTAATACCTTATGACGTACTACTATACAACGCTATACCTTATGTCGTACTACTATACAACGTTTTACGTTATAACGTAGTACTATACAACGATATACGATACATCGTAGTACTACATAACGTTATACGTCATAAAGTAGCACTATATTACGTTATACGTTATAATGCGATACTATGTAACTATATACGTTACAACGTAGTACTATATAACGTTACACGTTATAACGTAGTACTATACAACGTTATACGATATAACGTAGTACTATATAACGTTATACGTTATAACGTAGTACTATATAAAGTTATACGTTATAACGTAGTACTATATAACGTTATACGTTATATAGTAGTACTATATAACGTTATACGTCATAAAGTAGTACTATATAACGTTATACCTTATACTGCGATACTATGTAACTATATACGTTATAACGTAGTACTATACAACGTTATACGATATAACGTAGTACTATAAAACGTTTCATGTTATAACGTAGTACTATATAACGTTACACCTTTTGACGTACTACTATACAACGTTATACGATATAACGTAGTACTACATATCGTTATACGTTATAATGAGATACTATGTAACTATATATGTTATATCGTATTACTATATAACGTTTTACGTTATAATGTGATACTATGTAACTATATACGTTATAACGTAGTACTATACAACGTTATACGATATAACGTAGTACTATAAAACGTTTCATTTTATAACGTAGTATTAAATATCGTTATACCTTTTGACGTACTACTATACAACGTTATACGATATAACGTAGTACTATACAACGTTATACAATATAACGTAGTACTATACAACGTTATACGTTATAACGTAGTACTATATAATGTAATACCTTATGAGGTACTACTATACAACGTTATACCTTATGACGTACTACTATACAACGTTTTACGTTATAACGTAGTACTATATAACGATATACGTTACATCGTAGTACTATATAACGTTATACGTCATAAAGTAGTACTCTATAACGTTATACGTTATAATGCGATACTATGTAACTATATACGTTATAACGTAGTACTATATAAAGTTATACGTTATAACGTAGTACTATATAACGTTATACGTTATATCGTAGTACTATATAACGTTATACGTCATAAAGTAGTACTCTATAACGTCATACGTTATAATGCGATACTATGTAACTATATACGTTATAACGTAATACTATAAAACGTTTCATGTTATAACGTAGTACTATATAACGTTACACCTTTTGACGTACTACTATACAACGTTATACGATATAACGTAGTACTACATAACGTTATACGTTATAATGAGATACTATGTAACTATATATGTTATATCGTAGTACTATATAACGTTATACGTTATAATGCGATACTATGTAACTGTATACGTTATAACGTAGTACTATACAACGTTATTCGATATACCGTAGTACTATATAAAGTTATACGTTATAACGTAGTACTATACAACGTTTTACGTTATAACGTAGTACTATATAACGACATACGTTACATCGTAGTACTATATAACGTTATACGATATAACGTAGTACTACATAACGTTATACGTTATAATGAGATACTATGTAACTATATATGTTATATCGTAGTACTATGTAACGTTATACGTTATAATGTGATACTATGTAACTATATACGTTATAACGTAGTACTATACAACGTTACACGATACAACGTAGTACTATATAAAGTTATACGTTATAACGTAGTACTATATAACGTTATACGTTATAATGCGATACTATGTAACTATATACGTTACAACGTAATACTATAAAACGTTTCATGTTATAACGTAGTACTATATAACGTTATACCTTTTGACGTACTACTATACAACGTTATACGATATAACGTAGTACTACATAACGTTATACGTTATAATGCGATACTATGTAACTATATACGTTATAACGTAGTACTATACAACGTTATACGATATAACGTAGTACTATAAAACGTTTCATTTTATAACGTAGTACTATATATCGTTATACCTTTTGACGTACTACTATACAACGTTATACGATATAACGTAGTACTATATAAAGTTATACGTTATAACGTAGTACTATATAATGTAATACCTTATGACGTACTACTATACAACGTTATACCTTATAACGTACTACTATACAACGTTTTACGTTATAACGTAGTACTATATAACGATATACGTTACATCGTAGTACTATATAACGTTATACGTCATAAAGTAGTACTATATTACGTTATGCGTTATAATTCGATACTATGTAACTATATACGTTATAACGTAGTACTACATAACGTTATACGCTATAACGTAATACTATAAAACGTTTCATGTTATAACGTAGTAGTATATAACGTTATACCTTTTGACGTACTCCTATACAACGTTATACGATATAACGTAGTACTACATAATGTTATACGTTATAATGAGATACTATGTAACTATATATGTTATATCGTAGTACTATATAACGTTATACGTTATAATGCGATACTATGTAACTGTATACGTTATAACGTAGTACTATACAACGTTATGCGATACAACGTAGTACTATATAAAGTTATACGTTATAACGTAGTACTATATGAAGTTATACGTTATAACGTAGTACTATACAACGTTATACGTTATAACGTAGTACTATATAACGTAATACCTTATGACGTACTACTAAACAACGCTATACCTTATGTCGTACTACTATACAACGTTTTACGTTATAACGTAGTACTATATAACGATATACGTTACATCGTAGTACTATATAACGTTATACGTCATAAAGTAGTACTATATTACGTTATGCGTTATAATGCGATACTATGTAACTATATACGTTATAACGTAGTACTACATAACGTTATACGCTATAACGTAATACTATAAAACGTTTCATGTTATAACGTAGTAGTATATAACGTTATACCTTTTGACGTACTCCTATACAACGTTATACGATATAACGTAGTACTACATAATGTTATACGTTATAATGTGATACTATGTAACTATATACGTTATAACGTAGTACTATACAACGTTATACAATATAACGTAGTACTATATAAAGTTATACGTTATAACGTAGTACTATATAAAGTTATACGTTATAACGTAGTACTATATAACGTTATACGTTATATCGTAGTACTATATAACGTTATACGTCATAAAGTAGTACTCTATAACGTTCTACGTTATAATGCGATACTATGTAACTATATACGTTATAACGTACTACTATAAAACGTTTCATGTTATAACGTAGTAGTATATAACGTTATACCTTTTGACGTACTATTATACAACGTTATACGATATAACGTAGTACTACATAACGTTATACGTTATAATGAGATACTATGTAACTATATATGTTATATCGTAGTACTATGTAACGTTATACGTTATAATGTGATACTATGTAACTATATACGTTATAACGTAGTACTATACAACGTTATACGTTATAACGTAGTACTATATAACGTTATACGTCATAAAGTAGTACTATATAACGTTATAAGTTATAATGCGATACTATGTAACTATATACGTTATAACGTAGTACTATACAACGTTACACGATACAACGTAGTACTATATAAAGTTATACGTTATAACGTAGTACTATATAACGTTATACGTTATAATGCGATACTATGTAACTATATACGTTACAACGTAATACTATAAAACGTTTCATGTTATAACGTAGTACTATATAACGTTATATGTTATAATGCGATACTATGTAACTATATACGTTACAACGTAATACTATAAAACGTTTCATGTTATAACGTAGTACTATATAACGTTATACCTTTTGACGTACTACTATACAACGTTATACGATATAACGTAGTACTACATAACGTTATACGTTATAATGCGATACTATGTAACTATATACGTTATAACGTAGTACTATACAACGTTATACGATATAACGTAGTACTATAAAACGTTTCATTTTATAACGTAGTACTATATATCGTTATACCTTTTGACGTACTACTATACAACGTTATACGATATAACGTAGTACTATATAAAGTTATACGTTATAACGTAGTACTATATAACGTAATACCTTATGACGTACTACTATACAACGTTATACGGTATAACGTAGTACTACATAATGTTATACGTTATAATGAGATACTATGTAACTATATATGTTATATCGTAGTACTATATAACGTTATACGTTATAATGCGATACTATGTAACTGTATACGTTATAACCTATTACTATACAACGTTATACGATACAACGTAGTACTATATAAAGTTATACGTTATAACGTAGTACTATATGAAGTTATACGTTATAACGTAGTACTATACAACGTTATACGTTATAACGTAGTACTATATAACGTAATACCTTATGACGTACTACTAAACAACGCTATACCTTATGTCGTACTACTATACAACGTTTTACGTTATAACGTAGTACTATTTAACGATATACGTTACATGGTAGTACTATATAACGTTATACGTCATAAAGTAGTACTATATTACGTTATGCGTTATAATGCGATACTATGTAACTATATACGTTATAACGTAGTACTACATAACGGTATACGCTATGACGTAATACTATAAAGCGTTTCATGTTATAACGTAGTACTATATAACGTTATACCTTTTGACGTACTACTATACAATGTTATACGATATAACGTATTACTACATAACGTTATACGTTATAATGAGATACTATGTAACTATATATGTTATATCGTAGTACTATGTAACGTTATACGTTATAATGTGATATTATGTAACTATATACGTTATAACGTAGTACTATACAACGTTATACAATATAACGTAGTACTATATAAAGTTATACGTTATAACGTAGTACTATATAAAGTTATACGTTATAACGTAGTACTATATAACGTTATACGTTATATCGTAGTACTATATAACGTTATACGTCATAAAGTAGTACTCTATAACGTTCTACGTTATAATGCGATACTATGTAACTATATACGTTATAACGTACTACTATAAAACGTTTCATGTTATAACGTAGTAGTATATAACGTTATACCTTTTAACGTACTACTATACAACGTTATACGATATAACGTAGTACTACATAACGTTATACGTTATAATGAGATACTATGTAACTATATATGTTATATCGTAGTACTATATAACGTTATACGTTATAATGCGATACTATGTTACTGTATACGTTATAACGTAGTACTATACAACGTTATTCGATATACCGTAGTACTATATAAAGTTATACGTTATAACGTAGTACTATACAACGTTTTACGTTATAACGTAGTACTATATAACGACATACGTTACATCGTAGTACTATATAACGTTATACGATATAACGTAGTACTACATAACGTTATACGTTATAATGAGATACTATGTAACTATATATGTTATATCGTAGTACTATGTAACGTTATACGTTATAATGTGATACTATGTAACTATATACGTTATAACGTAGTACTATACAACGTTACACGATACAACGTAGTACTATATAAAGTTATACGTTATAACGTAGTACTATATAACGTTATACGTTATAATGCGATACTATGTAACTATATACGTTACAACGTAATACTATAAAACGTTTCATGTTATAACGTAGTACTATATAACGTTATACCTTTTGACGTACTACTATACAACGTTATACGATATAACGTAGTACTACATAACGTTATACGTTTTAATGCGATACTATGTAACTATATACGTTATAACGTAGTACTATACAACGTTATACGATATAACGTAGTACTATAAAACGTTTCATTTTATAACGTAGTACTATATATCGTTATACCTTTTGACGTACTACTATACAACGTTATACGATATAACGTAGTACTATATAAAGTTATACGTTATAACGTAGTACTATATAATGTAATACCTTATGACGTACTACTATACAACGTTATACCTTATGACGTACTACTATACAACGTTTTACGTTATAACGTAGTACTATATAACGATATACGTTACATCGTAGTACTATATAACGTTATACGTCATAAAGTAGTACTATATTACGTTATGCGTTATAATGCGATACTATGTAACTATATACGTTATAACGTAGTACTACATAACGTTATACGCTATAACGTAATACTATAAAACGTTTCATGTTATAACGTAGTAGTATATAACGTTATACCTTTTGACGTACTCCTATACAACGTTATACGATATAACGTAGTACTACATAATGTTATACGTTATAATGAGATACTATGTAACTATATATGTTATATCGTAGTACTATATAACGTTATACGTTATAATGCGATACTATGTAACTGTATACGTTATAACGTAGTACTATACAACGTTATGCGATACAACGTAGTACTATATAAAGTTATACGTTATAACGTAGTACTATATGAAGTTATACGTTATAACGTAGTACTATACAACGTTATACGTTATAACGTAGTACTATATAACGTAATACCTTATGACGTACTACTAAACAACGCTATACCTTATGTCGTACTACTATACAACGTTTTACGTTATAACGTAGTACTATATAACGATATACGTTACATCGTAGTACTATATAACGTTATACGTCATAAAGTAGTACTATATTACGTTATGCGTTATAATGCGATACTATGTAACTATATACGTTATAACGTAGTACTACATAACGTTATACGCTATAACGTAATACTATAAAACGTTTCATGTTATAACGTAGTAGTATATAACGTTATACCTTTTGACGTACTCCTATACAACGTTATACGATATAACGTAGTACTACATAATGTTATACGTTATAATGTGATACTATGTAACTATATACGTTATAACGTAGTACTATACAACGTTATACAATATAACGTAGTACTATATAAAGTTATACGTTATAACGTAGTACTATATAAAGTTATACGTTATAACGTAGTACTATATAACGTTATACGTTATATCGTAGTACTATATAACGTTATACGTCATAAAGTAGTACTCTATAACGTTCTACGTTATAATGCGATACTATGTAACTATATACGTTATAACGTACTACTATAAAACGTTTCATGTTATAACGTAGTAGTATATAACGTTATACCTTTTGACGTACTATTATACAACGTTATACGATATAACGTAGTACTACATAACGTTATACGTTATAATGAGATACTATGTAACTATATATGTTATATCGTAGTACTATGTAACGTTATACGTTATAATGTGATACTATGTAACTATATACGTTATAACGTAGTACTATACAACGTTATACGTTATAACGTAGTACTATATAACGTTATACGTCATAAAGTAGTACTATATAACGTTATAAGTTATAATGCGATACTATGTAACTATATACGTTACAACGTAATACTATAAAACGTTTCATGTTATAACGTAGTACTATATAACGTTATATGTTATAATGCGATACTATGTAACTATATACGTTACAACGTAATACTATAAAACGTTTCATGTTATAACGTAGTACTATATAACGTTATACCTTTTGACGTACTACTATACAACGTTATACGATATAACGTAGTACTACATAACGTTATACGTTATAATGCGATACTATGTAACTATATACGTTATAACGTAGTACTATACAACGTTATACGATATAACGTAGTACTATAAAACGTTTCATTTTATAACGTAGTACTATATATCGTTATACCTTTTGACGTACTACTATACAACGTTATACGATATAACGTAGTACTATATAAAGTTATACGTTATAACGTAGTACTATATAACGTAATACCTTATGACGTACTACTATACAACGTTATACGGTATAACGTAGTACTACATAATGTTATACGTTATAATGAGATACTATGTAACTATATATGTTATATCGTAGTACTATATAACGTTATACGTTATAATGCGATACTATGTAACTGTATACGTTATAACGTAGTACTATACAACGTTATACGATACAACGTAGTACTATATAAAGTTATACGTTATAACGTAGTACTATATGAAGTTATACGTTATAACGTAGTACTATACAACGTTATACGTTATAACGTAGTACTATATAACGTAATACCTTATGACGTACTACTAAACAACGCTATACCTTATGGCGTACTACTATACAACGTTTTACGTTATAACGTAGTACTATTTAACGATATACGTTACATGGTAGTACTATATAACGTTATACGTCATAAAGTAGTACTATATTACGTTATGCGTTATAATGCGATACTATGTAACTATATACGTTATAACGTAGTACTACATAACGTTATACGCTATGACGTAATACTATAAAGCGTTTCATGTTATAACGTAGTACTATATAACGTTATACCTTTTGACGTACTACTATACAATGTTATACGATATAACGTATTACTACATAACGTTATACGTTATAATGAGATACTATGTAACTATATATGTTATATCGTAGTACTATGTAACGTTATACGTTATAATGTGATATTATGTAACTATATACGTTATAACGTAGTACTATACAACGTTATACAATATAAAGTAGTACTATATAAAGTTATACGTTATAACGTAGTACTATATAAAGTTATACGTTATAACGTAGTACTATATAACGTTATACGTTATATCGTAGTACTATATAACGTTATACGTCATAAAGTAGTACTCTATAACGTTCTACGTTATAATGCGATACTATGTAACTATATACGTTATAACGTACTACTATAAAACGTTTCATGCTATAACGTAGTAGTATATAACGTTATACCTTTTAACGTACTACTATACAACGTTATACGATATAACGTAGTACTACATAACGTTATACGTTATAATGAGATACTATGTAACTACATATGTTATATCGTAGTACTATATAACGTTATACGTTATAATGCGATACTATGTAACTGTATACGTTATAACGTAGTACTATACAACGTTATACGTTATAACGTAGTACTATATAACGTTATACGTTATAATGCGATACTAAGTAACTGTATACGTTATAACGTAGTACTATACAACGTTATTCGATATACCGTAGTACTATATAAAGTTATACGTTATAACGTAGTACTATACAACGTTATACGCTATAACGTAGTACTATATAACGTAATACCTTATGACGTACTACTATACAACGCTATACCTTATGTCGTACTACTATACAACGTTTTACGTTATAACGTAGTACTATATAACGTTATACGTTATAACGTAGTACTATATAACGTTATACGTTATATCGTAGTACTATATAACGTTATACCTTTTGACGTACTACTATACAACGTTATACGTTATAAAGTTGTACTATATAACGCTATACGTTATAATGCGATACTATGTAACTGTATACGTTATAACGTAGTACTATACAACGTTATACGATATACCGTAGTACTATATAAAGTTCTACGTTATAACGTAGTACTATACAACGTTATACAATATAACGTAGTACTATACAACGTTATACGTTGTAACGTAGTACTATATATCGTTATACCTTTTGACGTACTACTATACAACGTTATACGATATAACGTAGTACTATATAAAGTTATACCTTATAACGTAGTACTATATAATGTAATACCTTATGACGCACTACTATACAACGTTATAACTTATGACGTACTACTATACAACGTTTTACGTTATAACGTAGTACTATTTAAAGTTATACGTTATAACGTAGTACTATATAACGTTATACGTTATAACGTAGTACTATATAACGTTATACGTCATAAAGTAGTACTATATAACGTTATAAGTTACAATGCGATACTATGTAACTATATACGTTACAACGTAGTACTATACAACGTTACACGATACAACGTAGTACTATATAACGTAATACCTTATGACGTACTACTATACAACGCTATACCTTATGTCGTACTACTATACAACGTTTTACGTTATAACGTAGTACTATATAACGATATACGTTATAATGCGATACTATGTAACTATATACGTTATAACGTAGTACTATACAACGTTATACGATACAACGTAGTACTATATAAAGTTATACGTTATAATGCGAAACTATGTAACTGTATACGTTATAACGTAGTACTATACAACGTTATACGATATACCGTAGTACTATATAAAGTTCTACGTTATAACGTAGTACTAAACAACGTTATACGTTATAACGTAGTACTATATAACGTTATACGTCATACAGTAGTACTATATAACGTTATAAGTTATAATGCGATACTATGTAACTATATACGTTATAACGTAGTACTATACAACGTTATACGATACAACGTAGTACTATATAAAGTTATACGATATAACGTAGTACTACATAACGTTATAAGTTACAATGCGATACTATGTAACTATATACGTTATAACGTAGTACTATACAACGTTATACGATACAACGTAGTACTATATAAAGTTATACGTTATAACGTAGTACTATACAACGTTATACGATACAACGTAGTACTATATAAAGTTATACGATATAACGTAGTGCTACATAACGTTATAAGTTATAATGCGATACTATGTAACTATATACGTTATAACGTAGTACTATACAACGTTATACGATACAACGTAGTACTATATAAAGTTCTACGTTATAACGTAGTACTATACAACGTTATACAATATAACGCAGTACTATACAACGTTATACGTTGTAACGTAGTACTATATATCGTTATACCTTTTGACGTACTACTATACAACGTTATATGATATAACGTAGTACTATATAAAGTTATACGTTATAACGTAGTACTATATAATGTAATACCTTATGACGCACTACTATACAACGTTATACCTTATGACGTACTACTATACAACGTTTTACGTTATAACGTAGTACTATTTAAAGTTATACGTTATAACGTAGTACTATATAACGTTATACGTTATAACGTAGTACTATATAACGTTATACGTCATAAAGTAGTACTATATAACGTTATAAGTTATAATGCGATACTATGTAACTATATACGTTATAACGTAGTACTATACAACGTTACACGATACAACGTAGTACTATATAACGTAATACCTTATGACGTACTACTATACAACGCTATACCTTATGTCGTACTACTATACAACGTTTTACGTTATAACGTAGTACTATATAACGATATACGTTATAATGCGATACTATGTAACTATATACGTTATAACGTAGTACTATACAACGTTATACGATACAACGTAGTACTATATAAAGTTATACGTTATAACGTAGTACTATATAACGTTATACGTTATAATGCGATACTATGTAACTATATACGTTACAACGTAATACTATAAAACGTTATACGATATAACGTAGTACTATATAAGGTTATACGTTATAACGTAGTACTATATAACGTTATACGTTATAACGTAGTACTATATAACGTTATACGTCATATCGTAGTACTATATAACGTTATACGATATAACGTAGTACTACATAACGTTATACGTTATAATGAGATACTATGTAACTATATATGTTATATCGTAGTACTATGTAACGTTATACGTTATAATGTGATACTATGTAACTATATACGTTATAACGTAGTACTATATAATGTAATACCTTATGACGCACTACTATACAACGTTATAACTTATGACGTACTACTATACAACGTTTTACGTTATAACGTAGTACTATTTAAAGTTATACGTTATAACGTAGTACTATATAACGTTATACGTTATAACGTAGTACTATATAACGTTATACGTCATAAAGTAGTACTATATAACGTTATAAGTTATAATGCGATACTATGTAACTATATACGTTACAACGTAGTACTATACAACGTTACACGATACAACGTAGTACTATATAACGTAATACCTTATGACGTACTACTATACAACGCTATACCTTATGTCGTACTACTATACAACGTTTTACGTTATAACGTAGTACTATACAACGTTATACGATATTACGCAGTACTATATAAAGTTATACGATATACCGTAGTACTATATAAAGTTATACGTTATAACGTAGTACTATATAACGTTATACGTTATAACGTTATACTATAAAACGTTTCATGTTATAACGTAGCACTATATATCGTTATACCTTTTGACGTACTACTATACAACGTTATACGTTATAAAGTTGTACTATATAACGTTATACGTTATAATGCGAAACTATGTAACTGTATACGTTATAACGTAGTACTATACAACGTTATACGATATACCGTAGTACTATATAAAGTTCTACGTTATAACGTAGTACTAAACAACGTTATACGTTATAACGTAGTACTATATAACGTTATACGTCATACAGTAGTACTATATAACGTTATAAGTTATAATGCGATACTATGTAACTATATACGTTATAACGTAGTACTATACAACGTTATACGATACAACGTAGTACTATATAAAGTTATACGATATAACGTAGTACTACATAACGTTATAAGTTATAATGCGATACTATGTAACTATATACGTTATAACGTAGTACTATACAACGTTATACGATACAACGTAGTACTATATAAAGTTATACGTTATAACGTAGTACTATACAACGTTATACGATACAACGTAGTACTATATAAAGTTATACGATATAACGTAGTGCTACATAACGTTATAAGTTATAATGCGATACTATGTAACTATATACGTTATAACGTAGTACTATACAACGTTATACGATACAACGTAGTACTATATAAAGTTCTACGTTATAACGTAGTACTATACAACGTTATACAATATAACGCAGTACTATACAACGTTATACGTTGTAACGTAGTACTATATATCGTTATACCTTTTGACGTACTACTATACAACGTTATATGATATAACGTAGTACTATATAAAGTTATACGTTATAACGTAGTACTATATAATGTAATACCTTATGACGCACTACTATACAACGTTATACCTTATGACGTACTACTATACAACGTTTTACGTTATAACGTAGTACTACATAACGTTATACGTTATAATGAGATACTATGTAACTATATATGTTATATCGTAGTACTATGTAACGTTATACGTTATAATGTGATACTATGTAACTATATACGTTATAACGTAGTACTATACAACGTTATACGATATAACGTAGTACTATATAAGGTTATACGTTATAACGTAGTACTATATAACGTTATACGTTATAACGTAGTACTATACAACGTTATACGATATAACGTAGTACTATATAAGGTTATACGTTATAACGTAGTACTATATAACGTTATACGTTATACCGTAGTACTATATAAAGTTATACGTTATAACGTAGTACTATATAATGTAATACCTTATGACGCACTACTATACAACGTTATACCTTATGACGTACTACTATACAACGCTATACCTTATGTCGTACTACTATACAACGTTTTACGTTATAACGTAGTACTATATTACGTTATACGTTATAATGCGATACTATGTAACTATATACGTTATAACGTTGTACTATATAACGTTACACGTTATAACGTAGTACTATACAACGTTATACGTTATAACGTAGTACTATATTACGTTATACGTTATAATGCGATACTATGTAACTATATACGTTATAACGCAGTACTATATAACGTTACACGTTATAACGTAGTACTATACAACGATTTACGTTATAACGTAGTACTATATAACGATATACGTTACATCGTAGTACTATATAACGTTATACGTCATAAAGTAGTACACTATAACGTTATACGTTATAATGCGATACTATGTAACTATATACGTTATAACGTACTACTATAAAACGTTTCATGTTATAACGTAGTACTATATAACGTTATACCTTTTGACGTACTACTATACAACGTTATACGATATAACGTAGTACTACATAACGTTATACGTTATAATGAGATACTATGTAACTATATATGTTATATCGTAGTACTATACAACGTTATACGATATAACGTAGTACTATATAAGGTTATACGTTATAACGTAGTACTATATAACGTTATACGTTATAACGTCGTACTATATAACGTAATACCTTATGACGTACTACTATACAACGTTATACGATATAACGTAGTACTACATAATGTTATACGTTATAATGAGATACTATGTAACTATATATGTTATATCGTAGTACTATGTAACGTTATACGTTATAATGTGATACTATGTAACTATATACGTTATAACGTAGTACTATATAAAGTTATACGTTATAACGTAGTACTATATAACGTTATACGTTATATCGTAGTACTATATAACGTTATACGATATAACGTAGTACTACATAACGTTATACGTTATAATGAGATACTATGTAACTATATATGTCATATCGTAGTACTATGTAACGTTATACGTTATAATGTGATACTATGTAACTATATACGTTATAACGTAGTACTATACAACGTTATACGATATAACGTAGTACTATATAAGGTTATACGTTATAACGTAGTACTATATAACGTTATACGTTATAACGTAGTACTATATAACGTTATACGTCATAAAGTAGTACTATATAACGTTATAAGTTATAATGCGATACTATGTAACTATATACGTTATAACGTAGTACTATACAACGTTATACAATATAACGTAGTACTATACAACGTTATACGTTGTAACGTAGTACTATATATCGTTATACCTTTTGACGTACTACTATACAACGTTATACGATATAACGTAGTACTATATAAAGTTATACGTTATAACGTAGTACTATATAATGTAATACCTTATGACGCACTACTATACAACGTTATACCTTATGACGTACTACTATACAACGTTTTACGTTATAACGTAGTACTATATAACGTTATACGTTATATCGTAGTACTATATAACGTTATACGTCATAAAGTAGTACTCTATAACGTTCTACGTTATAATGCGATACTATGTAACTATATACGTTATAACGTAGTACTATACAACGTTATACGATACAACGTAGTACTATATAAAGTTATACGTTATAACGTAGTACTATATAACGTTATACGTTATAATGCGATACTATGTAACTATATACGTTACAACGTAATACTATAAAACGTTATACGATATAACGTAGTACTATATAAGGTTATACGTTATAACGTAGTACTATATAACGTTATACGTTATAACGTAGTACTATATAACGTTATATGTCATAAAGTAGTACTATATAACGTTATAAGTTATAATGCGATACTATGTAACTATATACGTTATAACGTAGTACTATACAACGTTATACGATACAACGTAGTACTATATAAAGTTATACGTTATAACGTAGTACTATATAACGTTATACGTTATAACGTAATACTATGAAACGTTTCATGTTATAACGTAGCACTATATAACGTTATACCTTTTGACGTACTACTATACAACGTTATACGATATAACGTAATACTACATAACGTTATACGTTATAATGAGATACTATGTAACTATATATGTTATATCGTAGTACTATGTAACGTTATACGTTATAATGTGATACTATGTAACTATATACGTTATAACGTAGTACTATACAACGTTATACGTTATAACGTAGTACTATATCACGTTATACGTCATAAAGTAGTACTATATAACGTTATAAGTTATAATGCGATACTATGTAACTATATACGTTATAACGTAGTACTATACAACGTTACACGATACAACGTAGTACTATATAAAGTTATACGTTATAACGTAGTACTATATAACGTTATACGTTATAATGCGATACTATGTAACTATATACGTTACAACGTAATACTATAAAACGTTTCATGTTATAACGTAGTACTATATAACGTTATATGTTATAATGCGATACTATGTAACTATATACGTTACAACGTAATACTATAAAACGCTTCATGTTATAACGTAGTACTATATAACGTTATACCTTTTGACGTACTACTATACAACGTTATACGATATAACGTAGTACTACATAACGTTCTACGTTATAATGCGATACTATGTAACTATATACGTTATAACGTACTACTATAAAACGTTTCATGTTATAACGTAGTAGTATATAACGTTATACCTTTTGACGTACTATTATACAACGTTATACGATATAACGTAGTACTACATAACGTTATACGTTATAATGAGATACTATGTAACTATATATGTTATATCGTAGTACTATGTAACGTTATACGTTATAATGTGATACTATGTAACTATATACGTTATAACGTAGTACTATACAACGTTATACATTATAACGTAGTACTATATAACGTTATACGTCATAAAGTAGTACTATATAACGTTATAAGTTATAATGCGATACTATGTAACTATATACGTTATAACGTGGTACAATACAACGTTACACGATACAACGTAGTACTATATAAAGTTATACGTTATAACGTAGTACTATATAACGTTATACGTTATAATGCGATACTATGTAACTATATACGTTACAACGTAATACTATAAAACGTTTCATGTTATAACGTAGTACTATATAACGTTATATGTTATAATGCGATACTATGTAACTATATACGTTACAACGTAATACTATAAAACGTTTCATGTTATAACGTAGTACTATATAACGTTATACCTTTTGACGTACTACTATACAACGTTATACGATATAACGTAGTACTACATAACGTTATACGTTATAATGCGATACTATGTAACTATATACGTTATAACGTAGTACTATACAACGTTATACGATATAACGTAGTACTATAAAACGTTTCATTTTATAACGTAGTACTATATATCGTTATACCTTTTGACGTACTACTATACAACGTTATACGATATAACGTAGTACTATATAAAGTTATACGTTATAACGTAGTACTATATAATGTAATACCTTATGACGTACTACTATACAACGTTATACCTTATGACGTACTACTATACAACGTTTTACGTTATAACGTAGTACTATATAACGATATACGTTACATCGTAGTACTACATAACGTTATACGTCATAAAGTATTACTATATTACGTTATGCGTTATAATGCGATACTATGTAACTATATACGTTATAACGTAGTACTACATAACGTTATACGCTATAACGTAATACTATAAAACGTTTCATGTTATAACGTAGTAGTATATAACGTTATACCTTTTGACGTACTCCTATACAACGTTATACGATATAACGTAGTACTACATGTTATATGCTATCATGAGATACTATGTAACTATATATGTTATATCGTAGTACTATATAACGTTATACGTTATAACGTAGTACTATATAACGTAATACCTTATGACGTACTACTATACAACGTTATACGGTATAACGTAGTACTACATAATGTTATACGTTATAATGAGATACTATGTAACTATATATGTTATATCGTAGTACTATATAACGTTATACGTTATAATGCGATACTATGTAACTGTATACGTTATAACGTAGTACTATACAACGTTATACGATACAACGTAGTACTATATAAAGTTATACGTTATAACGTAGTACTATATAACGTTATACGTTATAATGCGATACTATGTAACTATATACGTTACAACGTAATACTATAAAACGTTATACGATATAACGTAGTACTATATAAGGTTATACGTTATAACGTAGTACTATATAACGTTATACGTTATAACGTAGTACTATATAACGTTATATGTCATAAAGTAGTACTATATAACGTTATAAGTTATAATGCGATACTATGTAACTATATACGTTATAACGTAGTACTATACAACGTTATACGATACAACGTAGTACTATATAAAGTTATACGTTATAACGTAGTACTATATAACGTTATACGTTATAACGTAATACTATGAAACGTTTCATGTTATAACGTAGCACTATATAACGTTATACCTTTTGACGTACTACTATACAACGTTATACGATATAACGTAATACTACATAACGTTATACGTTATAATGAGATACTATGTAACTATATATGTTATATCGTAGTACTATGTAACGTTATACGTTATAATGTGATACTATGTAACTATATACGTTATAACGTAGTACTATACAACGTTATACGTTATAACGTAGTACTATATCACGTTATACGTCATAAAGTAGTACTATATAACGTTATAAGTTATAATGCGATACTATGTAACTATATACGTTATAACGTAGTACTATACAACGTTACACGATACAACGTAGTACTATATAAAGTTATACGTTATAACGTAGTACTATATAACGTTATACGTTATAATGCGATACTATGTAACTATATACGTTACAACGTAATACTATAAAACGTTTCATGTTATAACGTAGTACTATATAACGTTATATGTTATAATGCGATACTATGTAACTATATACGTTACAACGTAATACTATAAAACGCTTCATGTTATAACGTAGTACTATATAACGTTATACCTTTTGACGTACTACTATACAACGTTATACGATATAACGTAGTACTACATAACGTTCTACGTTATAATGCGATACTATGTAACTATATACGTTATAACGTACTACTATAAAACGTTTCATGTTATAACGTAGTAGTATATAACGTTATACCTTTTGACGTACTATTATACAACGTTATACGATATAACGTAGTACTACATAACGTTATACGTTATAATGAGATACTATGTAACTATATATGTTATATCGTAGTACTATGTAACGTTATACGTTATAATGTGATACTATGTAACTATATACGTTATAACGTAGTACTATACAACGTTATACGTTATAACGTAGTACTATATAACGTTATACGTCATAAAGTAGTACTATATAACGTTATAAGTTATAATGCGATACTATGTAACTATATACGTTATAACGTGGTACAATACAACGTTACACGATACAACGTAGTACTATATAAAGTTATACGTTATAACGTAGTACTATATAACGTTATACGTTATAATGCGATACTATGTAACTATATACGTTACAACGTAATACTATAAAACGTTTCATGTTATAACGTAGTACTATATAACGTTATATGTTATAATGCGATACTATGTAACTATATACGTTACAACGTAATACTATAAAACGTTTCATGTTATAACGTAGTACTATATAACGTTATACCTTTTGACGTACTACTATACAACGTTATACGATATAACGTAGTACTACATAACGTTATACGTTATAATGCGATACTATGTAACTATATACGTTATAACGTAGTACTATACAACGTTATACGATATAACGTAGTACTATAAAACGTTTCATTTTATAACGTAGTACTATATATCGTTATACCTTTTGACGTACTACTATACAACGTTATACGATATAACGTAGTACTATATAAAGTTATACGTTATAACGTAGTACTATATAATGTAATACCTTATGACGTACTACTATACAACGTTATACCTTATGACGTACTACTATACAACGTTTTACGTTATAACGTAGTACTATATAACGATATACGTTACATCGTAGTACTACATAACGTTATACGTCATAAAGTAGTACTATATTACGTTATGCGTTATAATGCGATACTATGTAACTATATACGTTATAACGTAGTACTACATAACGTTATACGCTATAACGTAATACTATAAAACGTTTCATGTTATAACGTAGTAGTATATAACGTTATACCTTTTGACGTACTCCTATACAACGTTATACGATATAACGTAGTACTACATGTTATATGCTATCATGAGATACTATGTAACTATATATGTTATATCGTAGTACTATATAACGTTATACGTTATAACGTAGTACTATATAACGTAATACCTTATGACGTACTACTATACAACGTTATACGGTATAACGTAGTACTACATAATGTTATACGTTATAATGAGATACTATGTAACTATATATGTTATATCGTAGTACTATATAACGTTATACGTTATAATGCGATACTATGTAACTGTATACGTTATAACGTAGTACTATACAACGTTATACGATACAACGTAGTACTATATAAAGTTATACGTTATAACGTAGTACTATATGAAGTTATACGTTATAACGTAGTACTATACAACGTTATACGTTATAACGTAGTACTATATAACGTAATACCTTATGACGTACTACTAAACAACGCTATACCTTATGTCGTACTACTATACAACGTTTTACGTTATAACGTAGTACTATTTAACGATATACGTTACATGGTAGTACTATATAACGTTATACGTCATAAAGTAGTACTATATTACGTTATGCGTTATAATGCGATACTATGTAACTATATACGTTATAACGTAGTACTACATAACGTTATACGCTATGACGTAATACTATAAAGCGTTTCATGTTATAACGTAGTACTATATAACGTTATACCTTTTGACGTACTACTATACAATGTTATACGATATAACGTAGTACTACATAACGTTATACGTTATAATGAGATACTATGTAACTATATACGTTATATCGTAGTACTATGTAACGTTATACGTTATAATGTGATATTATGTAACTATATACGTTATAACGTAGTACTATACAACGTTATACAATATAACGTAGTACTATATAAAGTTATACGTTATAACGTAGTACTATATAAAGTTATACGTTATAACGTAGTACTATATAACGTTATACGTTATATCGTAGTACTATATAACGTTATACGTCATAAAGTAGTACTCTATAACGTTCTACGTTATAATGCGATACTATGTAACTATATACGTTATAACGTACTACTATAAAACGTTTCATGTTATAACGTAGTAGTATATAACGTTATACCTTTTAACGTACTACTATACAACGTTATACGATATAACGTAGTACTACATAACGTTATACGTTATAATGAGATACTATGTAACTATATATGTTATATCGTAGTACTATGTAACGTTATACGTTATAATGTGATACTATGTAACTATATACGTTATAACGTAGTACTATATAAAGTTATACGTTATAACGTAGTACTATATAACGTAATACCTTATAACGTACTACTGTACAACGTTATACCTTATGACGTACTACTATACAACGTTTTACGTTATAACGTAGTACTATATAACGATATACGTTACATCGTAGTACTATATAACGTTATACGTCATAAAGTACTACTATATTATGTTATGCGTTATAATGCGATACTATGTAACTATATACGTTATAACGTAATACTATAAAACGTTTCATGTTATAACGTAGCACTATATAACGTTATACCTTTTGACGTACTACTATACAACGTTATACGATATAACGTAGTACTACATAATGATATACGTTATAATGAGATACTATGTAACTACATATGTTATATCGTAGTACTATATAACGTTATACGTTATAATGAGATACTATGTAACTGTATACGTTATAACGTAGTACTATACAACGTTATACGTTATAACGTAGTACTATATAACGTTATACGTCATAAAGTAGTACTCTATAACGTTATACGTTATAATGCGATACTACGTAACTATATACGTTATAACGTTGTACTATATAACGTTACACGTTATAACGTAGTACTATATTACGTTATACGTTATAATGCGATACTATGTAACTATATACGTTATAACGCAGTACTATATAACGTTACACGTTATAACGTAGTACTATACAACGTTATACGATATAACGTAGTACTATATAACGTTATACGTTATAACGTAGTACTATATATCGTTATACGTCATAAAGTAGTACTCTATAACGTTATACGTTATAATGCGATACTATGTAACTATATACGTTATAACGTAATACTATAAAACGTTTCATGTTATAACGTAGCACTATATAACGTTATACCTTTTGACGTACTACTATACAAGGTTATACGATATAACGTAGTACTACATAATGTTATACGTTATAATGAGATACTATGTAACTACATATGTTATATCGTAGTACTATATAACGTTATACGTTATAATGCGATACTATGTAACTGTATACGTTATAACGTAGTACTATACAACGTTATACGTTATAACGTAGTACTATATAACGTTATACGTTATAATGCGATACTAAGTAACTGTATACGTTATAACGTAGTACTATACAACGTTATTCGATATACCGTAGTACTATATAAAGTTATACGTTATAACGTAGTACTATACAACGTTATACGCTATAACGTAGTACTATATAACGTAATACCTTATGACGTACTACTATACAACGCTATACCTTATGTCGTACTACTATACAACGTTTTACGTTATAACGTAGTACTATATTACGTTATACGTTATAATGCGATACTATGTAACTATATACGTTATAACGTTGTACTATATAACGTTACACGTTATAACGTAGTACTATACAACGTTATTCGATATACCGTAGTACTATATAAAGTTATACGTTATAACGTAGTACTATACAACGTTATACGATATACCGTAGTACTATATAAAGTTCTACGTTATAACGTAGTACTATACAACGTTATACAATATAACGTAGTACTATACAACGTTATACGTTGTAACGTAGTACTATATATCGTTATACCTTTTGACGTACTACTATACAACGTTATACGATATAACGTAGTACTATATAAAGTTATACGTTATAACGTAGTACTATACAACGTTATACGATATACCGTAGTACTATATAAAGTTCTACGTTATAACGTAGTACTAAACAACGTTATACGTTATAACGTAGTACTATATAACGTTATACGTCATACAGTAGTACTATATAACGTTATAAGTTATAATGCGATACTATGTAACTATATACGTTATAACGTAGTACTATACAACGTTATACGATACAACGTAGTACTATATAAAGTTATACGATATAACGTAGTACTACATAACGTTATAAGTTATAATGCGATACTATGTAACTATATACGTTATAACGTAGTACTATACAACGTTATACGATACAACGTAGTACTATATAAAGTTATACGTTATAACGTAGTACTATACAACGTTATACGATACAACGTAGTACTATATAAAGTTATACGATATAACGTAGTGCTACATAACGTTATAAGTTATAATGCGATACTATGTAACTATATACGTTATAACGTAGTACTATACAACGTTATACGATACAACGTAGTACTATATAAAGTTCTACGTTATAACGTAGTACTATACAACGTTATACAATATAACGCAGTACTATACAACGTTATACGTTGTAACGTAGTACTATATATCGTTATACCTTTTGACGTACTACTATACAACGTTATATGATATAACGTAGTACTATATAAAGTTATACGTTATAACGTAGTACTATATAATGTAATACCTTATGACGCACTACTATACAACGTTATACCTTATGACGTACTACTATACAACGTTTTACGTTATAACGTAGTACTATTTAAAGTTATACGTTATAACGTAGTACTATATAACGTTATACGTTATAACGTAGTACTATATAACGTTATAACTCATAAAGTAGTACTATATAACGTTATAAGTTATAATGCGATACTATGTAACTATATACGTTATAACGTAGTACTATACAACGTTACACGATACAACGTAGTACTATATAACGTAATACCTTATGACGTACTACTATACAACGCTGTACCTTATGTCGTACTACTATACAACGTTTTACGTTATAACGTAGTACTATATAACGATATACGTTATAATGCGATACTATGTAACTATATACGTTATAACGTAGTACTATACAACGTTATACGATACAACGTAGTACTATATAAAGTTATACGTTATAACGTAGTACTATATAACGTTATACGTTATAATGCCATACTATGTAACTATATACGTTACAACGTAATACTATAAAACGTTATACGATATAACGTAGTACTATATAAGGTTATACGTTATAACGTAGTACTATATAACGTTATACGTTATAACGTAGTACTATATAACGTTATACGTCATATCGTAGTACTATATAACGTTATACGATATAACGTAGTACTACATAACGTTATACGTTATAATGAGATACTATGTAACTATATATGTTATATCGTAGTACTATGTAACGTTATACGTTATAATGTGATACTATGTAACTATATACGTTATAACGTAGTACTATACAACGTTATACGATATAACGTAGTACTATATAAGGTTATACGTTATAACGTAGTACTATATAACGTTATACGTTATAACGTAGTACTATATAACGTTATACGTCATAAAGTAGTACTCTATAACGTTATACGTTATAATGCGATACTATGTAACTATATACGTTATAACGTAGTACTATACAACGTTATACGATATAACGTTGTACTATATAAAGTTATACGTTATAACGTAGTACTATATGAAGTTATACGTTATAACGTAGTACTATATAACGTTATACGTTATATCGTAGTACTATATAACGTTATACGATATAACGTAGTACTACATAACGTTATACGTTATAATGAGATACTATGTAACTATAAATGTTATATCGTAGTACTATGTAACGTTATACGTTATAATGTGATACTATGTAACCATATACGTTATAACGTAGTACTATACAGCGTTATACGATATAACGTAGTACTATATAAGGTTATACGTTATAACGTAGTACTATATAACGTTATACGTTATAACGTAGTACTATATACCGTTATACGTCATAAAGTAGTACTATATAACGTTATAAGTTATAATGCGATACTATGTAACTATATACGTTATAACGTAGTACTATACAACGTTATACGATACAACGTAGTACTATATAAAGTTATACGTTATAACGTAGTACTATATAACGTTATACGTTATAACGTAGTACTATATAAAGTTATACGTTATAACGTAGTACTATATAATGTAATACCTTATGACGCACTACTATACAACGTTATACCTTATGACGTACTACTATACAACGTTTTACGTTATAACGTAGTACTACATAACGTTATACGTTATAATGAGATACTATGTAACTATATATGTTATATCGTAGTACTATGTAACGTTATACGTTATAATGTGATACTATGTAACTATATACGTTATAACGTAGTACTATACAACGTTATACGATATAACGTAGTACTATATAAGGTTATACGTTATAACGTAGTACTATATAACGTTATACGTTATAACGTAGTACTATACAACGTTATACGATATAACGTAGTACTATATAAGGTTATACGTTATAACGTAGTACTATATAACGTTATACGTTATACCGTAGTACTATATAAAGTTATACGTTATAACGTAGTACTATATAATGTAATACCTTATGACGCACTACTATACAACGTTATACCTTATGACGTACTACTATACAACGCTATACCTTATGTCGTACTACTATACAACGTTTTACGTTATAACGTAGTACTATATTACGTTATACGTTATAATGCGATACTATGTAACTATATACGTTATAACGTTGTACTATATAACGTTACACGTTATAACGTAGTACTATACAACGTTATACGTTATAACGTAGTACTATATTACGTTATACGTTATAATGCGATACTATGTAACTATATACGTTATAACGCAGTACTATATAACGTTACACGTTATAACGTAGTACTATACAACGTTATACGATATAACGTAGTACCATATAACGTTATACGTTATAACGTAGTACTATATATCGTTATACGTCATAAAGTAGTACTCTATAACGTTATACGTTATAATGCGATACTATGTAACTATATACGTTATAACGTAATACTATAAAACGTTTCATGTTATAACGTAGCACTATATAACGTTATACCTTTTGACGTACTACTATACAACGTTATACGATATAACGTAGTACTACATAATGTTATACGTTATAATGAGATACTATGTAACTACATATGTTATATCGTAGTACTATATAACGTTATACGTTATAATGCGATACTATGTAACTGTATACGTTATAACGTAGTACTATACAACGTTATACGTTATAACGTAGTACTATATAACGTTATACGTTATAATGCGATACTATGTAACTGCATACGTTATAACGTAGTACTATACAACGTTATTGGATATACCGTAGTACCCATATAAAGTTATACGTTATAACGTAGTACTATACAACGTTATACGCTATAACGTAGTACTATATAACGTAATACCTTATGACGTACTACTATACAACGCTATACCTTATGTCGTACTACTATACAACGTTTTACGTTATAACGTAGTACTATATTACGTTATACGTTATAATGCGATACTATGTAACTATATACGTTATAACGTTGTACTATATAACGTTACACGATATAACGTAGTACTATACAACGTTATTCGATATACCGTAGTACTATATAAAGTTATACGTTATAACGTAGTACTATACAACGTTATACGCTATAACGTAGTACTATATAACGTAATACCTTTTGACGTACTACTATACAATGTTATACGATATAACGTAGTACTACATAACGTTATACGTTTTAATGCGATACTATGTAACTATATACGTTATAACGTAGTACTATACAACGTTATACGTTATAACGTAGTACTATATAAAGTTATACGTTATAACGTAGTACTATATAATGTAATACCTTATGACGCACTACTATACAACGTTATACCTTATGACGTACTACTATACAACGTTTTACGTTATAACGTAGTACTACATAACGTTATACGTTATAATGAGATACTATGTAACTATATATGTTATATCGTAGTACTATGTAACGTTATACGTTATAATGCGATACTATGTAACTGTATACGTTATAACGTAGTACTATACAACGTTATTCGATATACCGTAGTACTATATAAAGTTATACGTTATAACGTAGTACTATACAACGTTTTACGTTATAACGTAGTACTATATAACGACATACGTTACATCGTAGTACTATATAACGTTATACGATATAACGTAGTACTACATAACGTTATACGTTATAATGAGATACTATGTAACTATATATGTTATATCGTAGTACTATGTAACGTTATACGTTATAATGTGATACTATGTAACTATATACGTTATAACGTAGTACTATACAACGTTACACGATACAACGTAGTACTATATAAAGTTATACGTTATAACGTAGTACTATATAACGTTATACGTTATAATGCGATACTATGTAACTATATACGTTACAACGTAATACTATAAAACGTTTCATGTTATAACGTAGTACTATATAACGTTATACCTTTTGACGTACTACTATACAACGTTATACGATATAACGTAGTACTACATAACGTTATACGTTTTAATGCGATACTATGTAACTATATACGTTATAACGTAGTACTATACAACGTTATACGATATAACGTAGTACTATAAAACGTTTCATTTTATAACGTAGTACTATATATCGTTATACCTTTTGACGTACTACTATACAACGTTATACGATATAACGTAGTACTATATAAAGTTATACGTTATAACGTAGTACTATATAATGTAATACCTTATGACGTACTACTATACAACGTTATACCTTATGACGTACTACTATACAACGTTTTACGTTATAACGTAGTACTATATAACGATATACGTTACATCGTAGTACTATATAACGTTATACGTCATAAAGTAGTACTATATTACGTTATGCGTTATAATGCGATACTATGTAACTATATACGTTATAACGTAGTACTACATAACGTTATACGCTATAACGTAATACTATAAAACGTTTCATGTTATAACGTAGTAGTATATAACGTTATACCTTTTGACGTACTCCTATACAACGTTATACGATATAACGTAGTACTACATAATGTTATACGTTATAATGAGATACTATGTAACTATATATGTTATATCGTAGTACTATATAACGTTATACGTTATAATGCGATACTATGTAACTGTATACGTTATAACGTAGTACTATACAACGTTATGCGATACAACGTAGTACTATATAAAGTTATACGTTATAACGTAGTACTATATGAAGTTATACGTTATAACGTAGTACTATACAACGTTATACGTTATAACGTAGTACTATATAACGTAATACCTTATGACGTACTACTAAACAACGCTATACCTTATGTCGTACTACTATACAACGTTTTACGTTATAACGTAGTACTATATAACGATATACGTTACATCGTAGTACTATATAACGTTATACGTCATAAAGTAGTACTATATTACGTTATGCGTTATAATGCGATACTATGTAACTATATACGTTATAACGTAGTACTACATAACGTTATACGCTATAACGTAATACTATAAAACGTTTCATGTTATAACGTAGTAGTATATAACGTTATACCTTTTGACGTACTCCGATACAACGTTATACGATATAACGTAGTACTACATAATGTTATACGTTATAATGTGATACTATGTAACTATATACGTTATAACGTAGTACTATACAACGTTATACAATATAACGTAGTACTATATAAAGTTATACGTTATAACGTAGTACTATATAAAGTTATACGTTATAACGTAGTACTATATAACGTTATACGTTATATCGTAGTACTATATAACGTTATACGTCATAAAGTAGTACTCTATAACGTTCTACGTTATAATGCGATACTATGTAACTATATACGTTATAACGTACTACTATAAAACGTTTCATGTTATAACGTAGTAGTATATAACGTTATACCTTTTGACGTACTATTATACAACGTTATACGATATAACGTAGTACTACATAACGTTATACGTTATAATGAGATACTATGTAACTATATATGTTATATCGTAGTACTATGTAACGTTATACGTTATAATGTGATACTATGTAACTATATACGTTATAACGTAGTACTATACAACGTTATACGTTGTAACGTAGTACTATATAACGTTATACGTCATAAAGTAGTACTATATAACGTTATAAGTTATAATGCGATACTATGTAACTATATACGTTACAACGTAATACTATAAAACGTTTCATGTTATAACGTAGTACTATATAACGTTATATGTTATAATGCGATACTATGTAACTATATACGTTACAACGTAATACTATAAAACGTTTCATGTTATAACGTAGTACTATATAACGTTATACCTTTTGACGTACTACTATACAACGTTATACGATATAACGTAGTACTACATAACGTTATACGTTATAATGCGATACTATGTAACTATATACGTTATAACGTAGTACTATACAACGTTATACGATATAACGTAGTACTATAAAACGTTTCATTTTATAACGTAGTACTATATATCGTTATACCTTTTGACGTACTACTATACAACGTTATACGATATAACGTAGTACTATATAAAGTTATACGTTATAACGTAGTACTATATAACGTAATACCTTATGACGTACTACTATACAACGTTATACGGTATAACGTAGTACTACATAATGTTATACGTTATAATGAGATACTATGTAACTATATATGTTATATCGTAGTACTATATAACGTTATACGTTATAATGCGATACTATGTAACTGTATACGTTATAACGTAGTACTATACAACGTTATACGATACAACGTAGTACTATATAAAGTTATACGTTATAACGTAGTACTATATGAAGTTATACGTTATAACGTAGTACTATACAACGTTATACGTTATAACGTAGTACTATATAACGTAATACCTTATGACGTACTACTAAACAACGCTATACCTTATGGCGTACTACTATACAACGTTTTACGTTATAACGTAGTACTATTTAACGATATACGTTACATGGTAGTACTATATAACGTTATACGTCATAAAGTAGTACTATATTACGTTATGCGTTATAATGCGATACTATGTAACTATATACGTTATAACGTAGTACTACATAACGTTATACGCTATGACGTAATACTATAAAGCGTTTCATGTTATAACGTAGTACTATATAACGTTATACCTTTTGACGTACTACTATACAATGTTATACGATATAACGTATTACTACATAACGTTATACGTTATAATGAGATACTATGTAACTATATATGTTATATCGTAGTACTATGTAACGTTATACGTTATAATGTGATATTATGTAACTATATACGTTATAACGTAGTACTATACAACGTTATACAATATAAAGTAGTACTATATAAAGTTATACGTTATAACGTAGTACTATATAAAGTTATACGTTATAACGTAGTACTATATAACGTTATACGTTATATCGTAGTACTATATAACGTTATACGTCATAAAGTAGTACTCTATAACGTTCTACGTTATAATGCGATACTATGTAACTATATACGTTATAACGTACTACTATAAAACGTTTCATGCTATAACGTAGTAGTATATAACGTTATACCTTTTAACGTACTACTATACAACGTTATACGATATAACGTAGTACTACATAACGTTATACGTTATAATGAGATACTATGTAACTACATATGTTATATCGTAGTACTATATAACGTTATACGTTATAATGCGATACTATGTAACTGTATACGTTATAACGTAGTACTATACAACGTTATACGTTATAACGTAGTACTATATAACGTTATACGTTATAATGCGATACTAAGTAACTGTATACGTTATAACGTAGTACTATACAACGTTATTCGATATACCGTAGTACTATATAAAGTTATACGTTATAACGTAGTACTATACAACGTTATACGCTATAACGTAGTACTATATAACGTAATACCTTATGACGTACTACTATACAACGCTATACCTTATGTCGTACTACTATACAACGTTTTACGTTATAACGTAGTACTATATAACGTTATACGTTATAACGTAGTACTATATAACGTTATACGTTATATCGTAGTACTATATAACGTTATACCTTTTGACGTACTACTATACAACGTTATACGTTATAAAGTTGTACTATATAACGCTATACGTTATAATGCGATACTATGTAACTGTATACGTTATAACGTAGTACTATACAACGTTATACGATATACCGTAGTACTATATAAAGTTCTACGTTATAACGTAGTACTATACAACGTTATACAATATAACGTAGTACTATACAACGTTATACGTTGTAACGTAGTACTATATATCGTTATACCTTTTGACGTACTACTATACAACGTTATACGATATAACGTAGTACTATATAAAGTTATACCTTATAACGTAGTACTATATAATGTAATACCTTATGACGCACTACTATACAACGTTATAACTTATGACGTACTACTATACAACGTTTTACGTTATAACGTAGTACTATTTAAAGTTATACGTTATAACGTAGTACTATATAACGTTATACGTTATAACGTAGTACTATATAACGTTATACGTCATAAAGTAGTACTATATAACGTTATAAGTTATAATGCGATACTATGTAACTATATACGTTACAACGTAGTACTATACAACGTTACACGATACAACGTAGTACTATATAACGTAATACCTTATGACGTACTACTATACAACGCTATACCTTATGTCGTACTACTATACAACGTTTTACGTTATAACGTAGTACTATATAACGATATACGTTATAATGCGATACTATGTAACTATATACGTTATAACGTAGTACTATACAACGTTATACGATACAACGTAGTACTATATAAAGTTATACGTTATAACGTAGTACTATATAACGTTATACGTTATAATGCGATACTATGTAACTATATACGTTATAACGTAGTACTATACAACGTTATACGATATTACGCAGTACTATATAAAGTTATACGTTATAACGTAGCACTATATAACGTTATACGTTATAACGTAATACTATAGAACGTATCATGTTATAACGTAGCTCTATATAACGTTATACCTTTTGACGTACTACTATACAACGTTATACGTTATAAAGTTGTACTATATAACGTTATACGTTATAATGCGATACTATGTAACTGTATACGTTATAACGTAGTACTATACAACGTTATACGATATACCGTAGTACTATATAAAGTTATACGTTATAACGTAGTACTATATAACGTTATACGTTATAACGTTATACTATAAAACGTTTCATGTTATAACGTAGCACTATATATCGTTATACCTTTTGACGTACTACTATACAACGTTATACGTTATAAAGTTGTACTATATAACGTTATACGTTATAATGCGAAACTATGTAACTGTATACGTTATAACGTAGTACTATACAACGTTATACGATATACCGTAGTACTATATAAAGTTCTACGTTATAACGTAGTACTAAACAACGTTATACGTTATAACGTAGTACTATATAACGTTATACGTCATACAGTAGTACTATATAACGTTATAAGTTATAATGCGATACTATGTAACTATATACGTTATAACGTAGTACTATACAACGTTATACGATACAACGTAGTACTATATAAAGTTATACGATATAACGTAGTACTACATAACGTTATAAGTTACAATGCGATACTATGTAACTATATACGTTATAACGTAGTACTATACAACGTTATACGATACAACGTAGTACTATATAAAGTTATACGTTATAACGTAGTACTATACAACGTTATACGATACAACGTAGTACTATATAAAGTTATACGATATAACGTAGTGCTACATAACGTTATAAGTTATAATGCGATACTATGTAACTATATACGTTATAACGTAGTACTATACAACGTTATACGATACAACGTAGTACTATATAAAGTTCTACGTTATAACGTAGTACTATACAACGTTATACAATATAACGCAGTACTATACAACGTTATACGTTGTAACGTAGTACTATATATCGTTATACCTTTTGACGTACTACTATACAACGTTATATGATATAACGTAGTACTATATAAAGTTATACGTTATAACGTAGTACTATATAATGTAATACCTTATGACGCACTACTATACAACGTTATACCTTATGACGTACTACTATACAACGTTTTACGTTATAACGTAGTACTATTTAAAGTTATACGTTATAACGTAGTACTATATAACGTTATACGTTATAACGTAGTACTATATAACGTTATACGTCATAAAGTAGTACTATATAACGTTATAAGTTATAATGCGATACTATGTAACTATATACGTTATAACGTAGTACTATACAACGTTACACGATACAACGTAGTACTATATAACGTAATACCTTATGACGTACTACTATACAACGCTATACCTTATGTCGTACTACTATACAACGTTTTACGTTATAACGTAGTACTATATAACGATATACGTTATAATGCGATACTATGTAACTATATACGTTATAACGTAGTACTATACAACGTTATACGATACAACGTAGTACTATATAAAGTTATACGTTATAACGTAGTACTATATAACGTTATACGTTATAATGCGATACTATGTAACTATATACGTTACAACGTAATACTATAAAACGTTATACGATATAACGTAGTACTATATAAGGTTATACGTTATAACGTAGTACTATATAACGTTATACGTTATAACGTAGTACTATATAACGTTATACGTCATATCGTAGTACTATATAACGTTATACGATATAACGTAGTACTACATAACGTTATACGTTATAATGAGATACTATGTAACTATATATGTTATATCGTAGTACTATGTAACGTTATACGTTATAATGTGATACTATGTAACTATATACGTTATAACGTAGTACTATACAACGTTATACGATATAACGTAGTACTATATAAGGTTATACGTTATAACGTAGTACTATATAACGTTATACGTTATAACGTAGTACTATATAACGTTATACGTCATAAAGTAGTACTCTATAACGTTATACGTTATAATGCGATACTATGTAACTATATACGTTATAACGTAGTACTATACAACGTTATACGATATAACGTTGTACTATATAAAGTTATACGTTATAACGTAGTACTATATAAAGTTATACGTTATAACGTAGTACTATATAACGTTATACGTTATATCGTAGTACTATATAACGTTATACGATATAACGTAGTACTACATAACGTTATACGTTATAATGAGATACTATGTAACTATAAATGTTATATCGTAGTACTATGTAACGTTATACGTTATAATGTGATACTATGTAACTATATACGTTATAACGTAGTACTATACAGCGTTATACGATATAACGTTGTACTATATAAGGTTATACGTTATAACGTAGTACTATATAACGTTATACGTTATAACGTAGTACTATATACCGTTATACGTCATAAAGTAGTACTATATAACGTTATAAGTTATAATGCGATACTATGTAACTATATACGTTATAACGTAGTACTATACAACGTTATACGATACAACGTAGTACTATATAAAGTTATACGTTATAACGTAGTACTATATAACGTTATACGTTATAACGTAGTACTATATAAAGTTATACGTTATAACGTAGTACTATATAATGTAATACCTTATGACGCACTACTATACAACGTTATACCTTATGACGTACTACTATACAACGTTTTACGTTATAACGTAGTACTACATAACGTTATACGTTATAATGAGATACTATGTAACTATATATGTTATATCGTAGTACTATGTAACGTTATACGTTATAATGTGATACTATGTAACTATATACGTTATAACGTAGTACTATACAACGTTATACGATATAACGTAGTACTATATAAGGTTATACGTTATAACGTAGTACTATATAACGTTATACGTTATAACGTAGTACTATACAACGTTATACGATATAACGTAGTACTATATAAGGTTATACGTTATAACGTAGTACTATATAACGTTATACGTTATACCGTAGTACTATATAAAGTTATACGTTATAACGTAGTACTATATAATGTAATACCTTATGACGCACTACTATACAACGTTATACCTTATGACGTACTACTATACAACGCTATACCTTATGTCGTACTACTATACAACGTTTTACGTTATAACGTAGTACTATATTACGTTATACGTTATAATGCGATACTATGTAACTATATACGTTATAACGTTGTACTATATAACGTTACACGTTATAACGTAGTACTATACAACGTTATACGTTATAACGTAGTACTATATTACGTTATACGTTATAATGCGATACTATGTAACTATATACGTTATAACGTTGTACTATATAACGTTACACGTTATAACGTAGTACTATATTACGTTATACGTTATAATGCGATACTATGTAACTATATACGTTATAACGCAGTACTATATAACGTTACACGTTATAACGTAGTACTATACAACGTTATACGATATAACGTAATACTATATAACGTTATACGTTATAACGTAGTACTATACAACGTTATACGCTATAACGTAGTACTATATAACGTAATACCTTATGACGTACTACTATACAACGTTATACGGTATAACGTAGTACTACATAATGTTATACGTTATAATGAGATACTATGTAACTATATATGTTATATCGTAGTACTATATAACGTTATACGTTATAATGCGATACTATGTAACTGTATACGTTATAACGTAGTACTATACAACGTTATACGATACAACGTAGTACTATATAAAGTTATACGTTATAACGTAGTACTATATGAAGTTATACGTTATAACGTAGTACTATACAACGTTATACGTTATAACGTAGTACTATATAACGTAATACCTTATGACGTACTACTAAACAACGCTATACCTTATGGCGTACTACTATACAACGTTTTACGTTATAACGTAGTACTATTTAACGATATACGTTACATGGTAGTACTATATAACGTTATACGTCATAAAGTAGTACTATATTACGTTATGCGTTATAATGCGATACTATGTAACTATATACGTTATAACGTAGTACTACATAACGTTATACGCTATGACGTAATACTATAAAGCGTTTCATGTTATAACGTAGTACTATATAACGTTATACCTTTTGACGTACTACTATACAATGTTATACGATATAACGTATTACTACATAACGTTATACGTTATAATGAGATACTATGTAACTATATATGTTATATCGTAGTACTATGTAACGTTATACGTTATAATGTGATATTATGTAACTATATACGTTATAACGTAGTACTATACAACGTTATACAATATAAAGTAGTACTATATAAAGTTATACGTTATAACGTAGTACTATATAAAGTTATACGTTATAACGTAGTACTATATAACGTTATACGTTATATCGTAGTACTATATAACGTTATACGTCATAAAGTAGTACTCTATAACGTTCTACGTTATAATGCGATACTATGTAACTATATACGTTATAACGTACTACTATAAAACGTTTCATGCTATAACGTAGTAGTATATAACGTTATACCTTTTAACGTACTACTATACAACGTTATACGATATAACGTAGTACTACATAACGTTATACGTTATAATGAGATACTATGTAACTACATATGTTATATCGTAGTACTATATAACGTTATACGTTATAATGCGATACTATGTAACTGTATACGTTATAACGTAGTACTATACAACGTTATACGTTATAACGTAGTACTATATAACGTTATACGTTATAATGCGATACTAAGTAACTGTATACGTTATAACGTAGTACTATACAACGTTATTCGATATACCGTAGTACTATATAAAGTTATACGTTATAACGTAGTACTATACAACGTTATACGCTATAACGTAGTACTATATAACGTAATACCTTATGACGTACTACTATACAACGCTATACCTTATGTCGTACTACTATACAACGTTTTACGTTATAACGTAGTACTATATAACGTTATACGTTATAACGTAGTACTATATAACGTTATACGTTATATCGTAGTACTATATAACGTTATACCTTTTGACGTACTACTATACAACGTTATACGTTATAAAGTTGTACTATATAACGCTATACGTTATAATGCGATACTATGTAACTGTATACGTTATAACGTAGTACTATACAACGTTATACGATATACCGTAGTACTATATAAAGTTCTACGTTATAACGTAGTACTATACAACGTTATACAATATAACGTAGTACTATACAACGTTATACGTTGTAACGTAGTACTATATATCGTTATACCTTTTGACGTACTACTATACAACGTTATACGATATAACGTAGTACTATATAAAGTTATACCTTATAACGTAGTACTATATAATGTAATACCTTATGACGCACTACTATACAACGTTATAACTTATGACGTACTACTATACAACGTTTTACGTTATAACGTAGTACTATTTAAAGTTATACGTTATAACGTAGTACTATATAACGTTATACGTTATAACGTAGTACTATATAACGTTATACGTCATAAAGTAGTACTATATAACGTTATAAGTTATAATGCGATACTATGTAACTATATACGTTACAACGTAGTACTATACAACGTTACACGATACAACGTAGTACTATATAACGTAATACCTTATGACGTACTACTATACAACGCTATACCTTATGTCGTACTACTATACAACGTTTTACGTTATAACGTAGTACTATATAACGATATACGTTATAATGCGATACTATGTAACTATATACGTTATAACGTAGTACTATACAACGTTATACGATACAACGTAGTACTATATAAAGTTATACGTTATAACGTAGTACTATATAACGTTATACGTTATAATGCGATACTATGTAACTATATACGTTATAACGTAGTACTATACAACGTTATACGATATTACGCAGTACTATATAAAGTTATACGTTATAACGTAGCACTATATAACGTTATACGTTATAACGTAATACTATAGAACGTATCATGTTATAACGTAGCTCTATATAACGTTATACCTTTTGACGTACTACTATACAACGTTATACGTTATAAAGTTGTACTATATAACGTTATACGTTATAATGCGATACTATGTAACTGTATACGTTATAACGTAGTACTATACAACGTTATACGATATACCGTAGTACTATATAAAGTTATACGTTATAACGTAGTACTATATAACGTTATACGTTATAACGTTATACTATAAAACGTTTCATGTTATAACGTAGCACTATATATCGTTATACCTTTTGACGTACTACTATACAACGTTATACGTTATAAAGTTGTACTATATAACGTTATACGTTATAATGCGAAACTATGTAACTGTATACGTTATAACGTAGTACTATACAACGTTATACGATATACCGTAGTACTATATAAAGTTCTACGTTATAACGTAGTACTAAACAACGTTATACGTTATAACGTAGTACTATATAACGTTATACGTCATACAGTAGTACTATATAACGTTATAAGTTATAATGCGATACTATGTAACTATATACGTTATAACGTAGTACTATACAACGTTATACGATACAACGTAGTACTATATAAAGTTATACGATATAACGTAGTACTACATAACGTTATAAGTTACAATGCGATACTATGTAACTATATACGTTATAACGTAGTACTATACAACGTTATACGATACAACGTAGTACTATATAAAGTTATACGTTATAACGTAGTACTATACAACGTTATACGATACAACGTAGTACTATATAAAGTTATACGATATAACGTAGTGCTACATAACGTTATAAGTTATAATGCGATACTATGTAACTATATACGTTATAACGTAGTACTATACAACGTTATACGATACAACGTAGTACTATATAAAGTTCTACGTTATAACGTAGTACTATACAACGTTATACAATATAACGCAGTACTATACAACGTTATACGTTGTAACGTAGTACTATATATCGTTATACCTTTTGACGTACTACTATACAACGTTATATGATATAACGTAGTACTATATAAAGTTATACGTTATAACGTAGTACTATATAATGTAATACCTTATGACGCACTACTATACAACGTTATACCTTATGACGTACTACTATACAACGTTTTACGTTATAACGTAGTACTATTTAAAGTTATACGTTATAACGTAGTACTATATAACGTTATACGTTATAACGTAGTACTATATAACGTTATACGTCATAAAGTAGTACTATATAACGTTATAAGTTATAATGCGATACTATGTAACTATATACGTTATAACGTAGTACTATACAACGTTACACGATACAACGTAGTACTATATAACGTAATACCTTATGACGTACTACTATACAACGCTATACCTTATGTCGTACTACTATACAACGTTTTACGTTATAACGTAGTACTATATAACGATATACGTTATAATGCGATACTATGTAACTATATACGTTATAACGTAGTACTATACAACGTTATACGATACAACGTAGTACTATATAAAGTTATACGTTATAACGTAGTACTATATAACGTTATACGTTATAATGCGATACTATGTAACTATATACGTTACAACGTAATACTATAAAACGTTATACGATATAACGTAGTACTATATAAGGTTATACGTTATAACGTAGTACTATATAACGTTATACGTTATAACGTAGTACTATATAACGTTATACGTCATATCGTAGTACTATATAACGTTATACGATATAACGTAGTACTACATAACGTTATACGTTATAATGAGATACTATGTAACTATATATGTTATATCGTAGTACTATGTAACGTTATACGTTATAATGTGATACTATGTAACTATATACGTTATAACGTAGTACTATACAACGTTATACGATATAACGTAGTACTATATAAGGTTATACGTTATAACGTAGTACTATATAACGTTATACGTTATAACGTAGTACTATATAACGTTATACGTCATAAAGTAGTACTCTATAACGTTATACGTTATAATGCGATACTATGTAACTATATACGTTATAACGTAGTACTATACAACGTTATACGATATAACGTTGTACTATATAAAGTTATACGTTATAACGTAGTACTATATAAAGTTATACGTTATAACGTAGTACTATATAACGTTATACGTTATATCGTAGTACTATATAACGTTATACGATATAACGTAGTACTACATAACGTTATACGTTATAATGAGATACTATGTAACTATAAATGTTATATCGTAGTACTATGTAACGTTATACGTTATAATGTGATACTATGTAACTATATACGTTATAACGTAGTACTATACAGCGTTATACGATATAACGTTGTACTATATAAGGTTATACGTTATAACGTAGTACTATATAACGTTATACGTTATAACGTAGTACTATATACCGTTATACGTCATAAAGTAGTACTATATAACGTTATAAGTTATAATGCGATACTATGTAACTATATACGTTATAACGTAGTACTATACAACGTTATACGATACAACGTAGTACTATATAAAGTTATACGTTATAACGTAGTACTATATAACGTTATACGTTATAACGTAGTACTATATAAAGTTATACGTTATAACGTAGTACTATATAATGTAATACCTTATGACGCACTACTATACAACGTTATACCTTATGACGTACTACTATACAACGTTTTACGTTATAACGTAGTACTACATAACGTTATACGTTATAATGAGATACTATGTAACTATATATGTTATATCGTAGTACTATGTAACGTTATACGTTATAATGTGATACTATGTAACTATATACGTTATAACGTAGTACTATACAACGTTATACGATATAACGTAGTACTATATAAGGTTATACGTTATAACGTAGTACTATATAACGTTATACGTTATAACGTAGTACTATACAACGTTATACGATATAACGTAGTACTATATAAGGTTATACGTTATAACGTAGTACTATATAACGTTATACGTTATACCGTAGTACTATATAAAGTTATACGTTATAACGTAGTACTATATAATGTAATACCTTATGACGCACTACTATACAACGTTATACCTTATGACGTACTACTATACAACGCTATACCTTATGTCGTACTACTATACAACGTTTTACGTTATAACGTAGTACTATATTACGTTATACGTTATAATGCGATACTATGTAACTATATACGTTATAACGTTGTACTATATAACGTTACACGTTATAACGTAGTACTATACAACGTTATACGTTATAACGTAGTACTATATTACGTTATACGTTATAATGCGATACTATGTAACTATATACGTTATAACGTTGTACTATATAACGTTACACGTTATAACGTAGTACTATATTACGTTATACGTTATAATGCGATACTATGTAACTATATACGTTATAACGCAGTACTATATAACGTTACACGTTATAACGTAGTACTATACAACGTTATACGATATAACGTAATACTATATAACGTTATACGTTATAACGTAGTACTATATATCGTTATACGTCATAAAGTAGTACTCTATAACGTTATACGTTATAATGCGATACTATGTAACTATATACGTTATAACGTAATACTATAAAACGTTTCATGTTATAACGTAGCACTATATAACGTTATACCTTTTGACGTACTACTATACAACGTTATACGATATAACGTAGTACTACATAATGTTATACGTTATAATGAGATACTATGTAACTACATATGTTATATCGTAGTACTATATAACGTTATACGTTATAATGCGATACTATGTAACTGTATACGTTATAACGTAGTACTATACAACGTTATACGTTATAACGTAGTACTATATAACGTTATACGTTATAATGCGATACTAAGTAACTGTATACGTTATAACGTAGTACTATACAACGTTATTCGATATACCGTAGTACTATATAAAGTTATACGTTATAACGTAGTACTATACAACGTTATACGCTATAACGTAGTACTATATAACGTAATACCTTATGACGTACTACTATAAAACGCTATACCTTATGTCGTACTACTATACAACGTTTTACGTTATAACGTAGTACTATATAACGTTATACGTTATAACGTAGTACTATATAACGTTATACGTTATATCGTAGTACTATATAACGTTATACCTTTTGACGTACTACTATACAACGTTATACGTTATAAAGTTGTACTATATAACGTTATACGTTATAATGCGATTATATGTAACTGTATACGTTATAACGTAGTACTATACAACGTTATACGATATACCGTAGTACTATATAAAGTTCTACGTTATAACGTAGTACTATACAACGTTATACAATATAACGTAGTACTATACAACGTTATACGTTGTAACGTAGTACTATATATCGTTATACCTTTTCACGTACTACTATACAACGTTATACGATATAACGTAGTACTATATAAAGTTATACGTTATAACGTAGTACTATATAATGTAATACCTTATGACGCACTACTATACAACGTTATAACTTATGACGTACTACTATACAACGTTTTACGTTATAACGTAGTACTATTTAAAGTTATACGTTATAACGTAGTACTATATAACGTTATACGTTATAACGTAGTACTATATAACGTTATACGTCATAAAGTAGTACTATATAACGTTATAAGTTATAATGCGATACTATGTAACTATATACGTTACAACGTAGTACTGTACAACGTTACACGATACAACGTAGTACTATATAACGTAATACCTTATGACGTACTACTATACAACGCTATACCTTATGTCGTACTACTATACAACGTTTTACGTTATAACGTAGTACTATACAACGTTATACGATATTACGCAGTACTATATAAAGTTATACGATATACCGTAGTACTATATAAAGTTATACGTTATAACGTAGTACTATATAACGTTATACGTTATAACGTTATACTATAAAACGTTTCATGTTATAACGTAGCACTATATATCGTTATACCTTTTGACGTACTACTATACAACGTTATACGTTATAAAGTTGTACTATATAACGTTATACGTTATAATGCGAAACTATGTAACTGTATACGTTATAACGTAGTACTATACAACGTTATACGATATACCGTAGTACTATATAAAGTTCTACGTTATAACGTAGTACTAAACAACGTTATACGTTATAACGTAGTACTATATAACGTTATACGTCATACAGTAGTACTATATAACGTTATAAGTTATAATGCGATACTATGTAACTATATACGTTATAACGTAGTACTATACAACGTTATACGATACAACGTAGTACTATATAAAGTTATACGATATAACGTAGTACTACATAACGTTATAAGTTATAATGCGATACTATGTAACTATATACGTTATAACGTAGTACTATACAACGTTATACGATACAACGTAGTACTATATAAAGTTATACGTTATAACGTAGTACTATACAACGTTATACGATACAACGTAGTACTATATAAAGTTATACGATATAACGTAGTGCTACATAACGTTATAAGTTATAATGCGATACTATGTAACTATATACGTTATAACGTAGTACTATACAACGTTATACGATACAACGTAGTACTATATAAAGTTCTACGTTATAACGTAGTACTATACAACGTTATACAATATAACGCAGTACTATACAACGTTATACGTTGTAACGTAGTACTATATATCGTTATACCTTTTGACGTACTACTATACAACGTTATATGATATAACGTAGTACTATATAAAGTTATACGTTATAACGTAGTACTATATAATGTAATACCTTATGACGCACTACTATACAACGTTATACCTTATGACGTACTACTATACAACGTTTTACGTTATAACGTAGTACTACATAACGTTATACGTTATAATGAGATACTATGTAACTATATATGTTATATCGTAGTACTATGTAACGTTATACGTTATAATGTGATACTATGTAACTATATACGTTATAACGTAGTACTATACAACGTTATACGATATAACGTAGTACTATATAAGGTTATACGTTATAACGTAGTACTATATAACGTTATACGTTATAACGTAGTACTATACAACGTTATACGATATAACGTAGTACTATATAAGGTTATACGTTATAACGTAGTACTATATAACGTTATACGTTATACCGTAGTACTATATAAAGTTATACGTTATAACGTAGTACTATATAATGTAATACCTTATGACGCACTACTATACAACGTTATACCTTATGACGTACTACTATACAACGCTATACCTTATGTCGTACTACTATACAACGTTTTACGTTATAACGTAGTACTATATTACGTTATACGTTATAATGCGATACTATGTAACTATATACGTTATAACGTTGTACTATATAACGTTACACGTTATAACGTAGTACTATACAACGTTATACGTTATAACGTAGTACTATATTACGTTATACGTTATAATGCGATACTATGTAACTATATACGTTATAACGCAGTACTATATAACGTTACACGTTATAACGTAGTACTATACAACGTTATACGATATAACGTAGTACCATAGAACGTTATACGTTATAACGTAGTACTATATATCGTTATACGTCATAAAGTAGTACTCTATAACGTTATACGTTATAATGCGATACTATGTAACTATATACGTTATAACGTAATACTATATAACGTAATACCTTTTGACGTACTACTATACAATGTTATACGATATAACGTAGTACTACATAATGTTATACGTTATAATGAGATACTATGTAACTATATATGTTATATCGTAGTACTATGTAACGTAATACGTTATAATGTGATACTATGTAACAATATACGTTATAACGTAGTACTATACAACGTTATACAATATAACGTAGTACTATATAATGTAATACCTTATGACGTACTACTGTACAACGATTTACGTTATAACGTAGTACTATATAACGATATACGTTACATCGTAGTACTATATAACGTTATACGTCATAAAGTAGTACTCTATAACGTTATACGTTATAATGCGATACTATGTAACTATATACGTTATAACGTACTACTATAAAACGTTTCATGTTATAACGTAGTACTATATAACGTTATACCTTTTGACGTACTACTATACAACGTTATACGATATAACGTAGTACTACATAACGTTATACGTTATAATGAGATACTATGTAACTATATATGTTATATCGTAGTACTATACAACGTTATACGATATAACGTAGTACTATATAAGGTTATACGTTATAACGTAGTACTATATAACGTTATACGTTATAACGTCGTACTATATAACGTAATACCTTATGACGTACTACTATACAACGTTATACGATATAACGTAGTACTACATAATGTTATACGTTATAATGAGATACTATGTAACTATATATGTTATATCGTAGTACTATGTAACGTTATACGTTATAATGTGATACTATGTAACTATATACGTTATAACGTAGTACTATATAAAGTTATACGTTATAACGTAGTACTATATAACGTTATACGTTATATCGTAGTACTATATAACGTTATACGATATAACGTAGTACTACATAACGTTATACGTTATAATGAGATACTATGTAACTATATATGTCATATCGTAGTACTATGTAACGTTATACGTTATAATGTGATACTATGTAACTATATACGTTATAACGTAGTACTATACAACGTTATACGATATAACGTAGTACTATATAAGGTTATACGTTATAACGTAGTACTATATAACGTTATACGTTATAACGTAGTACTATATAACGTTATACGTCATAAAGTAGTACTATATAACGTTATAAGTTATAATGCGATACTATGTAACTATATACGTTATAACGTAGTACTATACAACGTTATACAATATAACGTAGTACTATACAACGTTATACGTTGTAACGTAGTACTATATATCGTTATACCTTTTGACGTACTACTATACAACGTTATACGATATAACGTAGTACTATATAAAGTTATACGTTATAACGTAGTACTATATAATGTAATACCTTATGACGCACTACTATACAACGTTATACCTTATGACGTACTACTATACAACGTTTTACGTTATAACGTAGTACTATATAACGTTATACGTTATATCGTAGTACTATATAACGTTATACGTCATAAAGTAGTACTCTATAACGTTCTACGTTATAATGCGATACTATGTAACTATATACGTTATAACGTAGTACTATACAACGTTATACGATACAACGTAGTACTATATAAAGTTATACGTTATAACGTAGTACTATATAACGTTATACGTTATAATGCGATACTATGTAACTATATACGTTACAACGTAATACTATAAAACGTTATACGATATAACGTAGTACTATATAAGGTTATACGTTATAACGTAGTACTATATAACGTTATACGTTATAACGTAGTACTATATAACGTTATATGTCATAAAGTAGTACTATATAACGTTATAAGTTATAATGCGATACTATGTAACTATATACGTTATAACGTAGTACTATACAACGTTATACGATACAACGTAGTACTATATAAAGTTATACGTTATAACGTAGTACTATATAACGTTATACGTTATAACGTAATACTATGAAACGTTTCATGTTATAACGTAGCACTATATAACGTTATACCTTTTGACGTACTACTATACAACGTTATACGATATAACGTAATACTACATAACGTTATACGTTATAATGAGATACTATGTAACTATATATGTTATATCGTAGTACTATGTAACGTTATACGTTATAATGCGATACTATGTAACTATATACGTTATAACGTAGTACTATACAACGTTACACGATACAACGTAGTACTATATAAAGTTATACGTTATAACGTAGTACTATATAACGTTATACGTTATAATGCGATACTATGTAACTATATACGTTACAACGTAATACTATAAAACGTTTCATGTTATAACGTAGTACTATATAACGTTATATGTTATAATGCGATACTATGTAACTATATACGTTACAACGTAATACTATAAAACGCTTCATGTTATAACGTAGTACTATATAACGTTATACCTTTTGACGTACTACTATACAACGTTATACGATATAACGTAGTACTACATAACGTTCTACGTTATAATGCGATACTATGTAACTATATACGTTATAACGTACTACTATAAAACGTTTCATGTTATAACGTAGTAGTATATAACGTTATACCTTTTGACGTACTATTATACAACGTTATACGATATAACGTAGTACTACATAACGTTATACGTTATAATGAGATACTATGTAACTATATATGTTATATCGTAGTACTATGTAACGTTATACGTTATAATGTGATACTATGTAACTATATACGTTATAACGTAGTACTATACAACGTTATACGTTATAACGTAGTACTATATAACGTTATACGTCATAAAGTAGTACTATATAACGTTATAAGTTATAATGCGATACTATGTAACTATATACGTTATAACGTGGTACAATACAACGTTACACGATACAACGTAGTACTATATAAAGTTATACGTTATAACGTAGTACTATATAACGTTATACGTTATAATGCGATACTATGTAACTATATACGTTACAACGTAATACTATAAAACGTTTCATGTTATAACGTAGTACTATATAACGTTATATGTTATAATGCGATACTATGTAACTATATACGTTACAACGTAATACTATAAAACGTTTCATGTTATAACGTAGTACTATATAACGTTATACCTTTTGACGTACTACTATACAACGTTATACGATATAACGTAGTACTACATAACGTTATACGTTATAATGCGATACTATGTAACTATATACGTTATAACGTAGTACTATACAACGTTATACGATATAACGTAGTACTATAAAACGTTTCATTTTATAACGTAGTACTATATATCGTTATACCTTTTGACGTACTACTATACAACGTTATACGATATAACGTAGTACTATATAAAGTTATACGTTATAACGTAGTACTATATAATGTAATACCTTATGACGTACTACTATACAACGTTATACCTTATGACGTACTACTATACAACGTTTTACGTTATAACGTAGTACTATATAACGATATACGTTACATCGTAGTACTACATAACGTTATACGTCATAAAGTAGTACTATATTACGTTATGCGTTATAATGCGATACTATGTAACTATATACGTTATAACGTAGTACTACATAACGTTATACGCTATAACGTAATACTATAAAACGTTTCATGTTATAACGTAGTAGTATATAACGTTATACCTTTTGACGTACTCCTATACAACGTTATACGATATAACGTAGTACTACATGTTATATGCTATCATGAGATACTATGTAACTATATATGTTATATCGTAGTACTATATAACGTTATACGTTATAACGTAGTACTATATAACGTAATACCTTATGACGTACTACTATACAACGTTATACGGTATAACGTAGTACTACATAATGTTATACGTTATAATGAGATACTATGTAACTATATATGTTATATCGTAGTACTATATAACGTTATACGTTATAATGCGATACTATGTAACTGTATACGTTATAACGTAGTACTATACAACGTTATACGATACAACGTAGTACTATATAAAGTTATACGTTATAACGTAGTACTATATGAAGTTATACGTTATAACGTAGTACTATACAACGTTATACGTTATAACGTAGTACTATATAACGTAATACCTTATGACGTACTACTAAACAACGCTATACCTTATGTCGTACTACTATACAACGTTTTACGTTATAACGTAGTACTATTTAACGATATACGTTACATGGTAGTACTATATAACGTTATACGTCATAAAGTAGTACTATATTACGTTATGCGTTATAATGCGATACTATGTAACTATATACGTTATAACGTAGTACTACATAACGTTATACGCTATGACGTAATACTATAAAGCGTTTCATGTTATAACGTAGTACTATATAACGTTATACCTTTTGACGTACTACTATACAATGTTATACGATATAACGTAGTACTACATAACGTTATACGTTATAATGAGATACTATGTAACTATATACGTTATATCGTAGTACTATGTAACGTTATACGTTATAATGTGATATTATGTAACTATATACGTTATAACGTAGTACTATACAACGTTATACAATATAACGTAGTACTATATAAAGTTATACGTTATAACGTAGTACTATATAAAGTTATACGTTATAACGTAGTACTATATAACGTTATACGTTATATCGTAGTACTATATAACGTTATACGTCATAAAGTAGTACTCTATAACGTTCTACGTTATAATGCGATACTATGTAACTATATACGTTATAACGTACTACTATAAAACGTTTCATGTTATAACGTAGTAGTATATAACGTTATACCTTTTAACGTACTACTATACAACGTTATACGATATAACGTAGTACTACATAACGTTATACGTTATAATGAGATACTATGTAACTATATATGTTATATCGTAGTACTATGTAACGTTATACGTTATAATGTGATACTATGTAACTATATACGTTATAACGTAGTACTATATAAAGTTATACGTTATAACGTAGTACTATATAACGTAATACCTTATAACGTACTACTGTACAACGTTATACCTTATGACGTACTACTATACAACGTTTTACGTTATAACGTAGTACTATATAACGATATACGTTACATCGTAGTACTATATAACGTTATACGTCATAAAGTACTACTATATTATGTTATGCGTTATAATGCGATACTATGTAACTATATACGTTATAACGTAATACTATAAAACGTTTCATGTTATAACGTAGCACTATATAACGTTATACCTTTTGACGTACTACTATACAACGTTATACGATATAACGTAGTACTACATAATGATATACGTTATAATGAGATACTATGTAACTACATATGTTATATCGTAGTACTATATAACGTTATACGTTATAATGAGATACTATGTAACTGTATACGTTATAACGTAGTACTATACAACGTTATACGTTATAACGTAGTACTATATAACGTTATACGTCATAAAGTAGTACTCTATAACGTTATACGTTATAATGCGATACTACGTAACTATATACGTTATAACGTTGTACTATATAACGTTACACGTTATAACGTAGTACTATATTACGTTATACGTTATAATGCGATACTATGTAACTATATACGTTATAACGCAGTACTATATAACGTTACACGTTATAACGTAGTACTATACAACGTTATACGATATAACGTAGTACTATATAACGTTATACGTTATAACGTAGTACTATATATCGTTATACGTCATAAAGTAGTACTCTATAACGTTATACGTTATAATGCGATACTATGTAACTATATACGTTATAACGTAATACTATAAAACGTTTCATGTTATAACGTAGCACTATATAACGTTATACCTTTTGACGTACTACTATACAAGGTTATACGATATAACGTAGTACTACATAATGTTATACGTTATAATGAGATACTATGTAACTACATATGTTATATCGTAGTACTATATAACGTTATACGTTATAATGCGATACTATGTAACTGTATACGTTATAACGTAGTACTATACAACGTTATACGTTATAACGTAGTACTATATAACGTTATACGTTATAATGCGATACTAAGTAACTGTATACGTTATAACGTAGTACTATACAACGTTATTCGATATACCGTAGTACTATATAAAGTTATACGTTATAACGTAGTACTATACAACGTTATACGCTATAACGTAGTACTATATAACGTAATACCTTATGACGTACTACTATACAACGCTATACCTTATGTCGTACTACTATACAACGTTTTACGTTATAACGTAGTACTATATTACGTTATACGTTATAATGCGATACTATGTAACTATATACGTTATAACGTTGTACTATATAACGTTACACGTTATAACGTAGTACTATACAACGTTATTCGATATACCGTAGTACTATATAAAGTTATACGTTATAACGTAGTACTATACAACGTTATACGATATACCGTAGTACTATATAAAGTTCTACGTTATAACGTAGTACTAAACAACGTTATACGTTATAACGTAGTACTATATAACGTTATACGTCATACAGTAGTACTATATAACGTTATAAGTTATAATGCGATACTATGTAACTATATACGTTATAACGTAGTACTATACAACGTTATACGATACAACGTAGTACTATATAAAGTTATACGATATAACGTAGTACTACATAACGTTATAAGTTATAATGCGATACTATGTAACTATATACGTTATAACGTAGTACTATACAACGTTATACGATACAACGTAGTACTATATAAAGTTATACGTTATAACGTAGTACTATACAACGTTATACGATACAACGTAGTACTATATAAAGTTATACCTTTTGACGTACTACTATACAACGTTATACGATATAACGTAGTACTATATAAAGTTATACGTTATAACGTAGTACTATACAACGTTATACGATATACCGTAGTACTATATAAAGTTCTACGTTATAACGTAGTACTAAACAACGTTATACGTTATAACGTAGTACTATATAACGTTATACGTCATACAGTAGTACTATATAACGTTATAAGTTATAATGCGATACTATGTAACTATATACGTTATAACGTAGTACTATACAACGTTATACGATACAACGTAGTACTATATAAAGTTATACGATATAACGTAGTACTACATAACGTTATAAGTTATAATGCGATACTATGTAACTATATACGTTATAACGTAGTACTATACAACGTTATACGATACAACGTAGTACTATATAAAGTTATACGTTATAACGTAGTACTATACAACGTTATACGATACAACGTAGTACTATATAAAGTTATACGATATAACGTAGTGCTACATAACGTTATAAGTTATAATGCGATACTATGTAACTATATACGTTATAACGTAGTACTATACAACGTTATACGATACAACGTAGTACTATATAAAGTTCTACGTTATAACGTAGTACTATACAACGTTATACAATATAACGCAGTACTATACAACGTTATACGTTGTAACGTAGTACTATATATCGTTATACCTTTTGACGTACTACTATACAACGTTATATGATATAACGTAGTACTATATAAAGTTATACGTTATAACGTAGTACTATATAATGTAATACCTTATGACGCACTACTATACAACGTTATACCTTATGACGTACTACTATACAACGTTTTACGTTATAACGTAGTACTATTTAAAGTTATACGTTATAACGTAGTACTATATAACGTTATACGTTATAACGTAGTACTATATAACGTTATAACTCATAAAGTAGTACTATATAACGTTATAAGTTATAATGCGATACTATGTAACTATATACGTTATAACGTAGTACTATACAACGTTACACGATACAACGTAGTACTATATAACGTAATACCTTATGACGTACTACTATACAACGCTGTACCTTATGTCGTACTACTATACAACGTTTTACGTTATAACGTAGTACTATATAACGATATACGTTATAATGCGATACTATGTAACTATATACGTTATAACGTAGTACTATACAACGTTATACGATACAACGTAGTACTATATAAAGTTATACGTTATAACGTAGTACTATATAACGTTATACGTTATAATGCCATACTATGTAACTATATACGTTACAACGTAATACTATAAAACGTTATACGATATAACGTAGTACTATATAAGGTTATACGTTATAACGTAGTACTATATAACGTTATACGTTATAACGTAGTACTATATAACGTTATACGTCATATCGTAGTACTATATAACGTTATACGATATAACGTAGTACTACATAACGTTATACGTTATAATGAGATACTATGTAACTATATATGTTATATCGTAGTACTATGTAACGTTATACGTTATAATGTGATACTATGTAACTATATACGTTACAACGTAGTACTATACAACGTTATACGATATAACGTAGTACTATATAAGGTTATACGTTATAACGTAGTACTATATAACGTTATACGTTATAACGTAGTACTATATAACGTTATACGTCATAAAGTAGTACTCTATAACGTTATACGTTATAATGCGATACTATGTAACTATATACGTTATAACGTAGTACTATACAACGTTATACGATATAACGTTGTACTATATAAAGTTATACGTTATAACGTAGTACTATATAAAGTTATACGTTATAACGTAGTACTATATAACGTTATACGTTATATCGTAGTACTATATAACGTTATACGATATAACGTAGTACTACATAACGTTATACGTTATAATGAGATACTATGTAACTATAAATGTTATATCGTAGTACTATGTAACGTTATACGTTATAATGTGATACTATGTAACCATATACGTTATAACGTAGTACTATACAGCGTTATACGATATAACGTAGTACTATATAAGGTTATACGTTATAACGTAGTACTATATAACGTTATACGTTATAACGTAGTACTATATACCGTTATACGTCATAAAGAAGTACTATATAACGTTATAAGTTATAATGCGATACTATGTAACTATATACGTTATAACGTAGTACTATACAACGTTATACGATACAACGTAGTACTATATAAAGTTATACGTTATAACGTAGTACTATATAACGTTATACGTTATAACGTAGTACTATATAAAGTTATACGTTATAACGTAGTACTATATAATGTAATACCTTATGACGCACTACTATACAACGTTATACCTTATGACGTACTACTATACAACGTTTTACGTTATAACGTAGTACTACATAACGTTATACGTTATAATGAGATACTATGTAACTATATATGTTATATCGTAGTACTATGTAACGTTATACGTTATAATGTGATACTATGTAACTATATACGTTATAACGTAGTACTATACAACGTTATACGATATAACGTAGTACTATATAAGGTTATACGTTATAACGTAGTACTATATAACGTTATACGTTATAACGTAGTACTATACAACGTTATACGATATAACGTAGTACTATATAAGGTTATACGTTATAACGTAGTACTATATAACGTTATACGTTATACCGTAGTACTATATAAAGTTATACGTTATAACGTAGTACTATATAATGTAATACCTTATGACGCACTACTATACAACGTTATACCTTATGACGTACTACTATACAACGCTATACCTTATGTCGTACTACTATACAACGTTTTACGTTATAACGTAGTACTATATTACGTTATACGTTATAATGCGATACTATGTAACTATATACGTTATAACGTTGTACTATATAACGTTACACGTTATAACGTAGTACTATACAACGTTATACGTTATAACGTAGTACTATATTACGTTATACGTTATAATGCGATACTATGTAACTATATACGTTATAACGCAGTACTATATAACGTTACACGTTATAACGTAGTACTATACAACGTTATACGATATAACGTAGTACCATATAACGTTATACGTTATAACGTAGTACTATATATCGTTATACGTCATAAAGTAGTACTCTATAACGTTATACGTTATAATGCGATACTATGTAACTATATACGTTATAACGTAATACTATAAAACGTTTCATGTTATAACGTAGCACTATATAACGTTATACCTTTTGACGTACTACTATACAACGTTATACGATATAACGTAGTACTACATAATGTTATACGTTATAATGAGATACTATGTAACTACATATGTTATATCGTAGTACTATATAACGTTATACGTTATAATGCGATACTATGTAACTGTATACGTTATAACGTAGTACTATACAACGTTATACGTTATAACGTAGTACTATATAACGTTATACGTTATAATGCGATACTATGTAACTGCATACGTTATAACGTAGTACTATACAACGTTATTGGATATACCGTAGTACCCATATAAAGTTATACGTTATAACGTAGTACTATACAACGTTATACGCTATAACGTAGTACTATATAACGTAATACCTTATGACGTACTACTATACAACGCTATACCTTATGTCGTACTACTATACAACGTTTTACGTTATAACGTAGTACTATATTACGTTATACGTTATAATGCGATACTATGTAACTATATACGTTATAACGTTGTACTATATAACGTTACACGTTATAACGTAGTACTATACAACGTTATTCGATATACCGTAGTACTATATAAAGTTATACGTTATAACGTAGTACTATACAACGTTATACGCTATAACGTAGTACTATATAACGTAATACCTTTTGACGTACTACTATACAATGTTATACGATATAACGTAGTACTACATAACGCTATACGTTATAATGAGATACTATGTAACTATATATGTTATATCGTAGTACTATGTAACGTAATACGTTATAATGTGATACTATGTAACAATATACGTTATAACGTAGTACTATACAACGTTATACAATATAACGTAGTACTATATAATGTAATACCTTATGACGTACTTCTATACAACGATTTACGTTATAACGTAGTACTATATAACGATATACGTTACATCGTAGTACTATATAACGTTATACGTCATAAAGTAGTACTCTATAACGTTATACGTTATAATGCGATACTATGTAACTATATACGTTATAACGTACTACTATAAAACGTTTCATGTTATAACGTAGTACTATATAACGTTATACCTTTTGACGTACTACTATACAACGTTATACGATATAACGTAGTACTACATAACGTTATACGTTATAATGAGATACTATGTAACTATATATGTTATATCGTAGTACTATACAACGTTATACGATATAACGTAGTACTATATAAGGTTATACGTTATAACGTAGTACTATATAACGTTATACGTTATAACGTCGTACTATATAACGTAATACCTTATGACGTACTACTATACAACGTTATACGATATAACGTAGTACTACATAATGTTATACGTTATAATGAGATACTATGTAACTATATATGTTATATCGTAGTACTATGTAACGTTATACGTTATAATGTGATACTATGTAACTATATACGTTATAACGTAGTACTATATAAAGTTATACGTTATAACGTAGTACTATATAACGTTATACGTTATATCGTAGTACTATATAACGTTATACGATATAACGTAGTACTACATAACGTTATACGTTATAATGAGATACTATGTAACTATATATGTCATATCGTAGAACTATGTAACGTTATACGTTATAATGTGATACTATGTAACTATATTCGTTATAACGTAGTACTATACAACGTTATACGATACAACGTAGTACTATATAAAGTTATACGTTATAACGTAGTACTATATAACGTTATACGTTATAATGCGATACTATGTAACTATATACGTTACAACGTAATACTATAAAACGTTATACGATATAACGTAGTACTATATAATGTAATACCTTATGACGCACTACTATACAACGTTATACCTTATGACGTACTACTATACAACGTTTTACGTTATAACGTAGTACTATATAACGTTATACGTTATATCGTAGTACTATATAACGTTATACGTCATAAAGTAGTACTCTATAACGTTCTACGTTATAATGCGATACTATGTAACTATATACGTTATAACGTAGTACTATACAACGTTATACGATACAACGTAGTACTATATAAAGTTATACGTTATAACGTAGTACTATATATCGTTATACCTTTTGACGTACTACTATACAACGTTATACGATATAACGTAGTACTATATAAAGTTATACGTTATAACGTAGTACTATATAATGTAATACCTTATGACGCACTACTATACAACGTTATACCTTATGACGTACTACTATACAACGTTTTACGTTATAACGTAGTACTATATAACGTTATACGTTATATCGTAGTACTATATAACGTTATACGTCATAAAGTAGTACTCTATAACGTTCTACGTTATAATGCGATACTATGTAACTATATACGTTATAACGTAGTACTATACAACGTTATACGATACAACGTAGTACTATATAAAGTTATACGTTATAACGTAGTACTATATAACGTTATACGTTATAATGCGATACTATGTAACTATATACGTTACAACGTAATACTATAAAACGTTATACGATATAACGTAGTACTATATAAGGTTATACGTTATAACGTAGTACTATATAACGTTATACGTTATAACGTAGTACTATATAACGTTATATGTCATAAAGTAGTACTATATAACGTTATAAGTTATAATGCGATACTATGTAACTATATACGTTATAACGTAGTACTATACAACGTTATACGATACAACGTAGTACTATATAAAGTTATACGTTATAACGTAGTACTATATAACGTTATACGTTATAACGTAATACTATAAAACGTTTCATGTTATAACGTAGCACTATATAACGTTATACCTTTTGGCGTACTACTATACAACGTTATACGATATAACGTAGTACTACATAACGTTATACGTTATAATGAGATACTATGTAACTATATATGTTATATCGTAGTACTATGTAACGTTATACGTTATAATGTGATACTATGTAACTATATACGTTATAACGTAGTACTATACAACGTTATACGTTATAACGTAGTACTATATCACGTTATACGTCATAAAGTAGTACTATATAACGTTATAAGTTATAATGCGATACTATGTAACTATATACGTTATAACGTAGTACTATACAACGTTACACGATACAACGTAGTACTATATAAAGTTATACGTTATAACGTAGTTCTATATAACGTTATACGTTATAATGCGATACTATGTAACTATATACGTTACAACGTAATACTATAAAACGTTTCATGTTATAACGTAGTACTATATAACGTTATATGTTATAATGCGATACTATGTAACTATATACGTTACAACGTAATACTATAAAACGCTTCATGTTATAACGTAGTACTATATAACGTTATACCTTTTGACGTACTACTATACAACGTTATACGATATAACGTAGTACTACATAACGTTCTACGTTATAATGCGATACTATGTAACTATATACGTTATAACGTACTACTATAAAACGTTTCATGTTATAACGTAGTAGTATATAACGTTATACCTTTTGACGTACTATTATACAACGTTATACGATATAACGTAGTACTACATAACGTTATACGTTATAATGAGATACTATGTAACTATATATGTTATATCGTAGTACTATGTAACGTTATACGTTATAATGTGATACTATGTAACTATATACGTTATAACGTAGTACTATACAACGTTATACGTTATAACGTAGTACTATATAACGTTATACGTCATAAAGTAGTACTATATAACGTTATAAGTTATAATGCGATACTATGTAACTATATACGTTATAACGTGGTACTATACAACGTTACACGATACAACGTAGTACTATATAAAGTTATACGTTATAACGTAGTACTATATAACGTTATACGTTATAATGCGATACTATGTAACTATATACGTTACAACGTAATACTATAAAACGTTTCATGTTATAACGTAGTACTATATAACGTTATATGTTATAATGCGATACTATGTAACTATATACGTTACAACGTAATACTATAAAACGTTTCATGTTATAACGTAGTACTATATAACGTTATACCTTTTGACGTACTACTATACAACGTTATACGATATAACGTAGTACTACATAACGTTATACGTTATAATGCGATACTATGTAACTATATACGTTATAACGTAGTACTATACAACGTTATACGATATAACGTAGTACTATAAAACGTTTCATTCTATAACGTAGTACTATATATCGTTATACCTTTTGACGTACTACTATACAACGTTATACGATATAACGTAGTACTATATAAAGTTATACGTTATAACGTAGTACTATATAATGTAATACGTTATGACGTACTACTATACAACGTTATACCTTATGACGTACTACTATACAACGTTTTACGTTATAACGTAGTACTATATAACGATATACGTTACATCGTAGTACTACATAACGTTATACGTCATAAAGTAGTACTATATTACGTTATGCGTTATAATGCGATACTATGTAACTATATACGTTATAACGTAGTACTACATAACGTTATACGCTATAACGTAATACTATAAAACGTTTCATGTTATAACGTAGTAGTATATAACGTTATACCTTTTGACGTACTCCTATACAACGTTATACGATATAACGTAGTACTACATAATGTTATATGCTATAATGAGATACTATGTAACTATATATGTTATATCGTAGTACTATATAACGTTATACGTTATAACGTAGTACTATATAACGTAATACCTTATGACGTACTACTATACAACGTTATACGGTATAACGTAGTACTACATAATGTTATACGTTATAATGAGATACTATGTAACTATATATGTTATATCGTAGTACTATATTACGTTATGCGTTATAATGCGATACTATGTAACTATATACGTTATAACGTAGTACTACATAACGTTATACGCTATAACGTAATACTATAAAACGTTTCATGTTATAACGTAGTAGTATATAACGTTATACCTTTTGACGTACTCCTATACAACGTTATACGATATAACGTAGTACTACATAATGTTATATGCTATAATGAGATACTATGTAACTATATATGTTATATCGTAGTACTATATAACGTTATACGTTATAACGTAGTACTATATAACGTAATACCTTATGTCGTACTACTATACAACGTTTTACGTTATAACGTAGTACTATTTAACGATATACGTTACATGGTAGTACTATATAACGTTATACGTCATAAAGTAGTACTATATTACGTTATGCGTTATAATGCGATACTATGTAACTATATACGTTATAACGTAGTACTACATAACGTTATACGCTATGACGTAATACTATAAAGCGTTTCATGTTATAACGTAGTACTATATAACGTTATACCTTTTGACGTACTACTATACAATGTTATACGATATAACGTAGTACTACATAACGTTATACGTTATAATGAGATACTATGTAACTATATACGTTATATCGTAGTACTATGTAACGTTATACGTTATAATGTGATATTATGTAACTATATACGTTATAACGTAGTACTATACAACGTTATACAATATAACGTAGTACTATATAAAGTTATACGTTATAACGTAGTACTATATAAAGTTATACGTTATAACGTAGTACTATATAACGTTATACGTTATATCGTAGTACTATATAACGTTATACGTCATAAAGTAGTACTCTATAACGTTCTACGTTATAATGCGATACTATGTAACTATATACGTTATAACGTACTACTATAAAACGTTTCATGTTATAACGTAGTAGTATATAACGTTATACCTTTTAACGTACTACTATACAACGTTATACGATATAACGTAGTACTACATAACGTTATACGTTATAATGAGATACTATGTAACTATATATGTTATATCGTAGTACTATGTAACGTTATACGTTATAATGTGATACTATGTAACTATATACGTTATAACGTAGTACTATATAAAGTTATACGTTATAACGTAGTACTATATAACGTAATACCTTATAACGTACTACTGTACAACGTTATACCTTATGACGTACTACTATACAACGTTTTACGTTATAACGTAGTACTATATAACGATATACGTTACATCGTAGTACTATATAACGTTATACGTCATAAAGTACTACTATATTATGTTATGCGTTATAATGCGATACTATGTAACTATATACGTTATAACGTAATACTATAAAACGTTTCATGTTATAACGTAGCACTATATAACGTTATACCTTTTGACGTACTACTATACAAGGTTATACGATATAACGTAGTACTACATAATGTTATACGTTATAATGAGATACTATGTAACTACATATGTTATATCGTAGTACTATATAACGTTATACGTTATAAAGCGATACTATGTAACTATATACGTTATAACGTACTACTATAAAACGTTTCATGTTATAACGTAGTAGTATATAACGTTATACCTTTTAACGTACTACTATACAACGTTATACGTTATAACGTAGTACTATATAACGTTATACGTCATAAAGTAGTACTCTATAACGTTATACGTTATAATGCGATACTATGTAACTATATACGTTATAACGTTGTACTATATAACGTTACACGTTATAACGTAGTACTATATTACGTTATACGTTATAATGCGATACTATGTAACTATATACGTTATAACGCAGTACTATATAACGTTACACGTTATAACGTAGTACTATACAACGTTATACGATATAACGTAGTACTATATAACGTTATACGTTATAACGTAGTACTATATATCGTTATACGTCATAAAGTAGTACTCTATAACGTTATACGTTATAATGCGATACTATGTAACTATATACGTTATAACGTAATACTATAAAACGTTTCATGTTATAACGTAGCACTATATAACGTTATACCTTTTGACGTACTACTATACAAGGTTATACGATATAACGTAGTACTACATAATGTTATACGTTATAATGAGATACTATGTAACTACATATGTTATATCGTAGTACTATATAACGTTATACGTTATAAAGCGATACTATGTAACTGTATACGTTATAACGTAGTACTATACAACGTTATACGTTATGACGTAGTACTATATAACGTTATACGTTATAATGCGATACTAAGTAACTGTATACGTTATAACGTAGTACTATACAACGTTATTCGATATACCGTAGTACTATATAAAGTTATACGTTATAACGTAGTACTATACAACGTTATACGCTATAACGTAGTACTATATAACGTAATACCTTATGACGTACTACTATACAACGCTATACCTTATGTCGTACTACTATACAACGTTTTACGTTATAACGTAGTACTATATTACGTTATACGTTATAATGCGATACTATGTAACTATATACGTTATAACGTTGTACTATATAACGTTACACGTTATAACGTAGTACTATACAACGTTATTCGATATACCGTAGTACTATATAAAGTTATACGTTATAACGTAGTACTATACAACGTTATACGCTATAACGTAGTACTATATAACGTAATACCTTTTGACGTACTACTATACAATGTTATACGATATAACGTAGTACTACATAACGTTATACGTTATAATGAGATACTATGTAACTATATATGTTATATCGTAGTACTATGTAACGTTATACGTTATAATGTGATACTATGTAACTATATACGTTATAACGTAGTACTATACAACGTTATACAATATAACGTAGTACTATATAAAGTTATACGTTATAACGTAGTACTATATAAAGTTATACGTTATAACGTAGTACTATATAACGTTATACGTTATATCGTAGTACTATATAACGTTATACCTTTTGACGTACTACTATACAACGTTATACGTTATAAAGTTGTACTATATAACGTTATACGTTATAATGCGATACTATGTAACTGTATACGTTATAACGTAGTACTATACAACGTTATACGATATACCGTAGTACTATATAAAGTTCTACGTTATAACGTAGTACTATACAACGTTATACAATATAACGTAGTACTATACAACGTTATACGTTGTAACGTAGTACTATATATCGTTATACCTTTTGACGTACTACTATACAACGTTATACGATATAACGTAGTACTATATAAAGTTATACGTTATAACGTAGTACTATATAATGTAATACCTTATGACGCACTACTATACAACGTTATAACTTATGACGTACTACTATACAACGTTTTACGTTATAACGTAGTACTATTTAAAGTTATACGTTATAACGTAGTACTATATAACGATATACGTTATAATGCGATACTATGTAACTATATACGTTATAACGTAGTACTATACAACGTTATACGATACAACGTAGTACTATATAAAGTTATACGTTATAACGTAGTACTATATAACGTTATACGTTATAATGCGATACTATGTAACTATATACGTTATAACGTAGTACTATACAACGTTATACGATATTACGCAGTACTATATAAAGTTATACGTTATAACGTAGTACTATATAACGTTATACGTTATAACGTAATACTATAAAACGTATCATGTTATAACGTAGCACTATATAACGTTATACCTTTTGACGTACTACTATACAACGTTATACGTTATAAAGTTGTACTATATAACGTTATACGTTATAATGCGATACTATGTAACTGTATGCGTTATAACGTAGTACTATACAACGTTATACGATATACCGTAGTACTATATAAAGTTATACGTTATAACGTAGTACTATATAACGTTATACGTTATAACGTTATACTATAAAACGTTTCATGTTATAACGTAGCACTATATAACGTTATACCTTTTGACGTACTACTATACAACGTTATACGTTATAAAGTTGTACTATATAACGTTATACGTTATAATGCGAAACTATGTAACTGTATACGTTATAACGTAGTACTATACAACGTTATACGATATACCGTAGTACTATATAAAGTTCTACGTTATAACGTAGTACTAAACAACGTTATACGTTATAACGTAGTACTATATAACGTTATACGTCATAAAGTAGTACTATATAACGTTATAAGTTATAATGCGATACTATGTAACTATATACGTTATAACGTAGTACTATACAACGTTATACGATACAACGTAGTACTATATAAAGTTATACGATATAACGTAGTACTACATAACGTTATAAGTTATAATGCGATACTATGTAACTATATACGTTATAACGTAGTACTATACAACGTTATACGATACAACGTAGTACTATATAAAGTTATACGTTATAACGTAGTACTATACAACGTTATACGATACAACGTAGTACTATATAAAGTTATACGATATAACGTAGTGCTACATAACGTTATAAGTTATAATGCGATACTATGTAACTATATACGTTATAACGTAGTACTATACAACGTTATACGATACAACGTAGTACTATATAAAGTTCTACGTTATAACGTAGTACTATACAACGTTATACAATATAACGCAGTACTATACAACGTTATACGATATAACGTAGTACTATATAAGGTTATACGTTATAACGTAGTACTATATAACGTTATACGTTATAACGTAGTACTATATAACGTTATACGTCATAAAGTAGTACTCTATAACGTTATACGTTATAATGCGATACTATGTAACTATATACGTTACAACGTAATACTATAAAACGTTATACGATATAACGTAGTACTATATAAGGTTATACGTTATAACGTAGTACTATATAACGTTATACGTTATAACGTAGTACTATATAACGTTATACGTCATATCGTAGTACTATATAACGTTATACGATATAACGTAGTACTACATAACGTTATACGTTATAATGAGATACTATGTAACTATATATGTTATATCGTAGTACTATGTAACGTTATACGTTATAATGTGATACTATGTAACTATATACGTTATAACGTAGTACTATACAACGTTATACGATATAACGTAGTACTATATAAGGTTATACGTTATAACGTAGTACTATATAACGTTATACGTTATAACGTAGTACTATATAACGTTATACGTCATAAAGTAGTACTCTATAACGTTATACGTTATAATGCGATACTATGTAACTATATACGTTATAACGTAGTACTATACAACGTTATACGATATAACGTTGTACTATATAAAGTTATACGTTATAACGTAGTACTATATAAAGTTATACGTTATAACGTAGTACTATATAACGTTATACGTTATATCGTAGTACTATATAACGTTATACGATATAACGTAGTACTACATAACGTTATACGTTATAATGAGATACTATGTAACTATAAATGTTATATCGTAGTACTATGTAACGTTATACGTTATAATGTGATACTATGTAACTATATACGTTATAACGTAGTACTATACAGCGTTATACGATATAACGTAGTACTATATAAGGTTATACGTTATAACGTAGTACTATATAACGTTATACGTTATAACGTAGTACTATATACCGTTATACGTCATAAAGTAGTACTATATAACGTTATAAGTTATAATGCGATACTATGTAACTATATACGTTATAACGTAGCACTATACAACGTTATACGATACAACGTAGTACTATATAAGGTTATACGTTATAACGTAGTACTATATAACGTTATACGTTATAACGTAGTACTATACAACGTTATACGATATAACGTAGTACTATATAAGGTTATACGTTATAACGTAGTACTATATAAAGTTATACGTTATAACGTAGTACTATATAATGTAATACCTTATGACGCACTACTATACAACGTTATACCTTATGACGTACTACTATACAACGTTTTACGTTATAACGTAGTACTACATAACGTTATACGTTATAATGAGATACTATGTAACTATATATGTTATATCGTAGTACTATGTAACGTTATACGTTATAATGTGATACTATGTAACTATATACGTTATAACGTAGTACTATACAACGTTATACGATATAACGTAGTACTATATAAGGTTATACGTTATAACGTAGTACTATATAACGTTATACGTTATAACGTAGTACTATACAACGTTATACGATATAACGTAGTACTATATAAGGTTATACGTTATAACGTAGTACTATATAACGTTATACGTTATAACGTAGTACTATATAAAGTTATACGTTATAACGTAGTACTATATAATGTAATACCTTATGACGCACTACTATACAACGTTATACCTTATGACGTACTACTATACAACGCTATACCTTATGTCGTACTACTATACAACGTTTTACGTTATAACGTAGTACTATATTACGTTATACGTTATAATGCGATACTATGTAACTATATACGTTATAACGTTGTACTATATAACGTTACACGTTATAACGTAGTACTATACAACGTTATACGTCATAAAGTAGTACTCTATAACGTTATACGTTATAATGCGATACTATGTAACTATATACGTTATAACGTAATACTATAAAACGTTTCATGTTATAACGTAGCACTATATAACGTTATACCTTTTGACGTACTACTATACAACGTTATACGATATAACGTAGTACTACATAATGTTATACGTTATAATGAGATACTATGTAACTACATATGTTATATCGTAGTACTATATAACGTTATACGTTATAATGCGATACTATGTAACTGTATACGTTATAACGTAGTACTATACAACGTTATACGTTATAACGTAGTACTATATAACGTTATACGTTATAATGCGATACTATGTAACTGCATACGTTATAACGTAGTACTATACAACGTTATTGGATATACCGTAGTACCCATATAAAGTTATACGTTATAACGTAGTACTATACAACGTTATACGCTATAACGTAGTACTATATAACGTAATACCTTATGACGTACTACTATACAACGCTATACCTTATGTCGTACTACTATACAACGTTTTACGTTATAACGTAGTACTATATTACGTTATACGTTATAATGCGATACTATGTAACTATATACGTTATAACGTTGTACTATATAACGTTACACGTTATAACGTAGTACTATACAACGTTATTCGATATACCGTAGTACTATATAAAGTTATACGTTATAACGTAGTACTATGCAACGTTATACGCTATAACGTAGTACTATATAACGTAATACCTTTTGACGTACTACTATACAATGTTATACGATATAACGTAGTACTACATAACGTTATACGTTATAATGAGATACTATGTAACTATATATGTTATATCGTAGTACTATGTAACGTAATACGTTATAATGTGATACTATGTAACAATATACGTTATAACGTAGTACTATACAACGTTATACAATATAACGTAGTACTATATAATGTAATACCTTATGACGTACTACTATACAACGATTTACGTTATAACGTAGTACTATATTACGTTATACGTTATAATGCGATACTATGTAACTATATACGTTATAACGTTGTACTATATAACGTTACACGTTATAACGTAGTACTATACAACGTTATACGTTATAACGTAGTACTATATAATGTAATACCTTATGACGTACAACTATACAACGTTATACCATATGACGTACTACTATACAACGTTATACGATATAACGTAGTACTACATGTCGTTATACGTTATAATGAGATACTATGTAACTATATATGTTATATCGTAGTACTATGTAACGTTATACGTTATAATGTGATACTATACAACGTTATACGTTATAACGTAGTACTATACAACGTTATACGATATAACGTAGTACTATATAACGTTATAGGTTATAACGTAGTACTATATAACGTTATACGTCATAAAGTAGTACTATATTACGTTATACGTTAAAATGCGATACTATGTAACTATATACGTTATAACGTAGTACTATACAACGTTATACGATATAACGTAGTACTATATAAGGTTATACGTTATAACGTAGTACTATATAACGTTATACGTTATAACATAGTACTATATAAAGTTATACGTTATAACGTAGTACTATATAACGTTATACGTTATATCGTAGTACTATATAACGTTATACGATATAACGTAGTACTACATAACGTTATACGTTATAATGAGATACTATGTAACTATATATGTTTTATCGTAGTACTATGTAACGTTATACGTTATAATGTGATACTATGTAACTATATACGTTATAACGTAGTACTATACAACGTTATACGATATAACGTAGTACTATATAAGGTTATACGTTATAACGTAGTACTATATAACGTTATACGTTATAACATAGTACTATATAACGTTATACGTCATAAAGTAGTACTATATTACGTTATACGTTAAAATGCGATACTATGTAACTATATACGTTATAACGTAGTACTATATAACGTTACACGTTATAACGTAGTACTATACAACGTTACACGTTATAACGTAGTACTATATAACGTTATAAGTTATAATGCGATACTATGTAACTATATACGTTATAACGTAGTACTATACAACGTTATACGATACAACGTAGTACTATATAAAGTTATACGTTATAACGTAGTACTATATAACGTTATACGTTATAACGTAATACTATAAAACGTTTCATGTTATAACGTAGCACTATATAACGTTATACCTTTTGACGTACTACTATACAACGTTATACGTTATAAAGTTGTACTATATAACGTTATACGTTATAATGCGATACTATGTAACTGTATACGTTATAACATAGTACTATACAACGTTATACGATATTACGTAGTACTATATAAAGTTATACGTTATAACGTTGTACTATATAACGTTACACGTTATATCGTAGTACTATATAACGTTACACGTTATATCGTAGTACTATATAACGTTATACGTTATAATGCGATCCTATGTAACTATATACGTTATAACGTAGTACTATATAACGTTACACGTTATAACGTAGTACTATACAACGTTATACGATATAACGTAGTACTATATAACGTTATACGTTATAACGTAGTACTATATCACGTTATACGTCATAAAGTAGTACTATATATCGTTATACGTCATAAAGTAGTACTATATAACGTTTTACGTTATAACGTAGTACTATATAACGATATACGTTACATCGTAGTACTATATAACGTTATACGTCATAAAGTAGTACTCTATAACGTTATACGTTATAATGCGATACTATGTAACTATATACGTTATAACGTAGTACTATATAACGTTACACTTTATAACGTAGTACTATACAACGTTATACGTTATAACGTAATACTATAAAACGTTTCATGTTATAACGTAGCACTATATAACGTTATAGCTTTTGACGTACTACTATACAACGTTATACGATATAACGTAGTACTACATAACGTTATACGTTATAATGAGATACTATGTAACTATATATGTTATATCGTAGTACTATGTAACGTTATACGTTATAATGTGATACTATGTAACTATATACGTTATAACCTAGTACTATACAACGTTATACGATATAACGTAGTACTATATAAGGTTATACGTTATAACGTAGTACTATATAACGTTATACGTTATAACGTAGTACTATATAACGTTATACGTCATAAAGTAGTACTATATTACGTTATACGTTATAATGCGATACTATGTAACTATATACGTTATAACGTAGTACTATATAACGTTACACGTTATAACGTAGTACTATACAACGTTATACGTTATAACCTAGTACTATATTACGTTATACGTTATAATGCGATACTATGTAACTATATACGTTATAACGTAGTACTATATAACGTTACACGTTATAACGTAGTACTATATAACGTTACACGTTAGAACGTAGTACTATATAACGTTATAAGTTATAATGCGATACTATGTAACTATATACGTTATAACGTAGTACTATACAACGTTATACGATACAACGTAGTACTATATAAAGTTATACGTTATAACGTAGTACTATATAACGTTATACGTTATAACGTAATACTATAAAACGTTTCATGTTATAACGTAGCACTATATAACGTTATACCTTTTGACGTACTACTATACAACGTTATACGTTATAAAGTTGTACTATATAACGTTATACGTTATAATGCGATACTATGTAACTGTATACGTTATAACATAGTACTATACAACGTTATACGATATTACGTAGTACTATATAAAGTTATACGTTATAACGTTGTACTATATAACGTTACACGTTATATCGTAGTACTATATAACGTTATACGTTATAATGCGATCCTATGTAACTATATACGTTATAACGTAGTACTATATAACGTTACACGTTATAACGTAGTACTATACAACGTTATACGATATAACGTAGTACTATATAACGTTATACGTTATAACGTAGTACTATATCACGTTATACGTCATAAAGTAGTACTGTATATCGTTATACGTCATAAAGTAGTACTATATAACGTTATACGTTATATCGTAGTACTATATAACGTTATACGATATAACGTAGCACTACATAACGTTATACGTTATAATGAGATACTATGTAACTATATATGTTATATCGTAGTACTATGTAACGTTATACGTTATAATGTGATACTATGTAACTATATACGTTATAACGTAGTACTATACAACGTTATACGATATAACGTAGTACTATATAAGGTTATACGTTATAACGTAGTACTATATAACGTTATACGTTATAACGTAGTACTATAGAACGTTATACGTCATAAAGTAGTACTATATAACGTTATAAGTTATAATGCGATACTATGTAACTATATACGTTATAACGTAGTACTATACAACGTTATACGATACAACGTAGTACTATATAAAGTTATACGTTATAACGTAGTACTATATAACGTTATACGTTATAACGTAATACTATAAAACGTTTCATGTTATAACGTAGCACTATATAACGTTATACCTTTTGACGTACTACTATACAACGTTATACGATATAACGTAGTACTACATAACGTTATACGTTATAATGAATTACTATGTAACTATATATATTATATCGTAGTACTATATAACGTTATACGTCATAAAGTAGTACTCTATAACGTTATACGTTATAATGCGATACTATGTAACTATATACGTTATAACGTAGTACTATACAACGTTATACGATATAACGTAGTACTATAAAACGTTTCATGTTATAACGTAGTACTATATATCGTTATACCTTTTGACGTACTACTATACAACGTTATACGTTATAACGTAGTACTATATAATGTAATACCTTATGACGTACAACTATACAACGTTATACCTTATGACGTACTACTATACAACGTTTTACGTTATAACGTAGTACTGTATAACGATATACGTTACATCGTAGTACTATATAACGTTATACGTCATAAAGTAGTACTCTATAACGTTATACGTTATAATGCGATACTATGTAACTATATACGTTATAACGTAGTACTATATAACGTTACACGTTATAACGTAGTACTATACAACGTTATACGTTATAACGTAATACTATAAAACGTTTCATGTTATAACGTAGCACTATATAACGTTACAGCTTTTGACGTACTACTATACAACGTTATACGATATAACGTAGTACTACATAACGTTATACGTTATAATGAGATACTATGTAACTATATATGTTATATCGTAGTACTATGTAACGTTATACGTTATAATGTGATACTATGTAACTATATACGTTATAACCTAGTACTATACAACGTTATACGATATAACGTAGTACTATATAAGGTTATACGTTATAACGTAGTACTATATAACGTTATACGTTATAACGTAGTACTATATAACGTTATACGTCATAAAGTAGTACTATATTACGTTATACGTTATAATGCGATACTATGTAACTATATACGTTATAACGTAGTACTATACAACGTTATACGATATAACGTAGTACTATACAACGTTATACGTTATAACCTAGTACTATATTACGTTATACGTTATAATGCGATACTATGTAACTATATACGTTATAACGTAGTACTATATAACGTTACACGTTATAACGTAGTACTATATAACGTTACACGTTATAACGTAGTACTATATAACGTTATAAGTTATAATGCGATACTATGTAACTATATACGTTATAACGTAGTACTATACAACGTTATACGATACAACGTAGTACTATATAAAGTTATACGTTATAACGTAGTACTATATAACGTTATACGTTATAACGTAATACTATAAAACGTTTCATGTTATAACGTAGCACTATATAACGTTATACCTTTTGACGTACTACTATACAACGTTATACGTTATAAAGTTGTACTATATAACGTTATACGTTATAATGCGATACTATGTAACTGTATACGTTATAACATAGTACTATACAACGTTATACGATATTACGTAGTACTATATAAAGTTATACGTTATAACGTTGTACTATATAACGTTACACGTTATATCGTAGTACTATATAACGTTATACGTTATAATGCGATCCTATGTAACTATATACGTTATAACGTAGTACTATATAACGTTACACGTTATAACGTAGTACTATACAACGTTATACGATATAACGTAGTACTATATAACGTTATACGTTATAACGTAGTACTATATCACGTTATACGTCATAAAGTAGTACTATATATCGTTATACGTCATAAAGTAGTACTATATAACGTTATACGTTATATCGTAGTACGATATAACGTTATACGATATAACGTAGTACTACATAACGTTATACGTTATAATGAGATACTATGTAACTATATATGTTATATCGTAGTAATATGTAACGTTATACGTTATAATGTGATACTATGTAACTATATACGTTATAACGTAGTACTATACAACGTTATACGATATAACGTAGTACTATATAAGGTTATACGTTATAACGTAGTACTATATAACGTTATACGTTATAACGTAGTACTATAGAACGTTATACGTCATAAAGTAGTACTATATAACGTTATAAGTTATAATGCGATACTATGTAACTATATACGTTATAACGTAGTACTATACAACGTTATACGTTATAACGTAATACTATAAAACGTTTCATGTTATAACGTAGTACTATATATCGTTATACCTTTTGACGTACTACTATACAACGTTATACGTTATAACGTAGTACTATATAATGTAATACCTTATGACGTACAACTATACAACGTTATACCTTATGACGTACTACTATACAACGTTTTACGTTATAACGTAGTACTATATAACGATATACGTTACATCGTAGTACTATATAACGTTATACGTCATAAAGCAGTACTCTATAACGTTATACGTTATAATGCGATACTATGTAACTATATACGTTATAACGTAGTACTATATAACGTTACACGTTATAACGTAGTACTATACAACGTTATACGTTATAACGTAGTACTATATAATGTAATACCTTATGACGTACAACTATACAACGTTATACCATATGACGTACTACTATACAACGTTATACGATATAACGTAGTACTATATAAAGTTATACGTTATAACGTAGTACTATATAAAGTTATACGTTATAACGTAGTACTATATAACGTTATACGTTATATCGTAGTACTATATAACGTTATACGATATAACGTAGTACTACATAACGTTATACGTTATAATGAATTACTATGTAACTATATATATTATATCGTAGTACTATATAACGTTATACGTCATAAAGTAGTACTCTATAACGTTATACGTTATAATGCGATACTATGTAACTATATACGTTATAACGTAGTACTATACAACGTTATACGATATAACGTAGTACTATAAAACGTTTCATGTTATAACGTAGTACTATATATCGTTATACCTTTTGACGTACTACTATACAACGTTATACGTTATAACGTAGTACTATATAATGTAATACCTTATGACGTACAACTATACAACGTTATACCTTATGACGTACTACTATACAACGTTTTACGTTATAACGTAGTACTATATAACGATATACGTTACATCGTAGTACTATATAACGTTATACGTCATAAAGTAGTACTCTATAACGTTATACGTTATAATGCGATACTATGTAACTATATACGTTATAACGTAGTACTATATAACGTTACACGTTATAACGTAGTACTATACAACGTTATACGTTATAACGTAATACTATAAAACGTTTCATGTTATAACGTAGCACTATATAACGTTATAGCTTTTGACGTACTACTATACAACGTTATACGATATAACGTAGTACTACATAACGTTATACGTTATAATGAGATACTATGTAACTATATATGTTATATCGTATTACTATGTAACGTTATACGTTATAATGTGATACTATGTAACTATATACGTTATAACCTAGTACTATACAACGTTATACGATATAACGTAGTACTATATAAGGTTATACGTTATAACGTAGTACTATATAACGTTATACGTTATAACGTAGTACTATATAACGTTATACGTCATAAAGTAGTACTATATTACGTTATACGTTATAATGCGATACTATGTAACTATATACGTTATAACGTAGTACTATATAACGTTACACGTTATAACGTAGTACTATACAACGTTATACGTTATAACCTAGTACTATATTACGTTATACGTTATAATGCGATACTATGTAACTATATACGTTATAACGTAGTACTATATAACGTTACACGTTATAACGTAGTACTATATAACGTTACACGTTATAACGTAGTACTATATAACGTTATAAGTTATAATGCGATACTATGTAACTATATACGTTATAACGTAGTACTATACAACGTTATACGATACAACGTAGTACTATATAAAGTTATACGTTATAACGTAGTACTATATAACGTTATACGTTATAACGTAATACTATAAAACGTTTCATGTTATAACGTAGCACTATATAACGTTATACCTTTTGACGTACTACTATACAACGTTATACGTTATAAAGTTGTACTATATAACGTTATACGTTATAATGCGATACTATGTAACTGTATACGTTATAACATAGTACTATACAACGTTATACGATATTACGTAGTACTATATAAAGTTATACGTTATAACGTTGTACTATATAACGTTACACGTTATATCGTAGTACTATATAACGTTATACGTTATAATGCGATCCTATGTAACTATATACGTTATAACGTAGTACTATATAACGTTACACGTTATAACGTAGTACTATACAACGTTATACGATATAACGTAGTACTATATAACGTTATACGTTATAACGTAGTACTATATCACGTTATACGTCATAAAGTAGTACTGTATATCGTTATACGTCATAAAGTAGTACTATATAACGTTATACGTTATATCGTAGTACTATATAACGTTATACGATATAACGTAGTACTACATAACGTTATACGTTATAATGAGATACTATGTAACTATATATGTTATATCGTAGTACTATGTAACGTTATACGTTATAATGTGATACTATGTAACTATATACGTTATAACGTAGTACTATACAACGTTATACGATATAACGTAGTACTATATAAGGTTATACGTTATAACGTAGTACTATATAACGTTATACGTTATAACGTAGTACTATAGAACGTTATACGTCATAAAGTAGTACTATATAACGTTATAAGTTATAATGCGATACTATGTAACTATATACGTTATAACGTAGTACTATACAACGTTATACGATACAACGTAGTACTATATAAAGTTATACGTTATAACGTAGTACTATATAACGTTATACGTTATAACGTAATACTATAAAACGTTTCATGTTATAACGTAGCACTATATAACGTTATACCTTTTGACGTACTACTATACAACGTTATACGATATAACGTAGTACTACATAACGTTATACGTTATAATGAATTACTATGTAACTATATATATTATATCGTAGTACTATATAACGTTATACGTCATAAAGTAGTACTCTATAACGTTATACGTTATAATGCGATACTATGTAACTATATACGTTATAACGTAGTACTATACAACGTTATACGATATAACGTAGTACTATAAAACGTTTCATGTTATAACGTAGTACTATATATCGTTATACCTTTTGACGTACTACTATACAACGTTATACGTTATAACGTAGTACTATATAATGTAATACCTTATGATGTACAACTATACAACGTTATACCTTATGACGTACTACTATACAACGTTTTACGTTATAACGTAGTACTATATAACGATATACGTTACATCGTAGTACTATATAACGTTATACGTCATAAAGTAGTACTCTATAACGTTATACGTTATAATGCGATACTATGTAACTATATACGTTATAACGTAGTACTATATAACGTTACACGTTATTACGTAGTACTATACAACGTTATACGTTATAACGTAATACTATAAAACGTTTCATGTTATAACGTAGCACTATATAACGTTACAGCTTTTGACGTACTACTATACAACGTTATACGATATAACGTAGTACTACATAACGTTATACGTTATAATGAGATACTATGTAACTATATATGTTATATCGTAGTACTATGTAACGTTATACGTTATAATGTGATACTATGTAACTATATACGTTATAACCTAGTACTATACAACGTTATACGATATAACGTAGTACTATATAAGGTTATACGTTATAACGTAGTACTATATAACGTTATACGTTATAACGTAGTACTATATAACGTTATACGTCATAAAGTAGTACTATATTACGTTATACGTTATAATGCGATACTATGTAACTATATACGTTATAACGTAGTACTATATAACGTTACACGTTATAACGTAGTACTATACAACGTTATACGTTATAACCTAGTACTATATTACGTTATACGTTATAATGCGATACTATGTAACTATATACGTTATAACGTAGTACTATATAACGTTACACGTTATAACGTAGTACTATATAACGTTACACGTTATAACGTAGTACTATATAACGTTATAAGTTATAATGCGATACTATGTAACTATATACGTTATAACGTAGTACTATACAACGTTATACGATACAACGTAGTACTATATAAAGTTATACGTTATAACGTAGTACTATATAACGTTATACGTTATAACGTAATACTATAAAACGTTTCATGTTATAACGTAGCACTATATAACGTTATACCTTTTGACGTACTACTATACAACGTTATACGTTATAAAGTTGTACTATATAACGTTATACGTTATAATGCGATACTATGTAACTGTATACGTTATAACATAGTACTATACAACGTTATACGATATTACGTAGTACTATATAAAGTTATACGTTATAACGTTGTACTATATAACGTTACACGTTATATCGTAGTACTATATAACGTTATACGTTATAATGCGATCCTATGTAACTATATACGTTATAACGTAGTACTATATAACGTTACACGTTATAACGTAGTACTATACAACGTTATACGATATAACGTAGTACTATATAACGTTATACGTTATAACGTAGTACTATATCACGTTATACGTCATAAAGTAGTACTGTATATCGTTATACGTCATAAAGTAGTACTATATAACGTTATACGTTATATCGTAGTACTATATAACGTTATACGATATAACGTAGTACTACATAACGTTATACGTTATAATGAGATACTATGTAACTATATATGTTATATCGTAGTACTATGTAACGTTATACGTTATAATGTGATACTATGTAACTATATACGTTATAACGTAGTACTATACAACGTTATACGATATAACGTAGTACTATATAAGGTTATACGTTATAACGTAGTACTATATAACGTTATACGTTATAACGTAGTACTATAGAACGTTATACGTCATAAAGTAGTACTATATAACGTTATAAGTTATAATGCGATACTATGTAACTATATACGTTATAACGTAGTACTATACAACGTTATACGATACAACGTAGTACTATATAAAGTTATACGTTATAACGTAGTACTATATAACGTTATACGTTATAACGTAATACTATAAAACGTTTCATGTTATAACGTAGCACTATATAACGTTATACCTTTTGACGTACTACTATACAACGTTATACGATATAACGTAGTACTACATAACGTTATACGTTATAATGAATTACTATGTAACTCTATATATTATATCGTAGTACTATATAACGTTATACGTCATAAAGTAGTACTCTATAACGTTATACGTTATAATGCGAGACTATGTAACTATATACGTTATAACGTAGTACTATACAACGTTATACGATATAACGTAGTACTATAAAACGTTTCATGTTATAACGTAGTACTATATATCGTTATACCTTTTGACGTACTACTATACAACGTTATACGTTATAACGTAGTACTATATAATGTAATACCTTATGACGTACAACTATACAACGTTATACCTTATGACGTACTACTATACAACGTTTTACGTTATAACGTAGTACTATATAACGATATACGTTACACCGTAGTACTATATAACGTTATACGTCATAAAGTAGTACTCTATAACGTTATACGTTATAATGCGATACTATGTAACTATATACGTTATAACGTAGTACTATATAACGTTACACGTTATAACGTAGTACTATACAACGTTATACGTTATAACGTAATACTATAAAACGTTTCATGTTATAACGTAGCACTATATAACGTTACAGCTTTTGACGTACTACTATACAACGTTATACGATATAACGTAGTACTACATAACGTTATACGTTATAATGAGATACTATGTAACTATATATGTTATATCGTAGTACTATGTAACGTTATACGTTATAATGTGATACTATGTAACTATATACGTTATAACCTAGTACTATACAACGTTATACGATATAACGTAGTACTATATAAGGTTATACGTTATAACGTAGTACTATATAACGTTATACGTTATAACGTAGTACTATATAACGTTATACGTCATAAAGTAGTACTATATTACGTTATACGTTATAATGCGATACTATGTAACTATATACGTTATAACGTAGTACTATATAACGTTACACGTTATAACGTAGTACTATACAACGTTATACGTTATAACCTAGTACTATATTACGTTATACGTTATAATGCGATACTATGTAACTATATACGTTATAACGTAGTACTATATAACGTTACACGTTATAACGTAGTACTATATAACGTTACACGTTATAACGTAGTACTATATAACGTTATAAGTTATAATGCGATACTATGTAACTATATACGTTATAACGTAGTACTATACAACGTTATACGATACAACGTAGTACTATATAAAGTTATACGTTATAACGTAGTACTATATAACGTTATACGTTATAACGTAATACTATAAAACGTTTCATGTTATAACGTAGCACTATATAACGTTATACCTTTTGACGTACTACTATACAACGTTATACGTTATAAAGTTGTACTATATAACGTTATACGTTATAATGCGATACTATGTAACTGTATACGTTATAACATAGTACTATACAACGTTATACGATATTACGTAGTACTATATAAAGTTATACGTTATAACGTTGTACTATATAACGTTACACGTTATATCGTAGTACTATATAACGTTATACGTTATAATGCGATCCTATGTAACTATATACGTTGTAACGTAGTACTATATAACGTTACACGTTATAACGTAGTACTATACAACGTTATACGATATAACGTAGTACTATATAACGTTATACGTTATAACGTAGTACTATATCACGTTATACGTCATAAAGTATTACTATATATCGTTATACGTCATAAAGTAGTACTATATAACGTTATACGTTATATCGTAGTACTATATAACGTTATACGATATAACGTAGTACTACATAACGTTATACGTTATAATGAGATACTATGTAACTATATATGTTATATGGTAGTAATATGTAACGTTATACGTTATAATGTGATACTATGTAACTATATACGTTATAACGTAGTACTATACAACGTTATACGATATAACGTAGTACTATATAAGGTTATACGTTATAACGTAGTACTATATAACGTTATACGTTATAACGTAGTACTATAGAACGTTATACGTCATAAAGTAGTACTATATAACGTTATAAGTTATAATGCGATACTATGTAACTATATACGTTATAACGTAGTACTATACAACGTTATACGTTATAACGTAATACTATAAAACGTTTCATGTTATAACGTAGTACTATATATCGTTATACCTTTTGACGTACTACTATACAACGTTATACGTTATAACGTAGTACTATATAATGTAATACCTTATGACGTACAACTATACAACGTTATACCTTATGACGTACTACTATACAACGTTTTACGTTATAACGTAGTACTATATAACGATATACGTTACATCGTAGTACTATATAACGTTATACGTCATAAAGTAGTACTCTATAACGTTATACGTTATAATGCGATACTATGTAACTATATACGTTATAACGTAGTACTATATAACGTTACACGTTATAACGTAGTACTATACAACGTTATACGATACAACGTAGTACTATATAAAGTTATACGTTATAACGTAGTACTATATAAAGTTATACGTTATAACGTAGTACTATATAACGTTATACGTTATATCGTAGTACTATATAACGTTATACGATATAACGTAGTACTACAGAACGTTATACGTTATAATGAATTACTATGTAACTATATATATTATATCGTAGTACTATATAACGTTATACGTCATAAAGTAGTACTCTATAACGTTATACGTTATAATGCGATACTATGTAACTATATACGTTATAACGTAGTACTATACAACGTTATACGATATAACGTAGTACTATAAAACGTTTCATGTTATAACGTAGTACTATATATCGTTATACCTTTTGACGTACTACTATACAACGTTATACGTTATAACGTAGTACTATATAATGTAATACCTTATGACGTACAACTATACAACGTTATACCTTATGACGTACTACTATACAACGTTTTACGTTATAACGTAGTACTATATAACGATATACGTTACATCGTAGTACTATATAACGTTATACGTCATAAAGTAGTACTCTATAACGTTATACGTTATAATGCGATACTATGTAACTATATACGTTATAACGTAGTACTATATAACGTTACACGTTATAACGTAGTACTATACAACGTTATACGTTATAACGTAATACTATAAAACGTTTCATGTTATAACGTAGCACTATATAACGTTATAGCTTTTGACGTACTACTATACAACGTTATACGATATAACGTAGTACTACATAACGTTATACGTTATAATGAGATACTATGTAACTATATATGTTATATCGTAGTACTATGTAACGTTATACGTTATAATGTGATACTATGTAACTATATACGTTATAACCTAGTACTATACAACGTTATACGATATAACGTAGTACTATATAAGGTTATACGTTATAACGTAGTACTATATAACGTTATACGTTATAACGTAGTACTATATAACGTTATACGTCATAAAGTAGTACTATATTACGTTATACGTTATAATGCGATACTATGTAACTATATACGTTATAACGTAGTACTATATAACGTTACACGTTATAACGTAGTACTATACAACGTTATACGTTATAACCTAGTACTATATTACGTTATACGTTATAATGCGATACTATGTAACTATATGCGTTATAACGTAGTACTATATAACGTTACACGTTATAACGTAGTACTATATAACGTTACACGTTATAACGTAGTACTATATAACGTTATAAGTTATAATGCGATACTATGTAACTATATACGTTATAACGTAGTACTATACAACGTTATACGATACAACGTAGTACTATATAAAGTTATACGTTATAACGTAGTACTATATAACGTTATACGTTATAACGTAATACTATAAAACGTTTCATGTTATAACGTAGCACTATATAACGTTATACCTTTTGACGTACTACTATACAACGTTATACGTTATAAAGTTGTACTATATAACGTTATACGTTATAATGCGATACTATGTAACTGTATACGTTATAACATAGTACTATACAACGTTATACGATATTACGTAGTACTATATAAAGTTATACGTTATAACGTTGTACTATATAACGTTACACGTTATATCGTAGTACTATATAACGTTATACGTTATAATGCGATCCTATGTAACTATATACGTTATAACGTAGTACTATATAACGTTACACGTTATAACGTAGTACTATACAACGTTATACGATATAACGTAGTACTATATAACGTTATACGTTATAACGTAGTACTATATCACGTTATACGTCATAAAGTAGTACTGTATATCGTTATACGTCATAAAGTAGTACTATATAACGTTATACGTTATATCGTAGTACTATATAACGTTATACGATATAACGTAGTACTACATAACGTTATACGTTATAATGAGATACTATGTAACTATATATGTTATATCGTAGTACTATGTAACGTTATACGTTATAATGTGATACTATGTAACTATATACGTTATAACGTAGTACTATACAACGTTATACGATATAACGTAGTACTATATAAGGTTATACGTTATAACGTAGTACTATATAACGTTATACGTTATAACGTAGTACTATAGAACGTTATACGTCATAAAGTAGTACTATATAACGTTATAAGTTATAATGCGATACTATGTAACTATATACGTTATAACGTAGTACTATACAACGTTATACGATACAACGTAGTACTATATAAAGTTATACGTTATAACGTAGTACTATATAACGTTATACGTTATAACGTAATACTATAAAACGTTTCATGTTATAACGTAGCACTATATAACGTTATACCTTTTGACGTACTACTATACAACGTTATACGATATAACGTAGTACTACATAGCGTTATACGTTATAATGAATTACTATGTAACTATATATATTATATCGTAGTACTATATAACGTTATACGTCATAAAGTAGTACTCTATAACGTTATACGTTATAATGCGATACTATGTAACTATATACGTTATAACGTAGTACTATACAACGTTATACGATATAACGTAGTACTATAAAACGTTTCATGTTATAACGTAGTACTATATATCGTTATACCTTTTGACGTACTACTATACAACGTTATACGTTATAACGTAGTACTATATAACGTTATACGTCATAAAGTAGTACTATATTACGTTATACGTTATAATGCGATACTATGTAACTATATACGTTATAACGTAGTACTATATAATGTAATACCTTATGACGTACAACTATACAACGTTATACCTTATGACGTACTACTATACAACGTTTTACGTTATAACGTAGTACTATATAACGATATACGTTACATCGTAGTACTATATAACGTTATACGTCATAAAGTAGTACTCTATAACGTTATACGTTATAATGCGATACTATGTAACTATATACGTTATAACGTAGTACTATATAACGTTACACGTTATAACGTAGTACTATACAACGTTATACGTTATAACGTAATACTATAAAACGTTTCATGTTATAACGTAGCACTATATAACGTTACAGCTTTTGACGTACTACTATACAACGTTATACGATATAACGTAGTACTACATAACGTTATACGTTATAATGAGATACTATGTAACTATATATGTTATATCGTAGTACTATGTAACGTTATACGTTATAATGTGATACTATGTAACTATATACGTTATAACCTAGTACTATACAACGTTATACGATATAACGTAGTACTATATAAGGTTATACGTTATAACGTAGTACTATATAACGTTATACGTTATAACGTAGTACTATATAACGTTATACGTCATAAAGTAGTACTATATTACGTTATACGTTATAATGCGATACTATGTAACTATATACGTTATAACGTAGTACTATATAACGTTACACGTTATAACGTAGTACTATACAACGTTATACGTTATAACCTAGTACTATATTACGTTATACGTTATAATGCGATACTATGTAACTATATACGTTATAACGTAGTACTATATAACGTTACACGTTATAACGTAGTACTATATAACGTTACACGTTATAACGTAGTACTATATAACGTTATAAGTTATAATGCGATACTATGTAACTATATACGTTATAACGTAGTACTATACAACGTTATACGATACAACGTAGTACTATATAAAGTTATACGTTATAACGTATTACTATATAACGTTATACGTTATAACGTAATACTATAAAACGTTTCATGTTATAACGTAGCACTATATAACGTTATACCTTTTGACGTACTACTATACAACGTTATACGTTATAAAGTTGTACTATATAACGTTATACGTTATAATGCGATACTATGTAACTGTATACGTTATAACATAGTACTATACAACGTTATACGATATTACGTAGTACTATATAAAGTTATACGTTATAACGTTGTACTATATAACGTTACACGTTATATCGTAGTACTATATAACGTTATACGTTATAATGCGATCCTATGTAACTATATACGTTATAACGTAGTACTATATAACGTTACACGTTATAACGTAGTACTATACAACGTTATACGATATAACGTAGTACTATATAACGTTATACGTTATAACGTAGTACTATATCACGTTATACGTCATAAAGTAGTACTATATATCGTTATAAGTCATAAAGTAGTACTATATAACGTTATACGTTATACCGTAGTACTATATAACGTTATACGATATGACGTAGTACTACATAACGTTATACGTTATAATGAGATACTATGTAACTATATATGTTATATCGTAGTAATATGTAACGTTATACGTTATAATGTGATACTATGTAACTATATACGTTATAACGTAGTACTATACAACGTTATACGATATAACGTAGTACTATATAAGGTTATACGTTATAACGTAGTACTATATAACGTTATACGTTATAACGTAGTACTATAGAACGTTATACGTCATAAAGTAGTACTATATAACGTTATAAGTTATAATGCGATACTATGTAACTATATACGTTATAACGTAGTACTATACAACGTTATACGTTATAACGTAATACTATAAAACGTTTCATGTTATAACGTAGTACTATATATCGTTATACCTTTTGACGTACTACTATACAACGTTATACGTTATAACGTAGTACTATATAATGTAATACCTTATGACGTACAACTATACAACGTTATACCTTATGACGTACTACTATACAACGTTTTACGTTATAACGTAGTACTATATAACGATATACGTTACATCGTAGTACTATATAACGTTATACGTCATAAAGTAGTACTCTATAACGTTATACGTTATAATGCGATACTATGTAACTATATACGTTATAACGTAGTACTATATAACGTTACACGTTATAACGTAGTACTATACAACGTTATACGTTATAACGTAGTACTATATAATGTAATACCTTATGACGTACAACTATACAACGTTATACCATATGACGTACTACTATACAACGTTATACGATATAACGTAGTACTATATAAAGTTATACGTTATAACGTAGTACTATATAAAGTTATACGTTATAACGTAGTACTATATAACGTTATACGTTATATCGTAGTACTATATAACGTTATACGATATAACGTAGTACTACATAACGTTATACGTTATAATGAGATACGATGTAACTATATATGTTATATCGTATTACTATGTAACGTTATACGTTATAATGTGATACTATACAACGTTATACGTTATAACGTAGTACTATACAACGTTATACGATATAACGTAGTACTATATAACGTTATACGTTATAACGTAGTACTATATAACGTTATACGTCATAAAGTAGTACTATATAACGTTATAAGTTATAATGCGATACTATGTAACTATATACGTTATAACGTAGTACTATACAACGTTATACGATATAACGTAGTACTATATAAAGTTATACGTTATAACGTAGTACTATATAAAGTTATACGTTATAACGTAGTACTATATAACGTTATACGTTATATCGTAGTACTATATAACGTTATACGATATAACGTAGTACTACATAACGTTATACGTTATAATGAGATACTATGTAACTATATATGTTATATCGTAGTACTATGTAACGTTATACGTTATAATGTGATACTATGTAACTATATACGTTATAACGTAGTACTATACAACGTTATACGATATAACGTAGTACTATATAAGGTTATACGTTATAACGTAGTACTATATAACGTTATACGTTATAACGTAGTACTATATAACGTTATACGTCATAAAGTAGTACTATATTACGTTATACGTTATAATGCGATACTATGTAACTATATACGTTATAACGTAGTACTATATAACGTTACACGTTATAACGTAGCACTATACAACGTTATACGTTATAACGTAATACTATAAAACGTTTCATGTTATAACGTAGCACTATATAACGTTATACCTTTTGACGTACTACTATACAACGTTATACGATATAACGTAGTACTACATAACGTTATACGTTATAATGAACTACTATGTAACTATATATGTTATATCGTAGTACTATATAACGCTATACGTTATAATGTGATACTATGTAACTATATACGTTATAACGTAGTACTATACAACGTTATACGATATAACGTAGTACTATATAACGTTATACGTTATAACGTAGTACTATATCACGTTATACGTCATAAAGTAGTACTATATACCCTTATACGTCATAAAGTAGTACTATATAACGTTATACGTCATAAAGTAGTGCTATATAACGTTATACGTCATAAAGTAGTACTATATTACGTTATACGTTATAATGCGATACTATGTAACTATATACGTTATAACGTAGTACTATATAACGTTACACGTTATAACGTAGTACTATATAACGTTATACGTTATAACCTAGTACTATATTACGTTATACGTTATAATGCGATACTATGTAACTATATACGTTATAACGTAGTACTATATAACGTTATACGTCATAAAGTAGTACTATATTACGTTATACGTTATAATGCGATACTATGTAACTATATACGTTATAACGTAGTACTATATAACGTTACACGTTATAACGTAGCACTATACAACGTTATACGTTATAACGTAATACTATAAAACGTTTCATGTTATAACGTAGCACTATATAACGTTATACCTTTTGACGTACTACTATACAACGTTATACGATATAACGTAGTACTACATAACGTTATACGTTATAACGTAGTACTATATAACGTTATACGTTATAACGTAGTACTATAGAACGTTATACGTCATAAAGTAGTACTATATAACGTTATAAGTTATAATGCGATACTATGTAACTATATACGTTATAACGTAGTACTATACAACGTTATACGTTATAACGTAATACTATAAAACGTTTCATGTTATAACGTAGTACTATATATCGTTATACCTTTTGACGTACTACTATACAACGTTATACGTTATAACGTAGTACTATATAATGTAATACCTTATGACGTACAACTATACAACGTTATACCTTATGACGTACTACTATACAACGTTTTACGTTATAACGTAGTACTATATAACGATATACGTTACATCGTAGTACTATATAACGTTATACGTCATAAAGTAGTACTCTATAACGTTATACGTTATAATGCGATACTATGTAACTATATACGTTATAACGTAGTACTATATAACGTTACACGTTATAACGTAGTACTATACAACGTTATACGTTATAACGTAGTACTATATAATGTAATACCTTATGACGTACAACTATACAACGTTATACCATATGACGTACTACTATACAACGTTATACGATATAACGTAGTACTATATAAAGTTATACGTTATAACGTAGTACTATATAAAGTTATACGTTATAACGTAGTACTATATAACGTTATACGTTATATCGTAGTACTATATAACGTTATACGATATAACGTAGTACTACATAACGTTATACGTTATAATGAGATACTATGTAACTATATATGTTATATCGTATTACTATGTAACGTTATACGTTATAATGTGATACTATACAACGTTATACGTTATAACGTAGTACTATACAACGTTATACGATATAACGTAGTACTATATAACGTTATACGTTATAACGTAGTACTATATAACGTTATACGTCATAAAGTAGTACTATATAACGTTATAAGTTATAATGCGATACTATGTAACTATATACGTTATAACGTAGTACTATACAACGTTATACGATATAACGTAGTACTATATAAAGTTATACGTTATAACGTAGTACTATATAAAGTTATACGTTATAACGTAGTACTATATAACGTTATACGTTATATCGTAGTACTATATAACGTTATACGATATAACGTAGTACTACATAACGTTATACGTTATAATGAGATACTATGTAACTATATATGTTATATCGTAGTACTATGTAACGTTATACGTTATAATGTGATACTATGTAACTATATACGTTATAACGTAGTACTATACAACGTTATACGATATAACGTAGTACTATATAAGGTTATACGTTATAACGTAGTACTATATAACGTTATACGTTATAACGTAGTACTATATAACGTTATACGTCATAAAGTAGTACTATATTACGTTATACGTTATAATGCGATACTATGTAACTATATACGTTATAACGTAGTACTATATAACGTTACACGTTATAACGTAGCACTATACAACGTTATACGTTATAACGTAATACTATAAAACGTTTCATGTTATAACGTAGCACTATATAACGTTATACCTTTTGACGTACTACTATACAACGTTATACGATATAACGTAGTACTACATAACGTTATACGTTATAATGAACTACTATGTAACTATATATGTTATATCGTAGTACTATATAACGCTATACGTTATAATGTGATACTATGTAACTATATACGTTATAACGTAGTACTATACAACGTTATACGATATAACGTAGTACTATATAACGTTATACGTTATAACGTAGTACTATATCACGTTATACGTCATAAAGTAGTACTATATACCCTTATACGTCATAAAGTAGTACTATATAACGTTATACGTCATAAAGTAGTGCTATATAACGTTATACCTTATACTGCGATACTATGTAACTATATACGTTATAACGTAGTACTATACAACGTTATACGATATAACGTAGTACTATAAAACGTTTCATGTTATAACGTAGTACTATATATCGTTATACCTTTTGGCGTACTACTATACAACGTTCTACGTTATAACGTAGTACTATATAATGTAATACCTTATGACGTACAACTATACAACGTTATACCTTATGACGTACTACTATACAACGTTTTACGTTATAACGTAGTACTATATAACGATATACGTTACATCGTAGTACTATATAACGTTATACGTCATAAAGTAGTACTCTATAACGTTATACGTTATAATCCGATACTATGTAACTATATACGTTATAACGTAGTACTATATAACGTTACACGTTATAACGTAGTACTATACAACGTTATACGTTATAACGTAGTACTATGTAATGTAATACCTTGTGACGTACAACTGTACAACGTTATACGATATAACGTAGTACTATATAAAGTTATACGTTATAACGTAGTACTATATAAAGTTATACGTTATAACGTAGTACTATACAACGTTATACGATATAACGTAGTACTATAAAACGTTTCATGTTATAACGTAGTACTATATATCGTTATACCTTTTGACGTACTACTATACAACGTTATACGTTATAACGTAGTACTATATAATCTAATACCTTATGACGTACAACTATACAACGTTATACCTTATGACGTACTACTATACAACGTTTTACGTTATAACGTAGTACTATATAACGATATACGTTACATCGTAGTACTATATAACGTTATACGTCATAAAGTAGTACTCTATAACGTTATACGTTATAATGCGATACTATGTAACTATATACGTTATAACGTAGTACTATACAACGTTATACGATATAACGTAGTACTATATAAAGTTATACGTTATAACGTAGTACTATATAAAGTTATACGTTATAACGTAGTACTATATAACGTTATACGTTATATCGTAGTACTATATAACGTTATACGATATAACGTAGTACTACGTAACGTTATACGTTATAATGAGATACTATGTAACTATATATGTTATATCGTAGTACTATGTAACGTTATACGTTATAATGTGATACTATGTAACTATATACGTTATAACGTAGTACTATACAACGTTATACGATACAACGTAGTACTATACAACGTTATACGATATAACGTAGTACTACGTAACGTTATACGTTATAATGAGATACTATGTAACTATATATGTTATATCGTAGTACTATGTAACGTTACACGTTATAACGTAGTACTATACAACGTTATACGTTATAACCTAGTACTATATTACGTTATACGTTATAATGCGATACTATGTAACTATATACGTTATAACGTAGTACTATACAACGTTATACGATACAACGTAGTACTATATAAAGTTATACGTTATAACGTAGTACTATATAAAGTTATACGTTATAACGTAGTACTATATAACGTTATACGTTATATCGTAGTACTATATACCGTTATACGATATAACGTAGTACTACATAACGTTATACGTTATAATGAATTACTATGTAACTATATATATTATATCGTAGTACTATATAACGTTATACGTCATAAAGTAGTACTCTATAACGTTATACGTTATAATGCGATACTATGTAACTATATACGTTATAACGTAGTACTATACAACGTTATACGATATAACGTAGTACTATAAAACGTTTCATGTTATAACGTAGTACTATATATCGTTATACCTTTTGACGTACTACTATACAACGTTATACGTTATAACGTAGTACTATATAATGTAATACCTTATGACGTACAACTATACAACGTTATACCTTATGACGTACTACTATACAACGTTTTACGTTATAACGTAGTACTATATAACGATATACGTTACATCGTAGTACTATATAACGTTATACGTCATAAAGTAGTACTCTATAACGTTATACGTTATAATGCGATACTATGTAACTATATACGTTATAACGTAGTACTATATAACGTTACACGTTATAACGTAGTACTATACAACGTTATACGTTATAACGTAATACTATAAAACGTTTCATGTTATAACGTAGCACTATATAACGTTATAGCTTTTGACGTACTACTATACAACGTTATACGATATAACGTAGTACTACATAACGTTATACGTTATAATGAGATACTATGTAACTATATATGTTATATCGTAGTACTATGTAACGTTATACGTTATAATGTGATACTATGTAACTATATACGTTATAACCTAGTACTATACAACGTTATACGATATAACGTAGTACTATATAAGGTTATACGTTATAACGTAGTACTATATAACGTTATACGTTATAACGTAGTACTATATAACGTTATACGTCATAAAGTAGTACTATATTACGTTATACGTTATAATGCGATACTATGTAACTATATACGTTATAACGTAGTACTATATAACGTTACACGTTATAACGTAGTACTATACAACGTTATACGTTATAACCTAGTACTATATTACGTTATACGTTATAATGCGATACTATGTAACTATATGCGTTATAACGTAGTACTATATAACGTTACACGTTATAACGTAGTACTATATAACGTTACACGTTATAACGTAGTACTATATAACGTTATAAGTTATAATGCGATACTATGTAACTATATACGTTATAACGTAGTACTATACAACGTTATACGATACAACGTAGTACTATATAAAGTTATACGTTATAACGTAGTACTATATAACGTTATACGTTATAACGTAATACTATAAAACGTTTCATGTTATAACGTAGCACTATATAACGTTATACCTTTTGACGTACTACTATACAACGTTATACGTTATAAAGTTGTACTATATAACGTTATACGTTATAATGCGATACTATGTAACTGTATACGTTATAACATAGTACTATACAACGTTATACGATATTACGTAGTACTATATAAAGTTATACGTTATAACGTAGTACTATATAACGTTACACGTTATAACGTAGTACTATACAACGTTATACGATATAACGTAGTACTATATAACGTTATACGTTATAACGTAGTACTATATCACGTTATACGTCATAAAGTAGTACTGTATATCGTTATACGTCATAAAGTAGTACTATATAACGTTATACGTTATATCGTAGTACTATATAACGTTATACGATATAACGTAGTACTACATAACGTTATACGTTATAATGAGATACTATGTAACTATATATGTTATATCGTAGTACTATGTAACGTTATACGTTATAATGTGATACTATGTAACTATATACGTTATAACGTAGTACTATACAACGTTATACGATATAACGTAGTACTATATAAGGTTATACGTTATAACGTAGTACTATATAACGTTATACGTTATAACGTAGTACTATAGAACGTTATACGTCATAAAGTAGTACTATATAACGTTATAAGTTATAATGCGATACTATGTAACTATATACGTTATAACGTAGTACTATACAACGTTATACGATACAACGTAGTACTATATAAAGTTATACGTTATAACGTAGTACTATATAACGTTATACGTTATAACGTAATACTATAAAACGTTTCATGTTATAACGTAGCACTATATAACGTTATACCTTTTGACGTACTACTATACAACGTTATACGATATAACGTAGTACTACATAGCGTTATACGTTATAATGAATTACTATGTAACTATATATATTATATCGTAGTACTATATAACGTTATACGTCATAAAGTAGTACTCTATAACGTTATACGTTATAATGCGATACTATGTAACTATATACGTTATAACGTAGTACTATACAACGTTATACGATATAACGTAGTACTATAAAACGTTTCATGTTATAACGTAGTACTATATATCGTTATACCTTTTGACGTACTACTATACAACGTTATACGTTATAACGTAGTACTATATAATGTAATACCTTATGACGTACAACTATACAACGTTATACCTTATGACGTACTACTATACAACGTTTTACGTTATAACGTAGTACTATATAACGATATACGTTACATCGTAGTACTATATAACGTTATACGTCATAAAGTAGTACTCTATAACGTTATACGTTATAATGCGATACTATGTAACTATATACGTTATAACGTAGTACTATATAACGTTACACGTTATAACGTAGTACTATACAACGTTATACGTTATAACGTAATACTATAAAACGTTTCATGTTATAACGTAGCACTATATAACGTTACAGCTTTTGACGTACTACTATACAACGTTATACGATATAACGTAGTACTACATAACGTTATACGTTATAATGAGATACTATGTAACTATATATGTTATATCGTAGTACTATGTAACGTTATACGTTATAATGTGATACTATGTAACTATATACGTTATAACCTAGTACTATACAACGTTATACGATATAACGTAGTACTATATAAGGTTATACGTTATAACGTAGTACTATATAACGTTATACGTTATAACGTAGTACTATATAACGTTATACGTCATAAAGTAGTACTATATTACGTTATACGTTATAATGCGATACTATGTAACTATATACGTTATAACGTAGTACTATATAACGTTACACGTTATAACGTAGTACTATACAACGTTATACGTTATAACCTAGTACTATATTACGTTATACGTTATAATGCGATACTATGTAACTATATACGTTATAACGTAGTACTATATAACGTTACACGTTATAACGTAGTACTATATAACGTTACACGTTATAACGTAGTACTATATAACGTTATAAGTTATAATGCGATACTATGTAACTATATACGTTATAACGTAGTACTATACAACGTTATACGATACAACGTAGTACTATATAAAGTTATACGTTATAACGTATTACTATATAACGTTATACGTTATAACGTAATACTATAAAACGTTTCATGTTATAACGTAGCACTATATAACGTTATACCTTTTGACGTACTACTATACAACGTTATACGTTATAAAGTTGTACTATATAACGTTATACGTTATAATGCGATACTATGTAACTGTATACGTTATAACATAGTACTATACAACGTTATACGATATTACGTAGTACTATATAAAGTTATACGTTATAACGTTGTACTATATAACGTTACACGTTATATCGTAGTACTATATAACGTTATACGTTATAATGCGATCCTATGTAACTATATACGTTATAACGTAGTACTATATAACGTTACACGTTATAACGTAGTACTATACAACGTTATACGATATAACGTAGTACTATATAACGTTATACGTTATAACGTAGTACTATATCACGTTATACGTCATAAAGTAGTACTATATATCGTTATAAGTCATAAAGTAGTACTATATAACGTTATACGTTATACCGTAGTACTATATAACGTTATACGATATAACGTAGTACTACATAACGTTATACGTTATAATGAGATACTATGTAACTATATATGTTATATCGTAGTAATATGTAACGTTATACGTTATAATGTGATACTATGTAACTATATACGTTATAACGTAGTACTATACAACGTTATACGATATAACGTAGTACTATATAAGGTTATACGTTATAACGTAGTACTATATAACGTTATACGTTATAACGTAGTACTATAGAACGTTATACGTCATAAAGTAGTACTATATAACGTTATAAGTTATAATGCGATACTATGTAACTATATACGTTATAACGTAGTACTATACAACGTTATACGTTATAACGTAATACTATAAAACGTTTCATGTTATAACGTAGTACTATATATCGTTATACCTTTTGACGTACTACTATACAACGTTATACGTTATAACGTAGTACTATATAATGTAATACCTTATGACGTACAACTATACAACGTTATACCTTATGACGTACTACTATACAACGTTTTACGTTATAACGTAGTACTATATAACGATATACGTTACATCGTAGTACTATATAACGTTATACGTCATAAAGTAGTACTCTATAACGTTATACGTTATAATGCGATACTATGTAACTATATACGTTATAACGTAGTACTATATAACGTTACACGTTATAACGTAGTACTATACAACGTTATACGTTATAACGTAGTACTATATAATGTAATACCTTATGACGTACAACTATACAACGTTATACCATATGACGTACTACTATACAACGTTATACGATATAACGTAGTACTATATAAAGTTATACGTTATAACGTAGTACTATATAAAGTTATACGTTATAACGTAGTACTATATAACGTTATACGTTATATCGTAGTACTATATAACGTTATACGATATAACGTAGTACTACATAACGTTATACGTTATAATGAGATACTATGTAACTATATATGTTATATCGTATTACTATGTAACGTTATACGTTATAATGTGATACTATACAACGTTATACGTTATAACGTAGTACTATACAACGTTATACGATATAACGTAGTACTATATAACGTTATACGTTATAACGTAGTACTATATAACGTTATACGTCATAAAGTAGTACTATATAACGTTATAAGTTATAATGCGATACTATGTAACTATATACGTTATAACGTAGTACTATACAACGTTATACGATATAACGTAGTACTATATAAAGTTATACGTTATAACGTAGTACTATATAAAGTTATACGTTATAACGTAGTACTATATAACGTTATACGTTATATCGTAGTACTATATAACGTTATACGATATAACGTAGTACTACATAACGTTATACGTTATAATGAGATACTATGTAACTATATATGTTATATCGTAGTACTATGTAACGTTATACGTTATAATGTGATACTATGTAACTATATACGTTATAACGTAGTACTATACAACGTTATACGATATAACGTAGTACTATATAAGGTTATACGTTATAACGTAGTACTATATAACGTTATACGTTATAACGTAGTACTATATAACGTTATACGTCATAAAGTAGTACTATATTACGTTATACGTTATAATGCGATACTATGTAACTATATACGTTATAACGTAGTACTATATAACGTTACACGTTATAACGTAGCACTATACAACGTTATACGTTATAACGTAATACTATAAAACGTTTCATGTTATAACGTAGCACTATATAACGTTATACCTTTTGACGTACTACTATACAACGTTATACGATATAACGTAGTACTACATAACGTTATACGTTATAATGAACTACTATGTAACTATATATGTTATATCGTAGTACTATATAACGCTATACGTTATAATGTGATACTATGTAACTATATACGTTATAACGTAGTACTATACAACGTTATACGATATAACGTAGTACTATATAACGTTATACGTTATAACGTAGTACTATATCACGTTATACGTCATAAAGTAGTACTATATACCCTTATACGTCATAAAGTAGTACTATATAACGTTATACGTCATAAAGTAGTGCTATATAACGTTATACCTTATACTGCGATACTATGTAACTATATACGTTATAACGTAGTACTATACAACGTTATACGATATAACGTAGTACTATAAAACGTTTCATGTTATAACGTAGTACTATATATCGTTATACCTTTTGGCGTACTACTATACAACGTTCTACGTTATAACGTAGTACTATATAATGTAATACCTTATGACGTACAACTATACAACGTTATACCTTATGACGTACTACTATACAACGTTTTACGTTATAACGTAGTACTATATAACGATATACGTTACATCGTAGTACTATATAACGTTATACGTCATAAAGTAGTACTCTATAACGTTATACGTTATAATCCGATACTATGTAACTATATACGTTATAACGTAGTACTATATAACGTTACACGTTATAACGTAGTACTATACAACGTTATACGTTATAACGTAGTACTATGTAATGTAATACCTTGTGACGTACAACTGTACAACGTTATACGATATAACGTAGTACTATATAAAGTTATACGTTATAACGTAGTACTATATAAAGTTATACGTTATAACGTAGTACTATACAACGTTATACGATATAACGTAGTACTATAAAACGTTTCATGTTATAACGTAGTACTATATATCGTTATACCTTTTGACGTACTACTATACAACGTTATACGTTATAACGTAGTACTATATAATCTAATACCTTATGACGTACAACTATACAACGTTATACCTTATGACGTACTACTATACAACGTTTTACGTTATAACGTAGTACTATATAACGATATACGTTACATCGTAGTACTATATAACGTTATACGTCATAAAGTAGTACTCTATAACGTTATACGTTATAATGCGATACTATGTAACTATATACGTTATAACGTAGTACTATACAACGTTATACGATATAACGTAGTACTATATAAAGTTATACGTTATAACGTAGTACTATATAAAGTTATACGTTATAACGTAGTACTATATAACGTTATACGTTATATCGTAGTACTATATAACGTTATACGATATAACGTAGTACTACGTAACGTTATACGTTATAATGAGATACTATGTAACTATATATGTTATATCGTAGTACTATGTAACGTTATACGTTATAATGTGATACTATGTAACTATATACGTTATAACGTAGTACTATACAACGTTATACGATACAACGTAGTACTATACAACGTTATACGATATAACGTAGTACTACGTAACGTTATACGTTATAATGAGATACTATGTAACTATATATGTTATATCGTAGTACTATGTAACGTTACACGTTATAACGTAGTACTATACAACGTTATACGTTATAACCTAGTACTATATTACGTTATACGTTATAATGCGATACTATGTAACTATATACGTTATAACGTAGTACTATACAACGTTATACGATACAACGTAGTACTATATAAAGTTATACGTTATAACGTAGTACTATATAACGTTATACGTTATAACGTAATACTATAAAACGTTTCATGTTATAACGTAGCACTATATAACGTTATACCTTTTGACGTACTACTATACAACGTTATACGTTATAAAGTTGTACTATATAACGTTATACGTTATAATGCGATACTATGTAACTGTATACGTTATAACATAGTACTATACAACGTTATACGATATACCGTAGTACTATATAAAGTTCTACGTTATAACGTAGTACTATACAACGTTATACAATATAACGTAGTACTATACAACGTTGTACGTTGTAACGTAGTACTATATATCGTTATACCTTTTGACGTACTACTATACAACGTTATACGATATAACGTAGTACTATATAAAGTTATACGTTATAACGTAGTACTATATAATGTAATACCTTATGACGCACTACTATACAACGTTATACCTTATGACGTACTACTATACAACGTTTTACGTTATAACGTAGTACTATTTAAAGTTATACGTTATAACGTAGTACTATATAACGTTATACGTTATAACGTAGTACTATATAACGTTATACGTCATAAAGTAGTACTATATAACGTTATAAGTTATAATGCGATACTATGTAACTATATACGTTATAACGTAGTACTATACAACGTTACACGATACAACGTAGTACTATATAACGTAATACCTTATGACGTACTACTATACAACGCTATACCTTATGTCGTACTACTATACAACGTTTTACGTTATAACGTAGTACTATATAACGATATACGTTATAATGCGATACTATGTAACTATATACGTTATAACGTAGTACTATACAACGTTATACGATACAACGTAGTACTATATAAAGTTATACGTTATAACGTAGTACTATATAACGTTATACGTTATAATGCGATACTATGTAACTATATACGTTACAACGTAATACTATAAAACGTTATACGATATAACGTAGTACTATATAAGGTTATACGTTATAACGTAGTACTATATAACGTTATACGTTATAACGTAGTACTATATAACGTTATACGTCATAAAGTAGTACTATATAACGTTATAAGTTATAATGCGATACTATGTAACTATATACGTTATAACGTAGTACTATACAACGTTATACGATACAACGTAGTACTATATAAAGTTATACGTTATAACGTAGTACTATATAACGTTATACGTTATAACGTAATACTATAAAACGTTTCCTGTTATAACGTAGCACTATATAACGTTATACCTTTTGACGTACTACTATACAACGTTATACGATATAACGTAGTACTACATAACGTTATACGTTATAATGAATTACTATGTAACTATATATGTTATATCGTAGTACTATATAACGCTATACGTTATAATGTGATACTATGTAACTATATACGTCATAACGTAGTACTATACAACGTTATACGATATTACGCAGTACTATATAAAGTTATACGTTATAACGTTGTACTATATAACGTTACACGTTATATCGTAGTACTATATAACGTTATACGTTATAATGCGATCCTATGTAACTATATACGTTATAACGTAGTACTATATAACGTTACACGTTATAACGTAGTACTATACAACGTTATACGATATAACGTAGTACTATATAACGTTATACGTTATAACGTAGTACTATATCACGTTATACGTCATAAAGTAGTACTATATATCGTTATACGTCATAAAGTAGTACTATATAACGTTATACGTCATAAAGTAGTACTATATAACGTTATACCTTATACTGCGATACTATGTAACTATATACGTTATAACGTAGTACTATACAACGTTATACGATATAACGTAGTACTATAAAACGTTTCATGTTATAACGTAGTACTATATATCGTTATACCTTTTGACGTACTACTATACAACGTTATACGTTATAACGTAGTACTATATAATGTAATACCTTATGACGTACAACTATACAACGTTATACCTTATGACGTACTACTATACAACGCTATACCTTATGTCGTACTACTATACAACGTTTTACGTTATAACGTAGTACTATATAACGATATACGTTATAATGCGATACTATGTAACTATATACGTTATAACGTAGTACTATACAACGTTATACGATACAACGTAGTACTATATAAAGTTATACGTTATAACGTAGTACTATATAACGTTATACGTTATAATGCGATACTATGTAACTATATACGTTACAACGTAATACTATAAAACGTTATACGATATAACGTAGTACTATATAAGGTTATACGTTATAACGTAGTACTATATAACGTTATACGTTATAACGTAGTACTATATAACGTTATACGTCATAAAGTAGTACTATATAACGTTATAAGTTATAATGCGATACTATGTAACTATATACGTTATAACGTAGTACTATACAACGTTATACGATACAACGTAGTACTGTATAAAGTTATACGTTATAACGTAGTACTATATAACGTTATACGTTATAACGTAATACTATAAAACGTTTCATGTTATAACGTAGCACTATATAACGTTATACCTTTTGACGTACTACTATACAACGTTATACGATATAACGTAGTACTACATAACGTTATACGTTATAATGAATTACTATGTAACTATATACGTTATAACGTAGTACTATACAACGTTATACGATATTACGCAGTACTATATAAAGTTATACGTTATAACGTAGTACTATATAAAGTTATACGTTATAACGTAGTACTATACAACGTTATACGATATAACGTAGTACTATAAAACGTTTCATGTTATAACGTAGTACTATATATCGTTATACCTTTTGACGTACTACTATACAACGTTATACGTTATAACGTAATACTATATAATCTAATACCTTATGACGTACAACTATACAACGTTATACCTTATGACGTACTACTATACAACGTTTTACGTTATAACGTAGTACTATATAACGATATACGTTACATCGTAGTACTATATAACGTTATACGTCATAAAGTAGTACTCTATAACGTTATACGTTATAATGCGATACTATGTAACTATATACGTTATAACGTAGTACTATACAACGTTATACGATACAACGTAGTACTATATAAAGTTATACGTTATAACGTAGTACTATATAAAGTTATACGTTATAACGTAGTACTATATAAAGTTATACGTTATAACGTAGTACTATATAACGTTATACGTTATATCGTAGTACTATATAACGTTATACGATATAACGTAGTACTACATAACGTTATACGTTATAATGAGATACTATGTAACTATATATGTTATATCGTAGTACTATGTAACGTTATACGTTATAATGTGATACTATGTAACTATATACGTTATAACGTAGTACTATACAACGTTATACGATATAACGTAGTACTATATAAGGTTATACGTTATAACGTAGTACTATATAACGTTATACGTTATAACGTAGTACTATATAACGTTATATGTCATAAAGTAGTACTATATAACGTTATAAGTTATAATGCGATACTATGTAACTATATACGTTATAACGTAGTACTATACAACGTTATACGATACAACGTAGTACTATATAAAGTTATACGTTATAACGTAGTACTATATAACGATATACGTTATAACGTAATACTATAAAACGTTTCGTGTTATAACGTAGCACTATATAACGTTATACCTTTTGACGTACTAATATACAACGTTATACGATATAACGTAGTACTACATAACGTTATACGTTATAATGAATTACTATGTAACTATATATGTTATATCGTTGTACTATATAACGCTATACGTTATAATGTGATACTATGTAACTATATACGTTATAACGTAGTACTATACAACGTTGTACGATATTACGCAGTACTATATAAAGTTATACGTTATAACGTTGTACTATATAACGTTACACGTTATATCGTAGTACTATATAACGTTATACGTTATAATGCGATCCTATGTAACTATATACGTTATAACGTAGTACTATACAACGTTATACGTTATAACGTAGTACTATATAACGTTATACGTTATAACGTAGTACTATATAAGGTTATACGTCATAAAGTAGTACTATATAACGTTATACGTCATAAAGTAGTACTATATAACGTTATACCTTATACTGCGATACTATGTAACTATATACGTTATAACGTAGTACTATACAACGTTATACGATATAACTTAGTACTATAAAACGTTTCATGTTATAACGTAGTACTATATATCGTTATACCTTTTGACGTACTACTATACAACGTTATACGTTATAACGTAGTACTACATAATCTAATACCTTATGACGTACAACTATACAACGTTATACCTTATGACGTACTACTATACAACGCTTTACGTTATAACGTAGTACTATATAACGATATACGTTACATCGTAGTACTATATAGCGTTATACGTCATAAAGCAGTACTCTATAACGTTATATGTTATAATGCGATACTATGTAACTATATACGTTATAACGTAGTACTATACAACGTTATACGATATAACGTAGTACTATATAAAGTTATACGTTATAACGTAGTACTATATAAAGTTATACGTTATAACGTAGTACTATATAACGTTATACGTTATATCGTAGTACTATGTAACAATATACGATATAACGTAGTACTACATAACGTTATACGTTATAATGAGATACTATGTAACTATATATGTTATATCGTAGTACTATGTAACGTTATACGTTATAATGTGATACTATGTAACTATATACGTTATAACGTAGTACTATACAACGTTATACGATATAACGTAGTACTATATAAGGTTATACGTTATAACGTAGTACTATATAACGTTATACGTTATAACGTAATACTATATAACGTTATACGTCATAAAGTAGTACTATATAACGTTATACGTTATAATGCGATCCTATGTAACTGTATACGTTATAACGTAGTACTATATAACGTTACACGTTATAACGTAGTACTATACAACGTTATACGTTATAACGTAGTACTATATAACGTTATACGTTATAACGTAGTACTATATAAGGTTATACGTCATAAAGTAGTACTATATAACGTTATACGTCATAAAGTAGTACTATATAACGTTATACCTTATACTGCGATACTATGTAACTATATACGTTATAACGTAGTACTATACAACGTTATACGATATAACGTAGTACTATAAAACGTTTCATGTTATAACGTAGTACTATATATCGTTATACCTTTTGACGTACTACTATACAACGTTATACGTTATAACGTAGTACTACATAATCTAATACCTTATGACGTACAACTATACAACGTTATACCTTATGACGTACTACTATACAACGTTTTACGTTATAACGTAGTACTATATAACGATATACGTTACATCGTAGTACTATATAACGTTATACGTCATAAAGTAGTACTCTATAACGTTATACGTTATAATGCGATACTATGTAACTATATACGTTATAACGTAGTACCATACAACGTTACACGATACAACGTAGTACTATATAACGTAATACCTTATGACGTACTACTATACAACGCTATACCTTATGTCGTACTACTATACAACGTTTTACGTTATAACGTAGTACTATATAACGATATACGTTATAATGCGATACTATGTAACTATATACGTTACATCGTAATACCATAAAACGTTATACGATATAACGTAGTACTATATAACGTTATACGTTATAACGTAATACTATAAAACGTTTCATGTTATAACGTAGCACTATATAACGTTATACCTTTTGACGTACTACTATACAACGTTATACGTTATAACGTAGTACTACATAATCTAATACCTTATGACGTACAACTATACAACGTTATACCTTATGACGTACTACTATACAACGTTTTACGTTATAACGTAGTACTATATAACGATATACGTTACAACGTAGTACTATATAAAGTTATACGTTATAACGTAGTACTATATAACGTTATACGTTATAATGCGATACTATGTAACTATATACGTTACATCGTAATACCATAAAACGTTATACGATATAACGTAGTACTATATAAGGTTATACGTTATAACGTAGTACTATATAACGTTATACGTTATAACGTAGTACTATATAACGTTATACGTCATAAAGTAGTACTATATAACGTTATAAGTTATAATGCGATACTATGTAACTATATACGTTATAACGTAGTACTATACAACGTTATACGATACAACGTAGTACTATATAAAGTTATACGTTATAACGTAGTACTATACAACGTTATACGTTATAACGTAATACTATAAAACGTTTCATGTTATAACGTAGCACTATATAACGTTATACCTTTTGACGTACTGCTATACAACGTTATACGATATAACGTAGTACTACATAACGTTATACGTTATAATGAATTACTATGTAACTATATATGTTATATCGTAGTACTATATAACGCTATACGTTATAATGTGATACTATGTAACTATATACGGTATAACGTAGTACTATGCAACGTTATACGATATTACGCAGTACTATATAAAGTTATACGTTATAACGTTGTACTATATGACGTTACACGTTATATCGTAGTACTATATAAGGTTATACGTTATAATGCGATCCTATGTAACTATATACGTTATAACGTAGTACTATATAAAGTTATACGTTATAACGTAGTACTATATAACGTTATACGTTATAATGCGATACTATGTAACTATATACGTTACATCGTAATACCATAAAACGTTATACGATATAACGTAGTACTATATAAAGTTATACGTTATAACGTAGTACTATACAACCTTACACGTTATAACGTAGTACTATACAACGTTATACGATATAACGTTGTACTATATAACGTTATACGTTACAACGTAGTACTATATCACGTTATACGTCATAAAGTAGTACTATATATCGTTATACGTCATAAAGTAGTACTATATAACGTTATACGTCATAAAGTAGTACTATATAACGTTATACCTTATACTGCGATACTATGTAACTATATACGTTATAACGTAGTACTATACAACGTTATACGATATAACGTAGTACTATAAAACGTTTCATGTTATAACGTAGTACTATATATCGTTATACCTTTTGACGTACTACTATACAACGTTATACGTTATAACGTAGTACTATATAATGTAATACCTTATGACGTACAACTATACAACGTTATACCTTATGAGGTACTACTATACAACGCTATACCTTATGTCGTACTACTATACAACGTTTTACGTTATAACGTAGTACTATATAACGATATACGTTATAATGCGATACTATGTAACTATATACGTTATAACGTAGTACTATACAACGTTATACGATACAACGTAGTACTATATAAAGTTATACGTTATAACGTAGTACTATATAACGTTATAAGTTATAATGCGATACTATGTAACTATATACGTTATAACGTAGTACTATACAACGTTATACGATACAACGTAGTACTATATAAAGTTATACGTTATAACGTAGTACTATATAACGTTATACGTCATAAAGTAGTACTATATTACGTTATACGTTATAATGCGATACTATGTAACTATATACGTTATAACGTAGTACTATATAACGTTACACGTTATAACGTAGTACTATACAACGTTATACGTTATAACCTAGTACTATATTACGTTATACGTTATAATGCGATACTATGTAACTATATACGTTATAACGTAGTACTATATAACGTTACACGTTATAACGTAGTACTATACAACGTTATACGATATAACGTAGTACTATATAACGTTATACGTTATAACGTAGTACTATATAATGTAATACCTTATGACGTACAACTATACAACGTTATACCTTATGACGTACTACTATACAACGTTTTACGTTATAACGTAGTACTATATAACGATATACGTTACATCGTAGTACTATATAACGTTATACGTCATAAAGTAGTACTCTATAACGTTGTACGTTATAATGCGATACTATGTAACTATATACGTTATAACGTAGTACTATACAACGTTATACGATATAACGTAGTACTATATAAAGTTATACGTTATAACGTAGTACTATATAAAGTTATACGTTATAACGTAGTACTATATAACGTTATACGTTATATCGTAGTACTATATAACGTTATACGATATAACGTAGTACTACATAACGTTATACGTTATAATGAGATACTATGTAACTATATATGTTATATCGTAGTACTATGTAACGTTATACGTTATAATGTGATACTATGTAACTATATACGTTATAACGTAGTACTATACAACGTTATACGATATAACGTAGTACTATATAAGGTTATACGTTATAACGTAGTACTATATAACGTTATACGTTATAACGTAGTACTATATAACGTTATACGTGATAAAGTAGTACTATATAACGTTATAAGTTATAATGCGATACTATGTAACTATATACGTTATAACGTAGTACTATACAACGATATACGATACAACGTAGTACTATATAAAGTTATACGTTATAACGTAGTACTATATAACGTTATACGTTATAACGTAATACTATAAAACGTTTCATATTATAACGTAGCACTATATAACGTTATACCTTTTGACGTACTACTATACAACGTTATACGATATAACGCAGTACTTCATAACGTTATACGTTATAATGAATTACTATGTAACTATATATGTTATATCGTAGTTCTACATAACGCTATACGTTATAATGTGATACTATGTAACTATATACGTTATAACGTTGTACTATATAACGTTACACGTTATATCGTAGTACTATATAACGTTATACGTTATAATGCGATCCTATGTAACTATATACGTTATAACGTAGTACTATATAACGTTACACGGTATAACGTAGTACTATACAACGTTATACGATATAACGTATTACTATATAACGTTATACGTTATAACGTAGTACTATATCACGTTACACGTCATAAAGTAGTACTATATATCGTTATACGTCATAAAGTAGTACTATATAACGTTATACGTCATAAAGTAGTACTATATAACGTTATACCTTATACTGCGATACTATGTAACTATATACGTTATAACGTAGTACTATACAACGTTATACGATATAACGTAGTACTATAAAACGTTTCATGTTATAACGTAGTACTATATATCGTTATACCTTTTGACGTACTACTATACAACGTTATACGTTATAACGTAGTACTATATAATGTAATACCTTATGACGTACAACTATACAACGTTATACCTTATGACGTACTACTATACAACGTTTTACGTTATAACGTAGTACTATATAACGATATACGTTACATCGTAGTACTATATAACGTTATACGTCATAAAGTAGTACTATATAAAGTTATACGTTATAACGTAGTACTATATAAAGTTATACGTTATGACGTAGTACTATATCACGTTACACGTCATAAAGTAGTACTATATATCGTTATACGTCATAAAGTAGTACTATATAACGTTATACGTCATAAAGTAGTACTATATAACGTTATACCTTATACTGCGATACTATGTAACTATATACGTTATAACGTAGTACTATACAACGTTATACGATATAACGTAGTACTATAAAACGTTTCATGTTATAACGTAGCACTATATAACGTTATACCTTTTGACGTACTACTATACAACGTTATACGTTATAAAGTTGTACTATATAACGTTATACGTTATAATGCGATACTATGTAACTGTATACGTTATAACATAGTACTATACACCGTTATACGATATTACGTAGTACTATATAAAGTTATACGTTATAACGTTGTACTATATAACGTTACACGTTATATCGTAGTACTATATAACGTTATACGTTATAATGCGATCCTATGTAACTATATACGTTATAACGTAGTACTATATAACGTTACACGTTATAACGTAGTACTATATAACGTTATACGATATAACGTAGTACTATATAACGTTATACGTTATAACGTAGTACTATATCACGTTATACGTCATAAAGTAGTACTATATATCGTTATACGTCATAAAGTAGTACTATATAACGTTATACGTTATATCGTAGTACGATATAACGTTATACGATATAACGTAGTACTACATAACGTTATACGTTATAATGAGATACTATGTAACTATATATGTTATATCGTAGTAATATGTAACGTTATACGTTATAATGTGATACTATGTAACTATATACGTTATAACGTAGTACTATACAACGTTATACGATATAACGTAGTACTATATAAGGTTATACGTTATAACGTAGTACTATATAACGTTATTCGTTATAACGTAGTACTATAGAACGTTATACGTCATAAAGTAGTACTATATAACGTTATAAGTTATAATGCGATACTATGTAACTATATACGTTATAACGTAGTACTATACAACGTTATACGTTATAACGTAATACTATAAAACGTTTCATGTTATAACGTAGTACTATATATCGTTATACCTTTTGACGTACTACTATACAACGTTATACGTTATAACGTAGTACTATACAACGTTATACGATATAACGTAGTACTATATAACGTTATACGTTATAACGTAGTACTATATAACGTTATACGTCATAAAGTAGTACTATATAACGTTATAAGTTATAATGCGATACTATGTAACTATATACGTTATAACGTAGTACTATACAACGTTATACGATATAACGTAGTACTATATAAAGTTATACGTTATAACGTAGTACTATATAAAGTTATACGTTATAACGTAGTACTATATAACGTTATACGTTATATCGTAGTACTATATAACGTTATACGATATAACGTAGTACTACATAACGTTATACGTTATAATGAGATACTATGTAACTATATATGTTATATCGTAGTACTATGTAACGTTATACGTTATAATGTGATACTATGTAACTATATACGTTATAACGTAGTACTATACAACGTTATACGATATAACGTAGTACTATATAAGGTTATACGTTATAACGTAGTACTATATAACGTTATACGTTATAACGTAGTACTATATAACGTTATACGTCATAAAGTAGTACTATATTACGTTATACGTTATAATGCGATACTATGTAACTATATACGTTATAACGTAGTACTATATAACGTTACACGTTATAACGTAGCACTATACAACGTTATACGTTATAACGTAATACTATAAAACGTTTCATGTTATAACGTAGCACTATATAACGTTATACCTTTTGACGTACTACTATACAACGTTATACGATATAACGTAGTACTACATAACGTTATACGTTATAATGAACTACTATGTAACTATATATGTTATATCGTAGTACTATATAACGCTATACGTTATAATGTGATACTATGTAACTATATACGTTATAACGTAGTACTATACAACGTTATACGATATAACGTAGTACTATATAACGTTATACGTTATAACGTAGTACTATATCACGTTATACGTCATAAAGTAGTACTATATACCCTTATACGTCATAAAGTAGTACTATATAACGTTATACGTCATAAAGTAGTGCTATATAACGTTATACCTTATACTGCGATACTATGTAACTATATACGTTATAACGTAGTACTATACAACGTTATACGATATAACGTAGTACTATAAAACGTTTCATGTTATAACGTAGTACTATATATCGTTATACCTTTTGGCGTACTACTATACAACGTTCTACGTTATAACGTAGTACTATATAATGTAATACCTTATGACGTACAACTATACAACGTTATACCTTATGACGTACTACTATACAACGTTTTACGTTATAACGTAGTACTATATAACGATATACGTTACATCGTAGTACTATATAACGTTATACGTCATAAAGTAGTACTCTATAACGTTATACGTTATAATCCGATACTATGTAACTATATACGTTATAACGTAGTACTATATAACGTTACACGTTATAACGTAGTACTATACAACGTTATACGTTATAACGTAGTACTATGTAATGTAATACCTTGTGACGTACAACTGTACAACGTTATACGATATAACGTAGTACTATATAAAGTTATACGTTATAACGTAGTACTATATAAAGTTATACGTTATAACGTAGTACTATACAACGTTATACGATATAACGTAGTACTATAAAACGTTTCATGTTATAACGTAGTACTATATATCGTTATACCTTTTGACGTACTACTATACAACGTTATACGTTATAACGTAGTACTATATAATCTAATACCTTATGACGTACAACTATACAACGTTATACCTTATGACGTACTACTATACAACGTTTTACGTTATAACGTAGTACTATATAACGATATACGTTACATCGTAGTACTATATAACGTTATACGTCATAAAGTAGTACTCTATAACGTTATACGTTATAATGCGATACTATGTAACTATATACGTTATAACGTAGTACTATACAACGTTATACGATATAACGTAGTACTATATAAAGTTATACGTTATAACGTAGTACTATATAAAGTTATACGTTATAACGTAGTACTATATAACGTTATACGTTATATCGTAGTACTATATAACGTTATACGATATAACGTAGTACTACGTAACGTTATACGTTATAATGAGATACTATGTAACTATATATGTTATATCGTAGTACTATGTAACGTTATACGTTATAATGTGATACTATGTAACTATATACGTTATAACGTAGTACTATACAACGTTATACGATACAACGTAGTACTATACAACGTTATACGATATAACGTAGTACTACGTAACGTTATACGTTATAATGAGATACTATGTAACTATATATGTTATATCGTAGTACTATGTAACGTTACACGTTATAACGTAGTACTATACAACGTTATACGTTATAACCTAGTACTATATTACGTTATACGTTATAATGCGATACTATGTAACTATATACGTTATAACGTAGTACTATACAACGTTATACGATACAACGTAGTACTATATAAAGTTATACGTTATAACGTAGTACTATATAACGTTATACGTTATAACGTAATACTATAAAACGTTTCATGTTATAACGTAGCACTATATAACGTTATACCTTTTGACGTACTACTATACAACGTTATACGTTATAAAGTTGTACTATATAACGTTATACGTTATAATGCGATACTATGTAACTGTATACGTTATAACATAGTACTATACAACGTTATACGATATACCGTAGTACTATATAAAGTTCTACGTTATAACGTAGTACTATACAACGTTATACAATATAACGTAGTACTATACAACGTTGTACGTTGTAACGTAGTACTATATATCGTTATACCTTTTGACGTACTACTATACAACGTTATACGATATAACGTAGTACTATATAAAGTTATACGTTATAACGTAGTACTATATAATGTAATACCTTATGACGCACTACTATACAACGTTATACCTTATGACGTACTACTATACAACGTTTTACGTTATAACGTAGTACTATTTAAAGTTATACGTTATAACGTAGTACTATATAACGTTATACGTTATAACGTAGTACTATATAACGTTATACGTCATAAAGTAGTACTATATAACGTTATAAGTTATAATGCGATACTATGTAACTATATACGTTATAACGTAGTACTATACAACGTTACACGATACAACGTAGTACTATATAACGTAATACCTTATGACGTACTACTATACAACGCTATACCTTATGTCGTACTACTATACAACGTTTTACGTTATAACGTAGTACTATATAACGATATACGTTATAATGCGATACTATGTAACTATATACGTTATAACGTAGTACTATACAACGTTATACGATACAACGTAGTACTATATAAAGTTATACGTTATAACGTAGTACTATATAACGTTATACGTTATAATGCGATACTATGTAACTATATACGTTACAACGTAATACTATAAAACGTTATACGATATAACGTAGTACTATATAAGGTTATACGTTATAACGTAGTACTATATAACGTTATACGTTATAACGTAGTACTATATAACGTTATACGTCATAAAGTAGTACTATATAACGTTATAAGTTATAATGCGATACTATGTAACTATATACGTTATAACGTAGTACTATACAACGTTATACGATACAACGTAGTACTATATAAAGTTATACGTTATAACGTAGTACTATATAACGTTATACGTTATAACGTAATACTATAAAACGTTTCCTGTTATAACGTAGCACTATATAACGTTATACCTTTTGACGTACTACTATACAACGTTATACGATATAACGTAGTACTACATAACGTTATACGTTATAATGAATTACTATGTAACTATATATGTTATATCGTAGTACTATATAACGCTATACGTTATAATGTGATACTATGTAACTATATACGTCATAACGTAGTACTATACAACGTTATACGATATTACGCAGTACTATATAAAGTTATACGTTATAACGTTGTACTATATAACGTTACACGTTATATCGTAGTACTATATAACGTTATACGTTATAATGCGATCCTATGTAACTATATACGTTATAACGTAGTACTATATAACGTTACACGTTATAACGTAGTACTATACAACGTTATACGATATAACGTAGTACTATATAACGTTATACGTTATAACATAGTACTATATCACGTTATACGTCATAAAGTAGTACTATATATCGTTATACGTCATAAGGTAGTACTATATAACGTTATACGTCATAAAGTAGTACTATATAACGTTATACCTTATACTGCGATACTATGTAACTATATACGTTATAACGTAGTACTATACAACGTTATACGATACAACGTAGTACTATATAAAGTTATACGTTATAACGTAGTACTATACAACGTTATACGATATAACGTAGTACTATAAAACGTTTCATGTTATAACGTAGTACTATATATCGTTATACCTTTTGACGTACTACTATACAACGTTATACGTTATAACGTAGTACTATATAATCTAATACCTTATGACGTACAACTATACAACGTTATACCTTATGACGTACTACTATACAACGTTTTACGTTATAACGTAGTACTATATAACGATATACGTTACATCGTAGTACTATATAACGTTATACGTCATAAAGTAGTACTCTATAACGTTATACGTTATAATGCGATACTATGTAACTATATACGTTATAACGTAGTACTATACAACGTTATACGATACAACGTAGTACTATATAAAGTTATACGTTATAACGTAGTACTATATAAAGTTATACGTTATAACGTAGTACTATATAAAGTTATACGTTATAACGTAGTACTATATAACGTTATACGTTATATCGTAGTACTATATAACGTTATACGATATAACGTAGTACTACATAACGTTATACGTTATAATGAGATACTATGTAACTATATATGTTATATCGTAGTACTATGTAACGTTATACGTTATAATGTGATACTATGTAACTATATACGTTATAACGTAGTACTATACAACGTTATACGATATAACGTAGTACTATATAAGGTTATACGTTATAACGTAGTACTATATAACGTTATACGTTATAACGTAGTACTATATAACGTTATATGTCATAAAGTAGTACTATATAACGTTATAAGTTATAATGCGATACTATGTAACTATATACGTTATAACGTAGTACTATACAACGTTATACGATACAACGTAGTACTATATAAAGTTATACGTTATAACGTAGTACTATATAACGATATACGTTATAACGTAATACTATAAAACGTTTCGTGTTATAACGTAGCACTATATAACGTTATACCTTTTGACGTACTAATATACAACGTTATACGATATAACGTAGTACTACATAACGTTATACGTTATAATGAATTACTATGTAACTATATATGTTATATCGTTGTACTATATAACGCTATACGTTATAATGTGATACTATGTAACTATATACGTTATAACGTAGTACTATACAACGTTGTACGATATTACGCAGTACTATATAAAGTTATACGTTATAACGTTGTACTATATAACGTTACACGTTATATCGTAGTACTATATAACGTTATACGTTATAATGCGATCCTATGTAACTATATACGTTATAACGTAGTACTATACAACGTTATACGTTATAACGTAGTACTATATAACGTTATACGTTATAACGTAGTACTATATAAGGTTATACGTCATAAAGTAGTACTATATAACGTTATACGTCATAAAGTAGTACTATATAACGTTATACCTTATACTGCGATACTATGTAACTATATACGTTATAACGTAGTACTATACAACGTTATACGATATAACTTAGTACTATAAAACGTTTCATGTTATAACGTAGTACTATATATCGTTATACCTTTTGACGTACTACTATACAACGTTATACGTTATAACGTAGTACTACATAATCTAATACCTTATGACGTACAACTATACAACGTTATACCTTATGACGTACTACTATACAACGCTTTACGTTATAACGTAGTACTATATAACGATATACGTTACATCGTAGTACTATATAGCGTTATACGTCATAAAGCAGTACTCTATAACGTTATACGTTATAATGCGATACTATGTAACTATATACGTTATAACGTAGTACTATACAACGTTATACGATATAACGTAGTACTATATAAAGTTATACGTTATAACGTAGTACTATATAAAGTTATACGTTATAACGTAGTACTATATAACGTTATACGTTATATCGTAGTACTATGTAACAATATACGATATAACGTAGTACTACATAACGTTATACGTTATAATGAGATACTATGTAACTATATATGTTATATCGTAGTACTATGTAACGTTATACGTTATAATGTGATACTATGTAACTATATACGTTATAACGTAGTACTATACAACGTTATACGATATAACGTAGTACTATATAAGGTTATACGTTATAACGTAGTACTATATAACGTTATACGTTATAACGTAATACTATATAACGTTATACGTCATAAAGTAGTACTATATAACGTTATACGTTATAATGCGATCCTATGTAACTGTATACGTTATAACGTAGTACTATATAACGTTACACGTTATAACGTAGTACTATACAACGTTATACGTTATAACGTAGTACTATATAACGTTATACGTTATAACGTAGTACTATATAAGGTTATACGTCATAAAGTAGTACTATATAACGTTATACGTCATAAAGTAGTACTATATAACGTTATACCTTATACTGCGATACTATGTAACTATATACGTTATAACGTAGTACTATACAACGTTATACGATATAACGTAGTACTATAAAACGTTTCATGTTATAACGTAGTACTATATATCGTTATACCTTTTGACGTACTACTATACAACGTTATACGTTATAACGTAGTACTACATAATCTAATACCTTATGACGTACAACTATACAACGTTATACCTTATGACGTACTACTATACAACGTTTTACGTTATAACGTAGTACTATATAACGATATACGTTACATCGTAGTACTATATAACGTTATACGTCATAAAGTAGTACTCTATAACGTTATACGTTATAATGCGATACTATGTAACTATATACGTTATAACGTAGTACCATACAACGTTACACGATACAACGTAGTACTATATAACGTAATACCTTATGACGTACTACTATACAACGCTATACCTTATGTCGTACTACTATACAACGTTTTACGTTATAACGTAGTACTATATAACGATATACGTTATAATGCGATACTATGTAACTATATACGTTACATCGTAATACCATAAAACGTTATACGATATAACGTAGTACTATATAACGTTATACGTTATAACGTAATACTATAAAACGTTTCATGTTATAACGTAGCACTATATAACGTTATACCTTTTGACGTACTACTATACAACGTTATACGTTATAACGTAGTACTACATAATCTAATACCTTATGACGTACAACTATACAACGTTATACCTTATGACGTACTACTATACAACGTTTTACGTTATAACGTAGTACTATATAACGATATACGTTACAACGTAGTACTATATAAAGTTATACGTTATAACGTAGTACTATATAACGTTATACGTTATAATGCGATACTATGTAACTATATACGTTACATCGTAATACCATAAAACGTTATACGATATAACGTAGTACTATATAAGGTTATACGTTATAACGTAGTACTATATAACGTTATACGTTATAACGTAGTACTATATAACGTTATACGTCATAAAGTAGTACTATATAACGTTATAAGTTATAATGCGATACTATGTAACTATATACGTTATAACGTAGTACTATACAACGTTATACGATACAACGTAGTACTATATAAAGTTATACGTTATAACGTAGTACTATACAACGTTATACGTTATAACGTAATACTATAAAACGTTTCATGTTATAACGTAGCACTATATAACGTTATACCTTTTGACGTACTGCTATACAACGTTATACGATATAACGTAGTACTACATAACGTTATACGTTATAATGAATTACTATGTAACTATATATGTTATATCGTAGTACTATATAACGCTATACGTTATAATGTGATACTATGTAACTATATACGGTATAACGTAGTACTATGCAACGTTATACGATATTACGCAGTACTATATAAAGTTATACGTTATAACGTTGTACTATATGACGTTACACGTTATATCGTAGTACTATATAAGGTTATACGTTATAATGCGATCCTATGTAACTATATACGTTATAACGTAGTACTATATAAAGTTATACGTTATAACGTAGTACTATATAACGTTATACGTTATAATGCGATACTATGTAACTATATACGTTACATCGTAATACCATAAAACGTTATACGATATAACGTAGTACTATATAAAGTGATACGTTATAACGTAGTACTATACAACCTTACACGTTATAACGTAGTACTATACAACGTTATACGATATAACGTAGTACTATATAACGTTATACGTTACAACGTAGTACTATATCACGTTATACGTCATAAAGTAGTACTATATATCGTTATACGTCATAAAGTAGTACTATATAACGTTATACGTCATAAAGTAGTACTATATAACGTTATACCTTATACTGCGATACTATGTAACTATATACGTTATAACGTAGTACTATACAACGTTATACGATATAACGTAGTACTATAAAACGTTTCATGTTATAACGTAGTACTATATATCGTTATACCTTTTGACGTACTACTATACAACGTTATACGTTATAACGTAGTACTATATAATGTAATACCTTATGACGTACAACTATACAACGTTATACCTTATGAGGTACTACTATACAACGCTATACCTTATGTCGTACTACTATACAACGTTTTACGTTATAACGTAGTACTATATAACGATATACGTTATAATGCGATACTATGTAACTATATACGTTATAACGTAGTACTATACAACGTTATACGATACAACGTAGTACTATATAAAGTTATACGTTATAACGTAGTACTATATAACGTTATAAGTTATAATGCGATACTATGTAACTATATACGTTATAACGTAGTACTATACAACGTTATACGATACAACGTAGTACTATATAAAGTTATACGTTATAACGTAGTACTATATAACGTTATACGTCATAAAGTAGTACTATATTACGTTATACGTTATAATGCGATACTATGTAACTATATACGTTATAACGTAGTACTATATAACGTTACACGTTATAACGTAGTACTATACAACGTTATACGTTATAACCTAGTACTATATTACGTTATACGTTATAATGCGATACTATGTAACTATATACGTTATAACGTAGTACTATATAACGTTACACGTTATAACGTAGTACTATACAACGTTATACGATATAACGTAGTACTATATAACGTTATACGTTATAACGTAGTACTATATAATGTAATACCTTATGACGTACAACTATACAACGTTATACCTTATGACGTACTACTATACAACGTTTTACGTTATAACGTAGTACTATATAACGATATACGTTACATCGTAGTACTATATAACGTTATACGTCATAAAGTAGTACTCTATAACGTTGTACGTTATAATGCGATACTATGTAACTATATACGTTATAACGTAGTACTATACAACGTTATACGATATAACGTAGTACTATATAAAGTTATACGTTATAACGTAGTACTATATAAAGTTATACGTTATAACGTAGTACTATATAACGTTATACGTTATATCGTAGTACTATATAACGTTATACGATATAACGTAGTACTACATAACGTTATACGTTATAATGAGATACTATGTAACTATATATGTTATATCGTAGTACTATGTAACGTTATACGTTATAATGTGATACTATGTAACTATATACGTTATAACGTAGTACTATACAACGTTATACGATATAACGTAGTACTATATAAGGTTATACGTTATAACGTAGTACTATATAACGTTATACGTTATAACGTAGTACTATATAACGTTATACGTGATAAAGTAGTACTATATAACGTTATAAGTTATAATGCGATACTATGTAACTATATACGTTATAACGTAGTACTATACAACGATATACGATACAACGTAGTACTATATAAAGTTATACGTTATAACGTAGTACTATATAACGTTATACGTTATAACGTAATACTATAAAACGTTTCATATTATAACGTAGCACTATATAACGTTATACCTTTTGACGTACTACTATACAACGTTATACGATATAACGCAGTACTTCATAACGTTATACGTTATAATGAATTACTATGTAACTATATATGTTATATCGTAGTTCTACATAACGCTATACGTTATAATGTGATACTATGTAACTATATACGTTATAACGTTGTACTATATAACGTTACACGTTATATCGTAGTACTATATAACGTTATACGTTATAATGCGATCCTATGTAACTATATACGTTATAACGTAGTACTATATAACGTTACACGGTATAACGTAGTACTATACAACGTTATACGATATAACGTATTACTATATAACGTTATACGTTATAACGTAGTACTATATCACGTTACACGTCATAAAGTAGTACTATATATCGTTATACGTCATAAAGTAGTACTATATAACGTTATACGTCATAAAGTAGTACTATATAACGTTATACCTTATACTGCGATACTATGTAACTATATACGTTATAACGTAGTACTATACAACGTTATACGATATAACGTAGTACTATAAAACGTTTCATGTTATAACGTAGTACTATATATCGTTATACCTTTTGACGTACTACTATACAACGTTATACGTTATAACGTAGTACTATATAATGTAATACCTTATGACGTACAACTATACAACGTTATACCTTATGACGTACTACTATACAACGTTTTACGTTATAACGTAGTACTATATAACGATATACGTTACATCGTAGTACTATATAACGTTATACGTCATAAAGTAGTACTATATAAAGTTATACGTTATAACGTAGTACTATATAAAGTTATACGTTATGACGTAGTACTATATCACGTTACACGTCATAAAGTAGTACTATATATCGTTATACGTCATAAAGTAGTACTATATAACGTTATACGTCATAAAGTAGTACTATATAACGTTATACCTTATACTGCGATACTATGTAACTATATACGTTATAACGTAGTACTATACAACGTTATACGATATAACGTAGTACTATAAAACGTTTCATGTTATAACGTAGCACTATATAACGTTATACCTTTTGACGTACTACTATACAACGTTATACGTTATAAAGTTGTACTATATAACGTTATACGTTATAATGCGATACTATGTAACTGTATACGTTATAACATAGTACTATACAACGTTATACGATATTACGTAGTACTATATAAAGTTATACGTTATAACGTTGTACTATATAACGTTACACGTTATATCGTAGTACTATATAACGTTATACGTTATAATGCGATCCTATGTAACTATATACGTTATAACGTAGTACTATATAACGTTACACGTTATAACGTAGTACTATACAACGTTATACGATATAACGTAGTACTATATAACGTTATACGTTATAACGTAGTACTATATCACGTTATACGTCATAAAGTAGTACTATATATCGTTATACGTCATAAAGTAGTACTATATAACGTTATACGTTATATCGTAGTACGATATAACGTTATACGATATAACGTAGTACTACATAACGTTATACGTTATAATGAGATACTATGTAACTATATATGTTATATCGTAGTAATATGTAACGTTATACGTTATAATGTGATACTATGTAACTATATACGTTATAACGTAGTACTATACAACGTTATACGATATAACGTAGTACTATATAAGGTTATACGTTATAACGTAGTACTATATAACGTTATACGTTATAACGTAGTACTATAGAACGTTATACGTCATAAAGTAGTACTATATAACGTTATAAGTTATAATGCGATACTATGTAACTATATACGTTATAACGTAGTACTATACAACGTTATACGTTATAACGTAATACTATAAAACGTTTCATGTTATAACGTAGTACTATATATCGTTATACCTTTTGACGTACTACTATACAACGTTATACGTTATAACGTAGTACTATATAATGTAATACCTTATGACGTACAACTATACAACGTTATACCTTATGACGTACTACTATACAACGTTTTACGTTATAACGTAGTACTATATAACGATATACGTTACATCGTAGTACTATATAACGTTATACGTCATAAAGCAGTACTATATAACGTTATAAGTTATAATGCGATACTATGTAACTATATACGTTATATCGTAGTACTATGTAACGTTATACGTTATAATGTGATACTATGTAACTATATACGTTATAACGTAGTACTATACAACGTTATACGATATAACGTAGTACTATATAAGGTTATACGTTATAACGTAGTACTATATAACGTTATACGTTATAACGTAGTACTATAGAACGTTATACGTCATAAAGTAGTACTATATAACGTTATAAGTTATAATGCGATACTATGTAACTATATACGTTATAACGTAGTACTATACAACGTTATACGATACAACGTAGTACTATATAAAGTTATACGTTATAACGTAGTACTATATAACGTTATACGTTATAACGTAATACTATAAAACGTTTCATGTTATAACGTAGCACTATATAACGTTATACCTTTTGACGTACTACTATACAACGTTATACGATATAACGTAGTACTACATAACGTTATACGTTATAATGAATTACTATGTAACTATATATATTATATCGTAGTACTATATAACGTTATACGTCATAAAGTAGTACTCTATAACGTTATACGTTATAATGCGATACTATGTAACTATATACGTTATAACGTAGTACTATACAACGTTATACGATATAACGTAGTACTATAAAACGTTTCATGTTATAACGTAGTACTATATATCGTTATACCTTTTGACGTACTACTATACAACGTTATACGTTATAACGTAGTACTATATAATGTAATACCTTATGACGTACAACTATACAACGTTATACCTTATGACGTACTACTATACAACGTTTTACGTTATAACGTAGTACTATATAACGATATACGTTACATCGTAGTACTATATAACGTTATACGTCATAAAGTAGTACTCTATAACGTTATACGTTATAATGCGATACTATGTAACTATATACGTTATAACGTAGTACTATATAACGTTACACGTTATAACGTAGTACTATACAACGTTATACGTTATAACGTAATACTATAAAACGTTTCATGTTATAACGTAGCACTATATAACGTTACAGCTTTTGACGTACTACTATACAACGTTATACGATATAACGTAGTACTACATAACGTTATACGTTATAATGAGATACTATGTAACTATATATGTTATATCGTAGTACTATGTAACGTTATACGTTATAATGTGATACTATGTAACTATATACGTTATAACCTAGTACTATACAACGTTATACGATATAACGTAGTACTATATAAGGTTATACGTTATAACGTAGTACTATATAACGTTATACGTTATAACGTAGTACTATATAACGTTATACGTCATAAAGTAGTACTATATTACGTTATACGTTATAATGCGATACTATGTAACTATATACGTTATAACGTAGTACTATATAACGTTACACGTTATAACGTAGTACTATACAACGTTATACGTTATAACCTAGTACTATATTACGTTATACGTTATAATGCGATACTATGTAACTATATACGTTATAACGTAGTACTATATAACGTTACACGTTATAACGTAGTACTATATAACGTTACACGTTATAACGTAGTACTATATAACGTTATAAGTTATAATGCGATACTATGTAACTATATACGTTATAACGTAGTACTATACAACGTTATACGATACAACGTAGTACTATATAAAGTTATACGTTATAACGTAGTACTATATAACGTTATACGTTATAACGTAATACTATAAAACGTTTCATGTTATAACGTAGCACTATATAACGTTATACCTTTTGACGTACTACTATACAACGTTATACGTTATAAAGTTGTACTATATAACGTTATACGTTATAATGCGATACTATGTAACTGTATACGTTATAACATAGTACTATACAACGTTATACGATATTACGTAGTACTATATAAAGTTATACGTTATAACGTTGTACTATATAACGTTACACGTTATATCGTAGTACTATATAACGTTATACGTTATAATGCGATCCTATGTAACTATATACGTTATAACGTAGTACTATATAACGTTACACGTTATAACGTAGTACTATACAACGTTATACGATATAACGTAGTACTATATAACGTTATACGTTATAACGTAGTACTATATCACGTTATACGTCATAAAGTAGTACTGTATATCGTTATACGTCATAAAGTAGTACTATATAACGTTATACGTTATATCGTAGTACTATGTAACGTTATACGTTATAATGTGATACTATGTAACTATATACGTTATAACGTAGTACTATACAACGTTATACGATATAACGTAGTACTATATAAGGTTATACGTTATAACGTAGTACTATATAACGTTATACGTTATAACGTAGTACTATAGAACGTTATACGTCATAAAGTAGTACTATATAACGTTATAAGTTATAATGCGATACTATGTAACTATATACGTTATAACGTAGTACTATACAACGTTATACGATACAACGTAGTACTATATAAAGTTATACGTTATAACGTAGTACTATATAACGTTATACGTTATAACGTAATACTATAAAACGTTTCATGTTATAACGTAGCACTATATAACGTTATACCTTTTGACGTACTACTATACAACGTTATACGATATAACGTAGTACTACATAACGTTATACGTTATAATGAATTACTATGTAACTCTATATATTATATCGTAGTACTATATAACGTTATACGTCATAAAGTAGTACTCTATAACGTTATACGTTATAATGCGAGACTATGTAACTATATACGTTATAACGTAGTACTATACAACGTTATACGATATAACGTAGTACTATAAAACGTTTCATGTTATAACGTAGTACTATATATCGTTATACCTTTTGACGTACTACTATACAACGTTATACGTTATAACGTAGTACTATATAATGTAATACCTTATGACGTACAACTATACAACGTTATACCTTATGACGTACTACTATACAACGTTTTACGTTATAACGTAGTACTATATAACGATATACGTTACATCGTAGTACTATATAACGTTATACGTCATAAAGTAGTACTCTATAACGTTATACGTTATAATGCGATACTATGTAACTATATACGTTATAACGTAGTACTATATAACGTTACACGTTATAACGTAGTACTATACAACGTTATACGTTATAACGTAATACTATAAAACGTTTCATGTTATAACGTAGCACTATATAACGTTACAGCTTTTGACGTACTACTATACAACGTTATACGATATAACGTAGTACTACATAACGTTATACGTTATAATGAGATACTATGTAACTATATATGTTATATCGTAGTACTATGTAACGTTATACGTTATAATGTGATACTATGTAACTATATACGTTATAACCTAGTACTATACAACGTTATACGATATAACGTAGTACTATATAAGGTTATACGTTATAACGTAGTACTATATAACGTTATACGTTATAACGTAGTACTATATAACGTTATACGTCATAAAGTAGTACTATATTACGTTATACGTTATAATGCGATACTATGTAACTATATACGTTATAACGTAGTACTATATAACGTTACACGTTATAACGTAGTACTATACAACGTTATACGTTATAACCTAGTACTATATTACGTTATACGTTATAATGCGATACTATGTAACTATATACGTTATAACGTAGTACTATATAACGTTACACGTTATAACGTAGTACTATATAACGTTACACGTTATAACGTAGTACTATATAACGTTATAAGTTATAATGCGATACTATGTAACTATATACGTTATAACGTAGTACTATACAACGTTATACGATACAACGTAGTACTATATAAAGTTATACGTTATAACGTAGTACTATATAACGTTATACGTTATAACGTAATACTATAAAACGTTTCATGTTATAACGTAGCACTATATAACGTTATACCTTTTGACGTACTACTATACAACGTTATACGTTATAAAGTTGTACTATATAACGTTATACGTTATAATGCGATACTATGTAACTGTATACGTTATAACATAGTACTATACAACGTTATACGATATTACGTAGTACTATATAAAGTTATACGTTATAACGTTGTACTATATAACGTTACACGTTATATCGTAGTACTATATAACGTTATACGTTATAATGCGATCCTATGTAACTATATACGTTATAACGTAGTACTATATAACGTTACACGTTATAACGTAGTACTATACAACGTTATACGATATAACGTAGTACTATATAACGTTATACGTTATAACGTAGTACTATATCACGTTATACGTCATAAAGTATTACTATATATCGTTATACGTCATAAAGTAGTACTATATAACGTTATACGTTATATCGTAGTACTATATAACGTTATACGATATAACGTAGTACTACATAACGTTATACGTTATAATGAGATACTATGTAACTATATATGTTATATGGTAGTAATATGTAACGTTATACGTTATAATGTGATACTATGTAACTATATACGTTATAACGTAGTACTATACAACGTTATACGATATAACGTAGTACTATATAAGGTTATACGTTATAACGTAGTACTATATAACGTTATACGTTATAACGTAGTACTATAGAACGTTATACGTCATAAAGTAGTACTATATAACGTTATAAGTTATAATGCGATACTATGTAACTATATACGTTATAACGTAGTACTATACAACGTTATACGTTATAACGTAATACTATAAAACGTTTCATGTTATAACGTAGTACTATATATCGTTATACCTTTTGACGTACTACTATACAACGTTATACGTTATAACGTAGTACTATATAATGTAATACCTTATGACGTACAACTATACAACGTTATACCTTATGACGTACTACTATACAACGTTTTACGTTATAACGTAGTACTATATAACGATATACGTTACATCGTAGTACTATATAACGTTATACGTCATAAAGTAGTACTCTATAACGTTATACGTTATAATGCGATACTATGTAACTATATACGTTATAACGTAGTACTATATAACGTTACACGTTATAACGTAGTACCATACAACGTTATACGTTATAACGTAGTACTATATAATGTAATACCTTATGACGTACAACTATACAACGTTATACCATATGACGTACTACTATACAACGTTATACGATATAACGTAGTACTATATAAAGTTATACGTTATAACGTAGTACTATATAAAGTTATACGTTATAACGTAGTACTATATAACGTTATACGTTATATCGTAGTACTATATAACGTTATACGATATAACGTAGTACTACATAACGTTATACGTTATAATGAATTACTATGTAACTATATATATTATATCGTAGTACTATATAACGTTATACGTCATAAAGTAGTACTCTATAACGTTATACGTTATAATGCGATACTATGTAACTATATACGTTATAACGTAGTACTATACAACGTTATACGATATAACGTAGTACTATAAAACGTTTCATGTTATAACGTAGTACTATATATCGTTATACCTTTTGACGTACTACTATACAACGTTATACGTTATAACGTAGTACTATATAATGTAATACCTTATGACGTACAACTATACAACGTTATACCTTATGACGTACTACTATACAACGTTTTACGTTATAACGTAGTACTATATAACGATATACGTTACATCGTAGTACTATATAACGTTATACGTCATAAAGTAGTACTCTATAACGTTATACGTTATAATGCGATACTATGTAACTATATACGTTATAACGTAGTACTATATAACGTTACACGTTATAACGTAGTACTATACAACGTTATACGTTATAACGTAATACTATAAAACGTTTCATGTTATAACGTAGCACTATATAACGTTATAGCTTTTGACGTACTACTATACAACGTTATACGATATAACGTAGTACTACATAACGTTATACGTTATAATGAGATACTATGTAACTATATATGTTATATCGTAGTACTATGTAACGTTATACGTTATAATGTGATACTATGTAACTATATACGTTATAACCTAGTACTATACAACGTTATACGATATAACGTAGTACTATATAAGGTTATACGTTATAACGTAGTACTATATAACGTTATACGTTATAACGTAGTACTATATAACGTTATACGTCATAAAGTAGTACTATATTACGTTATACGTTATAATGCGATACTATGTAACTATATACGTTATAACGTAGTACTATATAACGTTACACGTTATAACGTAGTACTATACAACGTTATACGTTATAACCTAGTACTATATTACGTTATACGTTATAATGCGATACTATGTAACTATATGCGTTATAACGTAGTACTATATAACGTTACACGTTATAACGTAGTACTATATAACGTTACACGTTATAACGTAGTACTATATAACGTTATAAGTTATAATGCGATACTATGTAACTATATACGTTATAACGTAGTACTATACAACGTTATACGATACAACGTAGTACTATATAAAGTTATACGTTATAACGTAGTACTATATAACGTTATACGTTATAACGTAATACTATAAAACGTTTCATGTTATAACGTAGCACTATATAACGTTATACCTTTTGACGTACTACTATACAACGTTATACGTTATAAAGTTGTACTATATAACGTTATACGTTATAATGCGATACTATGTAACTGTATACGTTATAACATAGTACTATACAACGTTATACGATATTACGTAGTACTATATAAAGTTATACGTTATAACGTTGTACTATATAACGTTACACGTTATATCGTAGTACTATATAACGTTATACGTTATAATGCGATCCTATGTAACTATATACGTTATAACGTAGTACTATATAACGTTACACGTTATAACGTAGTACTATACAACGTTATACGATATAACGTAGTACTATATAACGTTATACGTTATAACGTAGTACTATATCACGTTATACGTCATAAAGTAGTACTGTATATCGTTATACGTCATAAAGTAGTACTATATAACGTTATACGTTATATCGTAGTACTATATAACGTTATACGATATAACGTAGTACTACATAACGTTATACGTTATAATGAGATACTATGTAACTATATATGTTATATCGTAGTACTATGTAACGTTATACGTTATAATGTGATACTATGTAACTATATACGTTATAACGTAGTACTATACAACGTTATACGATATAACGTAGTACTATATAAGGTTATACGTTATAACGTAGTACTATATAACGTTATACGTTATAACGTAGTACTATAGAACGTTATACGTCATAAAGTAGTACTATATAACGTTATAAGTTATAATGCGATACTATGTAACTATATACGTTATAACGTAGTACTATACAACGTTATACGATACAACGTAGTACTATATAAAGTTATACGTTATAACGTAGTACTATATAACGTTATACGTTATAACGTAATACTATAAAACGTTTCATGTTATAACGTAGCACTATATAACGTTATACCTTTTGACGTACTACTATACAACGTTATACGATATAACGTAGTACTACATAGCGTTATACGTTATAATGAATTACTATGTAACTATATATATTATATCGTAGTACTATATAACGTTATACGTCATAAAGTAGTACTCTATAACGTTATACGTTATAATGCGATACTATGTAACTATATACGTTATAACGTAGTACTATACAACGTTATACGATATAACGTAGTACTATAAAACGTTTCATGTTATAACGTAGTACTATATATCGTTATACCTTTTGACGTACTACTATACAACGTTATACGTTATAACGTAGTACTATATAATGTAATACCTTATGACGTACAACTATACAACGTTATACCTTATGACGTACTACTATACAACGTTTTACGTTATAACGTAGTACTATATAACGATATACGTTACATCGTAGTACTATATAACGTTATACGTCATAAAGTAGTACTCTATAACGTTATACGTTATAATGCGATACTATGTAACTATATACGTTATAACGTAGTACTATATAACGTTACACGTTATAACGTAGTACTATACAACGTTATACGTTATAACGTAATACTATAAAACGTTTCATGTTATAACGTAGCACTATATAACGTTACAGCTTTTGACGTACTACTATACAACGTTATACGATATAACGTAGTACTACATAACGTTATACGTTATAATGAGATACTATGTAACTATATATGTTATATCGTAGTACTATGTAACGTTATACGTTATAATGTGATACTATGTAACTATATACGTTATAACCTAGTACTATACAACGTTATACGATATAACGTAGTACTATATAAGGTTATACGTTATAACGTAGTACTATATAACGTTATACGTTATAACGTACTACTATATAACGTTATACGTCATAAAGTAGTACTATATTACGTTATACGTTATAATGCGATACTATGTAACTATATACGTTATAACGTAGTACTATATAACGTTACACGTTATAACGTAGTACTATACAACGTTATACGTTATAACCTAGTACTATATTACGTTATACGTTATAATGCGATACTATGTAACTATATACGTTATAACGTAGTACTATATAACGTTACACGTTATAACGTAGTACTATATAACGTTACACGTTATAACGTAGTACTATATAACGTTATAAGTTATAATGCGATACTATGTAACTATATACGTTATAACGTAGTACTATACAACGTTATACGATACAACGTAGTACTATATAAAGTTATACGTTATAACGTAGTACTATATAACGTTATACGTTATAACGTAATACTATAAAACGTTTCATGTTATAACGTAGCACTATATAACGTTATACCTTTTGACGTACTACTATACAACGTTATACGTTATAAAGTTGTACTATATAACGTTATACGTTATAATGCGATACTATGTAACTGTATACGTTATAACATAGTACTATACAACGTTATACGATATTACGTAGTACTATATAAAGTTATACGTTATAACGTTGTACTATATAACGTTACACGTTATATCGTAGTACTATATAACGTTATACGTTATAATGCGATCCTATGTAACTATATACGTTATAACGTAGTACTATATAACGTTACACGTTATAACGTAGTACTATACAACGTTATACGATATAACGTAGTACTATATAACGTTATACGTTATAACGTAGTACTATATCACGTTATACGTCATAAAGTAGTACTATATATCGTTATAAGTCATAAAGTAGTACTATATAACGTTATACGTTATACCGTAGTACTATATAACGTTATACGATATAACGTAGTACTTCATAACGTTATACGTTATAATGAGATACTATGTAACTATATATGTTATATCGTAGTAATATGTAACGTTATACGTTATAATGTGATACTATGTAACTATATACGTTATAACGTAGTACTATACAACGTTATACGATATAACGTAGTACTATATAAGGTTATACGTTATAACGTAGTACTATATAACGTTATACGTTATAACGTAGTACTATAGAACGTTATACGTCATAAAGTAGTACTATATAACGTTATAAGTTATAATGCGATACTATGTAACTATATACGTTATAACGTAGTACTATACAACGTTATACGTTATAACGTAATACTATAAAACGTTTCATGTTATAACGTAGTACTATATATCGTTATACCTTTTGACGTACTACTATACAACGTTATACGTTATAACGTAGTACTATATAATGTAATACCTTATGACGTACAACTATACAACGTTATACCTTATGACGTACTACTATACAACGTTTTACGTTATAACGTAGTACTATATAACGATATACGTTACATCGTAGTACCATATAACGTTATACGTCATAAAGTAGTACTCTATAACGTTATACGTTATAATGCGATACTATGTAACTATATATGTTATAACGTAGTACTATATAACGTTACACGTTATAACGTAGTACTATACAACGTTATACGTTATAACGTAGTACTATATAATGTAATACCTTATGACGTACAACTATACAACGTTATACCATATGACGTACTACTATACAACGTTATACGATATAACGTAGTACTATATAAAGTTATACGTTATAACGTAGTACTATATAAAGTTATACGTTATAACGTAGTACTATATAACGTTATACGTTATATCGTAGTACTATATAACGTTATACGATATAACGTAGTACTACATAACGTTATACGTTATAATGAGATACTATGTAACTATATATGTTATATCGTATTACTATGTAACGTTATACGTTATAATGTGATACTATACAACGTTATACGTTATAACGTAGTACTATACAACGTTATACGATATAACGTAGTACTATATAACGTTATACGTTATAACGTAGTACTATATAACGTTATACGTCATAAAGTAGTACTATATAACGTTATAAGTTATAATGCGATACTATGTAACTATATACGTTATAACGTAGTACTATACAACGTTATACGATATAACGTAGTACTATATAAAGTTATACGTTATAACGTAGTACTATATAAAGTTATACGTTATAACGTAGTACTATATAACGTTATACGTTATATCGTAGTACTATATAACGTTATACGATATAACGTAGTACTACATAACGTTATACGTTATAATGAGATACTATGTAACTATATATGTTATATCGTAGTACTATGTAACGTTATACGTTATAATGTGATACTATGTAACTATATACGTTATAACGTAGTACTATACAACGTTATACGATATAACGTAGTACTATATAAGGTTATACGTTATAACGTAGTACTATATAACGTTATACGTTATAACGTAGTACTATATAACGTTATACGTCATAAAGTAGTACTATATTACGTTATACGTTATAATGCGATACTATGTAACTATATACGTTATAACGTAGTACTATATAACGTTACACGTTATAACGTAGCACTATACAACGTTATACGTTATAACGTAATACTATAAAACGTTTCATGTTATAACGTAGCACTATATAACGTTATACCTTTTGACGTACTACTATACAACGTTATACGATATAACGTAGTACTACATAACGTTATACGTTATAATGAACTACTATGTAACTATATATGTTATATCGTAGTACTATATAACGCTATACGTTATAATGTGATACTATGTAACTATATACGTTATAACGTAGTACTATACAACGTTATACGATATAACGTAGTACTATCTAACGTTATACGTTATAACGTAGTACTATATCACGTTATACGTCATAAAGTAGTACTATATACCCTTATACGTCATAAAGTAGTACTATATAACGTTATACGTCATAAAGTAGTGCTATATAACGTTATACCTTATACTGCGATACTATGTAACTATATACGTTATAACGTAGTACTATACAACGTTATACGATATAACGTAGTACTATAAAACGTTTCATGTTATAACGTAGTACTATATATCGTTATACCTTTTGGCGTACTACTATACAACGTTCTACGTTATAACGTAGTACTATATAATGTAATACCTTATGACGTACAACTATACAACGTTATACCTTATGACGTACTACTATACAACGTTTTACGTTATAACGTAGTACTATATAACGATATACGTTACATCGTAGTACTATATAACGTTATACGTCATAAAGTAGTACTCTATAACGTTATACGTTATAATCCGATACTATGTAACTATATACGTTATAACGTAGTACTATATAACGTTACACGTTATAACGTAGTACTATACAACGTTATACGTTATAACGTAGTACTATGTAATGTAATACCTTGTGACGTACAACTGTACAACGTTATACGATATAACGTAGTACTATATAAAGTTATACGTTATAACGTAGTACTATATAAAGTTATACGTTATAACGTAGTACTATACAACGTTATACGATATAACGTAGTACTATAAAACGTTTCATGTTATAACGTAGTACTATATATCGTTATACCTTTTGACGTACTACTATACAACGTTATACGTTATAACGTAGTACTATATAATCTAATACCTTATGACGTACAACTATACAACGTTATACCTTATGACGTACTACTATACAACGTTTTACGTTATAACGTAGTACTATATAACGTTACACGTTATAACGTAGTACTATATAACGTTACACGTTATAACGTAGTACTATATAACGTTATAAGTTATAATGCGATACTATGTAACTATATACGTTATAACGTAGTACTATACAACGTTATACGATACAACGTAGTACTATATAAAGTTATACGTTATAACGTAGTACTATATAACGTTATACGTTATAACGTAATACTATAAAACGTTTCATGTTATAACGTAGCACTATATAACGTTATACCTTTTGACGTACTACTATACAACGTTATACGTTATAAAGTTGTACTATATAACGTTATACGTTATAATGCGATACTATGTAACTGTATACGTTATAACATAGTACTATACAACGTTATACGATATTACGTAGTACTATATAAAGTTATACGTTATAACGTTGTACTATATAACGTTACACGTTATATCGTAGTACTATATAACGTTATACGTTATAATGCGATCCTATGTAACTATATACGTTATAACGTAGTACTATATAACGTTACACGTTATAACGTAGTACTATACAACGTTATACGATATAACGTAGTACTATATAACGTTATACGTTATAACGTAGTACTATATCACGTTATACGTCATAAAGTATTACTATATATCGTTATACGTCATAAAGTAGTACTATATAACGTTATACGTTATATCGTAGTACTATATAACGTTATACGATATAACGTAGTACTACATAACGTTATACGTTATAATGAGATACTATGTAACTATATATGTTATATGGTAGTAATATGTAACGTTATACGTTATAATGTGATACTATGTAACTATATACGTTATAACGTAGTACTATACAACGTTATACGATATAACGTAGTACTATATAAGGTTATACGTTATAACGTAGTACTATATAACGTTATACGTTATAACGTAGTACTATAGAACGTTATACGTCATAAAGTAGTACTATATAACGTTATAAGTTATAATGCGATACTATGTAACTATATACGTTATAACGTAGTACTATACAACGTTATACGTTATAACGTAATACTATAAAACGTTTCATGTTATAACGTAGTACTATATATCGTTATACCTTTTGACGTACTACTATACAACGTTATACGTTATAACGTAGTACTATATAATGTAATACCTTATGACGTACAACTATACAACGTTATACCTTATGACGTACTACTATACAACGTTTTACGTTATAACGTAGTACTATATAACGATATACGTTACATCGTAGTACTATATAACGTTATACGTCATAAAGTAGTACTCTATAACGTTATACGTTATAATGCGATACTATGTAACTATATACGTTATAACGTAGTACTATATAACGTTACACGTTATAACGTAGTACCATACAACGTTATACGTTATAACGTAGTACTATATAATGTAATACCTTATGACGTACAACTATACAACGTTATACCATATGACGTACTACTATACAACGTTATACGATATAACGTAGTACTATATAAAGTTATACGTTATAACGTAGTACTATATAAAGTTATACGTTATAACGTAGTACTATATAACGTTATACGTTATATCGTAGTACTATATAACGTTATACGATATAACGTAGTACTACATAACGTTATACGTTATAATGAATTACTATGTAACTATATATATTATATCGTAGTACTATATAACGTTATACGTCATAAAGTAGTACTCTATAACGTTATACGTTATAATGCGATACTATGTAACTATATACGTTATAACGTAGTACTATACAACGTTATACGATATAACGTAGTACTATAAAACGTTTCATGTTATAACGTAGTACTATATATCGTTATACCTTTTGACGTACTACTATACAACGTTATACGTTATAACGTAGTACTATATAATGTAATACCTTATGACGTACAACTATACAACGTTATACCTTATGACGTACTACTATACAACGTTTTACGTTATAACGTAGTACTATATAACGATATACGTTACATCGTAGTACTATATAACGTTATACGTCATAAAGTAGTACTCTATAACGTTATACGTTATAATGCGATACTATGTAACTATATACGTTATAACGTAGTACTATATAACGTTACACGTTATAACGTAGTACTATACAACGTTATACGTTATAACGTAATACTATAAAACGTTTCATGTTATAACGTAGCACTATATAACGTTATAGCTTTTGACGTACTACTATACAACGTTATACGATATAACGTAGTACTACATAACGTTATACGTTATAATGAGATACTATGTAACTATATATGTTATATCGTAGTACTATGTAACGTTATACGTTATAATGTGATACTATGTAACTATATACGTTATAACCTAGTACTATACAACGTTATACGATATAACGTAGTACTATATAAGGTTATACGTTATAACGTAGTACTATATAACGTTATACGTTATAACGTAGTACTATATAACGTTATACGTCATAAAGTAGTACTATATTACGTTATACGTTATAATGCGATACTATGTAACTATATACGTTATAACGTAGTACTATATAACGTTACACGTTATAACGTAGTACTATACAACGTTATACGTTATAACCTAGTACTATATTACGTTATACGTTATAATGCGATACTATGTAACTATATGCGTTATAACGTAGTACTATATAACGTTACACGTTATAACGTAGTACTATATAACGTTACACGTTATAACGTAGTACTATATAACGTTATAAGTTATAATGCGATACTATGTAACTATATACGTTATAACGTAGTACTATACAACGTTATACGATACAACGTAGTACTATATAAAGTTATACGTTATAACGTAGTACTATATAACGTTATACGTTATAACGTAATACTATAAAACGTTTCATGTTATAACGTAGCACTATATAACGTTATACCTTTTGACGTACTACTATACAACGTTATACGTTATAAAGTTGTACTATATAACGTTATACGTTATAATGCGATACTATGTAACTGTATACGTTATAACATAGTACTATACAACGTTATACGATATTACGTAGTACTATATAAAGTTATACGTTATAACGTTGTACTATATAACGTTACACGTTATATCGTAGTACTATATAACGTTATACGTTATAATGCGATCCTATGTAACTATATACGTTATAACGTAGTACTATATAACGTTACACGTTATAACGTAGTACTATACAACGTTATACGATATAACGTAGTACTATATAACGTTATACGTTATAACGTAGTACTATATCACGTTATACGTCATAAAGTAGTACTGTATATCGTTATACGTCATAAAGTAGTACTATATAACGTTATACGTTATATCGTAGTACTATATAACGTTATACGATATAACGTAGTACTACATAACGTTATACGTTATAATGAGATACTATGTAACTATATATGTTATATCGTAGTACTATGTAACGTTATACGTTATAATGTGATACTATGTAACTATATACGTTATAACGTAGTACTATACAACGTTATACGATATAACGTAGTACTATATAAGGTTATACGTTATAACGTAGTACTATATAACGTTATACGTTATAACGTAGTACTATAGAACGTTATACGTCATAAAGTAGTACTATATAACGTTATAAGTTATAATGCGATACTATGTAACTATATACGTTATAACGTAGTACTATACAACGTTATACGATACAACGTAGTACTATATAAAGTTATACGTTATAACGTAGTACTATATAACGTTATACGTTATAACGTAATACTATAAAACGTTTCATGTTATAACGTAGCACTATATAACGTTATACCTTTTGACGTACTACTATACAACGTTATACGATATAACGTAGTACTACATAGCGTTATACGTTATAATGAATTACTATGTAACTATATATGTTATATCGTAGTACTATATAACGTTATACGTCATAAAGTAGTACTCTATAACGTTATACGTTATAATGCGATACTATGTAACTATATACGTTATAACGTAGTACTATACAACGTTATACGATATAACGTAGTACTATAAAACGTTTCATGTTATAACGTAGTACTATATATCGTTATACCTTTTGACGTACTACTATACAACGTTATACGTTATAACGTAGTACTATATAATGTAATACCTTATGACGTACAACTATACAACGTTATACCTTATGACGTACTACTATACAACGTTTTACGTTATAACGTAGTACTATATAACGATATACGTTACATCGTAGTACTATATAACGTTATACGTCATAAAGTAGTACTCTATAACGTTATACGTTATAATGCGATACTATGTAACTATATACGTTATAACGTAGTACTATATAACGTTACACGTTATAACGTAGTACTATACAACGTTATACGTTATAACGTAATACTATAAAACGTTTCATGTTATAACGTAGCACTATATAACGTTACAGCTTTTGACGTACTACTATACAACGTTATACGATATAACGTAGTACTACATAACGTTATACGTTATAATGAGATACTATGTAACTATATATGTTATATCGTAGTACTATGTAACGTTATACGTTATAATGTGATACTATGTAACTATATACGTTATAACCTAGTACTATACAACGTTATACGATATAACGTAGTACTATATAAGGTTATACGTTATAACGTAGTACTATATAACGTTATACGTTATAACGTAGTACTATATAACGTTATACGTCATAAAGTAGTACTATATTACGTTATACGTTATAATGCGATACTATGTAACTATATACGTTATAACGTAGTACTATATAACGTTACACGTTATAACGTAGTACTATACAACGTTATACGTTATAACCTAGTACTATATTACGTTATACGTTATAATGCGATACTATGTAACTATATACGTTATAACGTAGTACTATATAACGTTACACGTTATAACGTAGTACTATATAACGTTACACGTTATAACGTAGTACTATATAACGTTATAAGTTATAATGCGATACTATGTAACTATATACGTTATAACGTAGTACTATACAACGTTATACGATACAACGTAGTACTATATAAAGTTATACGTTATAACGTAGTACTATATAACGTTATACGTTATAACGTAATACTATAAAACGTTTCATGTTATAACGTAGCACTATATAACGTTATACCTTTTGACGTACTACTATACAACGTTATACGTTATAAAGTTGTACTATATAACGTTATACGTTATAATGCGATACTATGTAACTGTATACGTTATAACATAGTACTATACAACGTTATACGATATTACGTAGTACTATATAAAGTTATACGTTATAACGTTGTACTATATAACGTTACACGTTATATCGTAGTACTATATAACGTTATACGTTATAATGCGATCCTATGTAACTATATACGTTATAACGTAGTACTATATAACGTTACACGTTATAACGTAGTACTATACAACGTTATACGATATAACGTAGTACTATATAACGTTATACGTTATAACGTAGTACTATATCACGTTATACGTCATAAAGTAGTACTATATATCGTTATAAGTCATAAAGTAGTACTATATAACGTTATACGTTATACCGTAGTACTATATAACGTTATACGATATAACGTAGTACTTCATAACGTTATACGTTATAATGAGATACTATGTAACTATATATGTTATATCGTAGTAATATGTAACGTTATACGTTATAATGTGATACTATGTAACTATATACGTTATAACGTAGTACTATACAACGTTATACGATATAACGTAGTACTATATAAGGTTATACGTTATAACGTAGTACTATATAACGTTATACGTTATAACGTAGTACTATAGAACGTTATACGTCATAAAGTAGTACTATATAACGTTATAAGTTATAATGCGATACTATGTAACTATATACGTTATAACGTAGTACTATACAACGTTATACGTTATAACGTAATACTATAAAACGTTTCATGTTATAACGTAGTACTATATATCGTTATACCTTTTGACGTACTACTATACAACGTTATACGTTATAACGTAGTACTATATAATGTAATACCTTATGACGTACAACTATACAACGTTATACCTTATGACGTACTACTATACAACGTTTTACGTTATAACGTAGTACTATATAACGATATACGTTACATCGTAGTACCATATAACGTTATACGTCATAAAGTAGTACTCTATAACGTTATACGTTATAATGCGATACTATGTAACTATATACGTTATAACGTAGTACTATATAACGTTACACGTTATAACGTAGTACTATACAACGTTATACGTTATAACGTAGTACTATATAATGTAATACCTTATGACGTACAACTATACAACGTTATACCATATGACGTACTACTATACAACGTTATACGATATAACGTAGTACTATATAAAGTTATACGTTATAACGTAGTACTATATAAAGTTATACGTTATAACGTAGTACTATATAACGTTATACGTTATATCGTAGTACTATATAACGTTATACGATATAACGTAGTACTACATAACGTTATACGTTATAATGAGATACTATGTAACTATATATGTTATATCGTATTACTATGTAACGTTATACGTTATAATGTGATACTATACAACGTTATACGTTATAACGTAGTACTATACAACGTTATACGATATAACGTAGTACTATATAACGTTATACGTTATAACGTAGTACTATATAACGTTATACGTCATAAAGTAGTACTATATAACGTTATAAGTTATAATGCGATACTATGTAACTATATACGTTATAACGTAGTACTATACAACGTTATACGATATAACGTAGTACTATATAAAGTTATACGTTATAACGTAGTACTATATAAAGTTATACGTTATAACGTAGTACTATATAACGTTATACGTTATATCGTAGTACTATATAACGTTATACGATATAACGTAGTACTACATAACGTTATACGTTATAATGAGATACTATGTAACTATATATGTTATATCGTAGTACTATGTAACGTTATACGTTATAATGTGATACTATGTAACTATATACGTTATAACGTAGTACTATACAACGTTATACGATATAACGTAGTACTATATAAGGTTATACGTTATAACGTAGTACTATATAACGTTATACGTTATAACGTAGTACTATATAACGTTATACGTCATAAAGTAGTACTATATTACGTTATACGTTATAATGCGATACTATGTAACTGTATACGTTATAACGTAGTACTATATAACGTTACACGTTATAACGTAGCACTATACAACGTTATACGTTATAACGTAATACTATAAAACGTTTCATGTTATAACGTAGCACTATATAACGTTATACCTTTTGACGTACTACTATACAACGTTATACGATATAACGTAGTACTACATAACGTTATACGTTATAATGAACTACTATGTAACTATATATGTTATATCGTAGTACTATATAACGCTATACGTTATAATGTGATACTATGTAACTATATACGTTATAACGTAGTACTATACAACGTTATACGATATAACGTAGTACTATCTAACGTTATACGTTATAACGTAGTACTATATCACGTTATACGTCATAAAGTAGTACTATATACCCTTATACGTCATAAAGTAGTACTATATAACGTTATACGTCATAAAGTAGTGCTATATAACGTTATACCTTATACTGCGATACTATGTAACTATATACGTTATAACGTAGTACTATACAACGTTATACGATATAACGTAGTACTATAAAACGTTTCATGTTATAACGTAGTACTATATATCGTTATACCTTTTGGCGTACTACTATACAACGTTCTACGTTATAACGTAGTACTATATAATGTAATACCTTATGACGTACAACTATACAACGTTATACCTTATGACGTACTACTATACAACGTTTTACGTTATAACGTAGTACTATATAACGATATACGTTACATCGTAGTACTATATAACGTTATACGTCATAAAGTAGTACTCTATAACGTTATACGTTATAATCCGATACTATGTAACTATATACGTTATAACGTAGTACTATATAACGTTACACGTTATAACGTAGTACTATACAACGTTATACGTTATAACGTAGTACTATGTAATGTAATACCTTGTGACGTACAACTGTACAACGTTATACGATATAACGTAGTACTATATAAAGTTATACGTTATAACGTAGTACTATATAAAGTTATACGTTATACCGTAGTACTATACAACGTTATACGATATAACGTAGTACTATAAAACGTTTCATGTTATAACGTAGTACTATATATCGTTATACCTTTTGACGTACTACTATACAACGTTATACGTTATAACGTAGTCTTATATAATCTAATACCTTATGACGTACAACTATACAACGTTATACCTTATGACGTACTACTATACAACGTTTTACGTTATAACGTAGTACTATATAACGATATACGTTACATCGTAGTACTATATAACGTTATACGTCATAAAGTAGTACTCTATAACGTTATACGTTATAATGCGATACTATGTAACTATATACGTTATAACGTAGTACTATACAACGTTATACGATATAACGTAGTACTATATAAAGTTATACGTTATAACGTAGTACTATATAAAGTTATACGTTATAACGTAGTACTATATAACGTTATACGTTATATCGTAGTACTATATAACGTTATACGATATAACGTAGTACTACGTAACGTTATACGTTATAATGAGATACTATGTAACTATATATGTTATATCGTAGTACTATGTAACGTTATACGTTATAATGTGATACTATGTAACTATATACGTTATAACGTAGTACTATACAACGTTATACGATACAACGTAGTACTATACAACGTTATACGATATAACGTAGTACTACGTAACGTTATACGTTATAATGAGATACTATGTAACTATATATGTTATATCGTAGTACTATGTAACGTTACACGTTATAACGTAGTACTATACAACGTTATACGTTATAACCTAGTACTATATTACGTTATACGTTATAATGCGATACTATGTAACTATATACGTTATAACGTAGTACTATGCAACGTTATACGATACAACGTAGTACTATATAAAGCTATACGTTATAACGTAGTACTATATAACGTTATACGTTATAACGTAATACTATAAAACGTTTCATGTTATAACGTAGCACTATATAACGTTATACCTTTTGACGTACTACTATACAACGTTATACGTTATAAAGTTGTACTATATAACGTTATACGTTATAATGCGATACTATGTAACTGTATACGTTATAACATAGTACTATACAACGTTATACGATATACCGTAGTACTATATAAAGTTCTACGTTATAACGTAGTACTATACAACGTTATACAATATAACGTAGTACTATACAACGTTGTACGTTGTAACGTAGTACTATATATCGTTATACCTTTTGACGTACTACTATACAACGTTATACGATATAACGTAGTACTATATAAAGTTATACGTTATAACGTAGTACTATATAATGTAATACCTTATGACGCACTACTATACAACGTTATACCTTATGACGTACTACTATACAACGTTTTACGTTATAACGTAGTACTATTTAAAGTTATACGTTATAACGTAGTACTATATAACGTTATACGTTATAACGTAGTACTATATAACGTTATACGTCATAAAGTAGTACTATATAACGTTATAAGTTATAATGCGATACTATGTAACTATATACGTTATAACGTAGTACTATACAACGTTACACGATACAACGTAGTACTATATAACGTAATACCTTATGACGTACTACTATACAACGCTATACCTTATGTCGTACTACTATACAACGTTTTACGTTATAACGTAGTACTATATAACGATATACGTTATAATGCGATACTATGTAACTATATACGTTATAACGTAGTACTATACAACGTTATACGATACAACGTAGTACTATATAAAGTTATACGTTATAACGTAGTACTATATAACGTTATACGTTATAATGCGATACTATGTAACTATATACGTTACAACGTAATACTATAAAACGTTATACGATATAACGTAGTACTATATAAGGTTATACGTTATAACGTAGTACTATATAACGTTATACGTTATAACGTAGTACTATATAACGTTATACGTCATAAAGTAGTACTATATAACGTTATAAGTTATAATGCGATACTATGTAACTATATACGTTATAACGTAGTACTATACAACGTTATACGATACAACGTAGTACTATATAAAGTTATACGTTATAACGTAGTACTATATAACGTTATACGTTATAACGTAATACTATAAAACGTTTCCTGTTATAACGTAGCACTATATAACGTTATACCTTTTGACGTACTACTATACAACGTTATACGATATAACGTAGTACTACATAACGTTATACGTTATAATGAATTACTATGTAACTATATATGTTATATCGTAGTACTATATAACGCTATACGTTATAATGTGATACTATGTAACTATATACGTCATAACGTAGTACTATACAACGTTATACGATATTACGCAGTACTATATAAAGTTATACGTTATAACGTTGTACTATATAACGTTACACGTTATATCGTAGTACTATATAACGTTATACGTTATAATGCGATCCTATGTAACTATATACGTTATAACGTAGTACTATATAACGTTACACGTTATAACGTAGTACTATACAACGTTATACGATATAACGTAGTACTATATAACGTTATACGTTATAACGTAGTACTATATCACGTTATACGTCATAAAGTAGTACTATATATCGTTATACGTCATAAAGTAGTACTATATAACGTTATACGTCATAAAGTAGTACTATATAACGTTATACCTTATACTGCGATACTATGTAACTATATACGTTATAACGTAGTACTATACAACGTTATACGATATAACGTAGTACTATAAAACGTTTCATGTTATAACGTAGTACTATATATCGTTATACCTTTTGACGTACTACTATACAACGTTATACGTTATAACGTAGTACTATATAATGTAATACCTTATGACGTACAACTATACAACGTTATACCTTATGACGTACTACTATACAACGCTATACCTTATGTCGTACTACTATACAACGTTTTACGTTATAACGTAGTACTATATAACGATATACGTTATAATGCGATACTATGTAACTATATACGTTATAACGTAGTACTATACAACGTTATACGATACAACGTAGTACTATATAAAGTTATACGTTATAACGTAGTACTATATAACGTTATACGTTATAATGCGATACTATGTAACTATATACGTTACAACGTAATACTATAAAACGTTATACGATATAACGTAGTACTATATAAGGTTATACGTTATAACGTAGTACTATATAACGTTATACGTTATAACGTAGTACTATATAACGTTATACGTCATAAAGTAGTACTATATAACGTTATAAGTTATAATGCGATACTATGTAACTATATACGTTATAACGTAGTACTATACAACGTTATACGATACAACGTAGTACTATATAAAGTTATACGTTATAACGTAGTACTATATAACGTTATACGTTATAACGTAATACTATAAAACGTTTCATGTTATAACGTAGCACTATATAACGTTATACCTTTTGACGTACTACTATACAACGTTATACGATATAACGTAGTACTACATAACGTTATACGTTATAATGAATTACTATGTAACTATATACGTTATAACGTAGTACTATACAACGTTATACGATATTACGCAGTACTATATAAAGTTATACGTTATAACGTAGTACTATATAAAGTTATACGTTATAACGTAGTACTATACAACGTTATACGATATAACGTAGTACTATAAAACGTTTCATGTTATAACGTAGTACTATATATCGTTATACCTTTTGACGTACTACTATACAACGTTATACGTTATAACGTAGTACTATATAATCTAATACCTTATGACGTACAACTATACAACGTTATACCTTATGACGTACTACTATACAACGTTTTACGTTATAACGTAGTACTATATAACGATATACGTTACATCGTAGTACTATATAACGTTATACGTCATAAAGTAGTACTCTATAACGTTATACGTTATAATGCGATACTATGTAACTATATACGTTATAACGTAGTACTATACAACGTTATACGATACAACGTAGTACTATATAAAGTTATACGTTATAACGTAGTACTATGTAATGTAATACCTTGTGACGTACAACTGTACAACGTTATACGATATAACGTAGTACTATATAAAGTTATACGTTATAACGTAGTACTATATAAAGTTATACGTTATAACGTAGTACTATACAACGTTATACGATATAACGTAGTACTATAAAACGTTTCATGTTATAACGTAGTACTATATATCGTTATACCTTTTGACGTACTACTATACAACGTTATACGTTATAATGCGATACTATGTAACTATATACGTTATAACGTAGTACTATATAACGTTATACGTCATGAAGTAGTACTATGTAACGTTATAAGTTGTAATGCGATACTATGTAACTATATGCGTTATAACGTAGTACTATACAACGTTACACGTTATAACGTAGTACTATACAACGTTATACGATATAACGTAGTACTATATAACGTTATACGTTATAACGTAGTACTATATAATGTAATACCTTATGACGTACAACTATACAACGTTATACCTTATGACGTACTACTATACAACGTTTTACGTTATAACGTAGTACTATATAACGATATACGTTACATCGTAGTACTATATAACGTTATACGTCATAAAGTAGTACTATATAACGTTATAAGTTATAATGCGATACTATGTAACTATATACGTTATAACGTAATACTATAAAACGTTATACGATATAACGTAGTACTATATAAGGTTATACGTTATAACGTAGTACTATATAACGTTATACGTTATAATGCGATACTATGTAACTATATACGTTACAACGTAATACCATAAAACGTTATACGATATAACGTAGTACTATATAAGGTTATACGTTATATCGTAGTACTACATAACGTTATACGTTATAATGAGATACTATGTAACTATATATGTTATATCGTAGTACTATGTAAGGTTATACGTTATAATGTGATACTATGTAACTATATACGTTACAACGTAATACTATAAAACGTTATACGATATAACGTAGTACTATATAAGGTTATACGTTATAACGTAGTACTATATAACGTTATACGTTATAACGTAGTACTATATAACGTTATACGTTATAATGAGATACTATGTAACTATATATGTTATATCGTAGTACTATGTAACGTTATACGTTATAATGTGATACTATGTAACTATATACGTTACAACGTAATACTATAAAACGTTATACGATATAACGTAGTACTATATAAGGTTATACGTTATAACGTAGTACTATATAACGTTATACGTTATAACGTAGTACTATATAACGTTATACGTTATAACGAGATACTATGTAACTATATATGTTATATCGTAGTACTATGTAACGTTATACGTTATAATGTGATACTATGTAACTATATACGTTACAACGTAATACTATAAAACGTTATACGATATAACGTAGTACTATATAAGGTTATACGTTATAACGTAGTACTATATAACGTTATACGTTATAACGTAGTACTATATAACGTTATACGTCATGAAGTAGTACTATGTAACGTTATAAGTTGTAATGCGATACTATGTAACTATATGCGTTATAACGTAGTACTATACAACGTTATACGATACAACGTAGTACTATATAAAGTTATACGTTATAACGTAGTACTATATAACGTTATACGTTATAAGGTAATACTATAAAACGTTTCATGTTATAACGTAGCACTATATAACGTTATACCTTTTGACGTACTACTATACAACGTTATACGATATAACGTAGTACTACATAACGTTATACGTTATAACGTAGTACTATATAAGGTTATACGTCATAAAGTAGTACTATATAACGTTATACGTCATAAAGTAGTACTATATAACGTTATACCTTATACTGCGATACTATGTAACTATATACGTTATAACGTAGTACTATACAACGTTATACGATATAACGTAGTACTATATAAAGTTATACGTTATAACGTAGTACTATATAAAGTTATACGTTATAACGTAGTACTATATAACGTTATACGTTATATCGTAGTACTATGTAACAATATACGATATAACGTAGTACTACATAACGTTATATGTTATAATGAGATACTATGTAACTATATATGTTATATCGTAGTACTATGTAACGTTATACGTTATAATGTGATACTATGTAACTATATACGTTATAACGTAGTACTATACAACGTTATACGATATAACGTAGTACTATATAAGGTTATACGTTATAACGTAGTACTATATAACGTTATACGTTATAACGTAGTACTATATAACGTTACACGTTATAACGTAGTACTATACAACGTTATACGTTATAACGTAGTACTATATAACGTTATACGTTATAACGTAGTACTATATAAGGTTATACGTCATAAAGTATTACTATATAACGTTATACGTCATAAAGTAGTACTATATAACGTTATACCTTATACTGCGATACCATGTAACTATATACGTTATAACGTAGTACTATACAACGTTATACGATATAACGTAGTACTATAAAACGTTTCATGTTATAACGTAGTACTATATATCGTTATACCTTTTGACGTACTACTATACAACGTTATACGTTATAACGTAGTACTACATAATCTAATACCTTATGACGTACAACTATACAACGTTATACCTTATGACGTACTACTATACAACGTTTTACGTTATAACGTAGTACTATATAACGATATACGTTACATCGTAGTACTATATAACGTTATACGTCATAAAGTAGTACTCTATAACGTTATACGTTATAATGCGATACTATGTAACTATATACGTTATAACGTAGTACCATACAACGTTACACGATACAACGTAGTACTATATAACGTAATACCTTATGACGTACTACTATACAACGCTATACCTTATGTCGTACTACTATACAACGTTTTACGTTATAACGTAGTACTATATAACGATATACGTTATAATGCGATACTATGTAACTATATACGTTATAACGTAGTACTATACAACGTTATACGATACAACGTAGTACTATATAAAGTTATACGTTATAACGTAGTACTATATAACGTTATACGTTATAATGCGATACTATGTAACTATATACGTTACTACGTACTACCATAAAACGTTATACGATATAACGTAGTACTATATAAGGTTATACGTTATAACGTAGTACTATATAACGTTATACGTTATAACGTAGTACTATATAACGTTATACGTCATAAAGTTGTACTATATAACGTTATAAGTTATAATGCGATACTATGTAACTATATACGTTATAACGTAGTACTATACAACGTTATACGATACAACGTAGTACTATATAAAGTTATACGTTATAACGTAGTACTATATAACGTTATACGTTATAACGTAATACTATAAAACGTTTCATGTTATAACGTAGCACTATATAACGTTATACCTTTTGACGTACTACTATACAACGTTATACGATATAACGTAGTACTACATAACGTTATACGTTATAATGAATTACTATGTAACTATATATGTTATATCGTAGTACTATATAACGCTATACGTTATAATGTGATACTATGTAACTATATACGGTATAACGTAGTACTATGCAACGTTATACGATATTACGCAGTACTATATAAAGTTATACGTTATAACGTTGTACTATATAACGTTACACGTTATATCGTAGTACTATATAACGTTATACGTTATAATGCGATCCTATGTAACTATATACGTTATAACGTAGTACTATATAACCTTACACGTTATAACGTAGTACTATACAACGTTATACGATATAACGTAGTACTATATAGCGTTATACGTTACAACGTAGTACTATATCACGTTATACGTCATAAAGTAGTACTATATATCGTTATACGTCATAAAGTAGTACTATATAACGTTATACGTCATAAAGTAGTACTATATAACGTTATACCTTATACTGCGATACTATGTAACTATATACGTTATAACGTAGTACTATACAACGTTATACGATATAACGTAGTACTATATAAGGTTATACGTTATAACGTAGTACTATATAACGGTATACGTTATAACGTAGTACTATATAACGTTATACGTTATAACGTAATACTATAAAACGTTTCATGTTATAACGTAGCACTATATAACGTTATACCTTTTGACGTACTACTATACAACGTTATACGATATAACGTAGTACTACATAACGTTATACGTTATAATGAGATACTATGTAACTATATATGTTATATCGTAGTACTATGTAACGTTATACGTTATAATGTGATACTATGTAACTATATACGTTATAACGTAGTACTATACAACGTTATACGATATAACGTAGTACTATATAAGGTTATACGTTATAACGTAGTACTATATAACGGTATACGTTATAATGCGATACTATGTAACTATATACGTTATAACGTAGTACTATACAACGTTATACGATACAACGTAGTACTATATAAAGTTATACGTTATAACGTAGTACTATATAACGTTATACGTTATAATGCGATACTATGTAACTATATAGGTTACAACGTAATACTATAAAACGTTATACGATATAACGTAGTACTATATAAGGTTATACGTTATAACGTAGTACTATACAACGTTATACGATTCAACGTAGTACTATATAAAGTTATACGTTATAACGTAGTACTATATAACGTTATACGTTATAACGTAATACTATAAAACGTTTCATGTTATAACGTAGCACTATATAACGTTATACCTTTTGACGTACTACTATACAACGTTATACGATATAACGTAGTACTACATAACGTTATACGTTATAATGAGATACTATGTAACTATATATGTTATATCGTAGTACTATGTAACGTTATACGTTATAATGTGATACTATGTAACTATATACGTTATAACGTAGTACTATACAACGTTATACGATATAACGTAGTACTATATAAGGTTATACGTTATAACGTAGTACTATATAACGGTATACGTTATAATGCGATACTATGTAACTATATACGTTATAACGTAGTACTATACAACGTTATACGATACAACGTAGTACTATATAAAGTTATACGTTATAACGTAGTACTATATAACGTTATACGTTATAATGCGATACTATGTAACTATATAGGTTACAACGTAATACTATAAAACGTTATACGATATAACGTAGTACTATATAAGGTTATACGTTATAACGTAGTACTATACAACGTTATACGATTCAACGTAGTACTATATAAAGTTATACGTTATAACGTAGTACTATATAACGTTATACGTTATAACGTAATACTATAAAACGTTTCATGTTATAACGTAGCACTATATAACGTTATACCTTTTGACGTACTACTATACAACGTTATACGATATAACGTAGTACTACATAACGTTATACGTTATAATGAGATACTATGTAACTATATATGTTATATCGTAGTACTATGTAACGTTATACGTTATAATGTGATACTATGTAACTATATACGTTATAACGTAGTACTATACAACGTTATACGATATAACGTAGTACTATATAAGGTTATACGTTATAACGTAGTTCTATATAACGGTATACGTTATAACGTAGTACTATATAACGTTATACGTCATAAAGTAGTACTATATTACGTTATACGTTATAATGCGATACTATGTAACTATATACGTTATAACGTAGTACTATATAACGTTACACGTTATAACGTAGTACTATATAAGGTTATACGTTATAACGTAGTACTATATAACGGTATACGTTATAACGTAGTACTATATAACGTTATACGTCATAAAGTAGTACTATATTACGTTATACGCTATAATGCGATACTATGTAACTATATACGTTATAACGTAGTACTATATAACGTTACACGTTATAACGTAGTACTATACAACGTTATACGTTATAACCTAGTACTATATTACGTTATACGTTATAATGCGATACTATGTAACTATATACGTTATAACGTAGTACTATATAACGTTACACGTTATAACGTAGTACTATACAACGTTATACGATATAACGTAGTACTATATAACGTTATACGTTATAACGTAGTACTATATAATGTAATACCTTATGACGTACAACTATACAACGTTATACCTTATGACGTACAACTATACAACGTTATACCATATGACGTACTACTATACAACGTTATACGATATAACGTAGTACTATATAAGGTTATACGTTATAACGTAGTACTATATAACGTTATACGTTATAACGTAGTACTATATAACGTTATACGTCATAAAGTAGTACTATATAACGTTATAAGTTATAATGCGATACTATGTAACTATATACGTTATAACGTAGTACTATACAACGATATACGATACAACGTAGTACTATATAAAGTTATACGTTATAACGTAGTACTATATAACGTTATACGTTATAACGTAATACTATAAAACGTTTCATGTTATAACGTAGCACTATATAACGTTATACCTTTTGACGTACTACTATACAACGTTATACGATATAACGTAGTACTACATAACGTTATACGTTATAATGAATTACTATGTAACTATATATGTTATATCGTAGTACTTTATAACGCTATACGTTATAATGTGATACTATGTAACTATATACGTTATAACGTAGTACTATATAACGTTACACGTTATATCGTAGTACTATATAACGTTATACGTTATAATGCGATCCTATGTAACTATATACGTTATAACGTAGTACTATATAACGTTACACGTTATAACGTAGTACTATACAACGTTATACGATATAACGTGTTACTATATAACGTTATACGTTATAACGTAGTACCATATCACGTTACACGTCATAAAGTAGTACTATATATCGTTATACGTCATAAAGTAGTACTATATAACGTTATACGTCATAAAGTAGTACTATATAACGTTATACCTTATACTGCGATACTATGTAACTATATACGTCATAACGTAGTACTATACAACGTTATACGATATAACGTAGTACTATAAAACGTTTCATGTTATAACGTAGTACTATATATCGTTATACCTTTTGACGTACTACTATACAACGTTATACGTTATAACGTAGTACTATATAATGTAATACCTTATGACGTACAACTATACAACGTTATACCTTATGACGTACTACTATACAACGTTTTACGTTATAACGTAGTACTATATAACGATATACGTTACATCGTAGTACTATATAACGTTATACGTCATAAAGTAGTACTCTATAAACGTTATACGTTATAATGCGATACTATGTAACTATATACGTTATCACGTAGTACTATATAACGTTACACGTTATAACGTAGTACTATACAACGTTATACGTTATAACGTAGTACTATATAATGTAATACCTTATGACGTACAACTATACAACGTTATACCATATGACGTACTACTATACAACGTTATACGATATAACGTAGTACTATATAAAGTTATACGTTATAACGTAGTACTATATAAAGTTATACGTTATAACGTAGTACTATATAACGTTATACGTTATATCGTAGTTCTACATAACGTTATACGTTATAATGAGATACTATGTAACTATATATGTTATATCGTAGTACTATGTAACGTTATACGTTATAATGTGATACTATGTAACTATATACGTTATCACGTAGTACTATATAACGTTACACGTTATAACGTAGTACTATACAACGTTATACGTTATAACGTAGTACTATATAATGTAATACCTTATGACGTACAACTATACAACGTTATACCATATGACGTACTACTATACAACGTTATACGATATAACGTAGTACTATATAAAGTTATACGTTATAACGTAGTACTATATAAAGTTATACGTTATAACGTAGTACTATACAACGTTATACGATATAACGTAGTACTATATAAGGTTATACGTTATAACGTAGTACTATATAACGGTATACGTTATAACGTAGTACTATATAACGTTATACGTCATAAAGTAGTACTATATTACGTTATACGCTATAATGCGATACTATGTAACTATATACGTTATAACGTAGTACTATATAACGTTACACGTTATAACGTAGTACTATACAACGTTATACGTTATAACCTAGTACTATATTACGTTATACGTTATAATGCGATACTATGTAACTATATACGTTATAACGTAGTACTATATAACGTTACACGTTATAACGTAGTACTATACAACGTTATACGATATAACGTAGTACTATATAACGTTATACGTTATAACGTAGTACTATATAATGTAATACCTTATGACGTACAACTATACAACGTTATACCTTATGACGTACAACTATACAACGTTATACCATATGACGTACTACTATACAACGTTATACGATATAACGTAGTACTATATAAGTTTATACGTTATAACGTAGTACTATATAACGTTATACGTTATAACGTAGTACTATATAACGTTATACGTCATAAAGTAGTACTATATAACGTTATAAGTTATAATGCGATACTATGTAACTATATACGTTATAACGTAGTACTATACAACGATATACGATACAACGTAGTACTATATAAAGTTATACGTTATAACGTAGTACTATATAACGTTATACGTTATAACGTAATACTATAAAACGTTTCATGTTATAACGTAGCACTATATAACGTTATACCTTTTGACGTACTACTATACAACGTTATACGATATAACGTAGTACTACATAACGTTATACGTTATAATGAATTACTATGTAACTATATATGTTATATCGTAGTACTTTATAACGCTATACGTTATAATGTGATACTATGTAACTATATACGTTATAACGTAGTACTATATAACGTTACACGTTATATCGTAGTACTATATAACGTTATACGTTATAATGCGATCCTATGTAACTATATACGTTATAACGTAGTACTATATAACGTTACACGTTATAACGTAGTACTATACAACGTTATACGATATAACGTGTTACTATATAACGTTATACGTTATAACGTAGTACCATATCACGTTACACGTCATAAAGTAGTACTATATATCGTTATACGTCATAAAGTAGTACTATATAACGTTATACGTCATAAAGTAGTACTATATAACGTTATACCTTATACTGCGATACTATGTAACTATATACGTCATAACGTAGTACTATACAACGTTATACGATATAACGTAGTACTATAAAACGTTTCATGTTATAACGTAGTACTATATATCGTTATACCTTTTGACGTACTACTATACAACGTTATACGTTATAACGTAGTACTATATAATGTAATACCTTATGACGTACAACTATACAACGTTATACCTTATGACGTACTACTATACAACGTTTTACGTTATAACGTAGTACTATATAACGATATACGTTACATCGTAGTACTATATAACGTTATACGTCATAAAGTAGTACTCTATAACGTTATACGTTATAATGCGATACTATGTAACTATATACGTTATCACGTAGTACTATATAACGTTACACGTTATAACGTAGTACTATACAACGTTATACGTTATAACGTAGTACTATATAATGTAATACCTTATGACGTAGAACTATACAACGTTATACCATATGACGTACTACTATACAACGTTATACGATATAACGTAGTACTATATAAAGTTATACGTTATAACGTAGTACTATATAAAGTTATACGTTATAACGTAGTACTATATAACGTTATACGTTATATCGTAGTTCTACATAACGTTATACGTTATAATGAGATACTATGTAACTATATATGTTATATCGTAGTACTATGTAACGTTATACGTTATAATGTGATACTATGTAACTATATACGTTATAACGTAGTACTATACAACGTTATACGATATAACGTAGTACTATATAAGGTTATACGTTATAACGTATTACTATATAACGTTATACGTTATAACGTAGTACTATATAACGTTATACGTCATAAAGTAGTACTATATTACGTTATACGTTATAATGCGATACTATGTAACTATATACGTTATAACGTAGTACTATATAACGTTACACGTTATAACGTAGTACTATACAACGTTATACGTTATAACCTAGTACTATATTACGTTATACGTTATAATGCGATACTATGTAACTATATACGTTATAACGTAGTACTATATAACGTTACACGTTATAACGTAGTACTATACAACGTTATACGATATAACGTAGTACTATATAACGTTATACGTTATAACGTAGTACTATATAATGTAATACCTTATGACGTACAACTATACAACGTTATACCTTATGACGTACTACTATACAACGTTTTACGTTATAACGTAGTACTATATAACGATATACGTTACATCGTAGTACTATATAACGTTATACGTCATAAAGTAGTACTCTATAACGTTATACGTTATAATGCGATACTATGTAACTATATACGTTATAACGTAGTACTATACAACGTTATACGATATAACGAAGTACTATATAAAGTTATACGTTATAACGTAGTACTATATAAAGTTATACGTTATAACGTAGTACTATATAACGTTATACGTTATATCGTAGTACTATATAACGTTATACGATATAACGTAGTTCTACATAACGTTATACGTTATAATGAGATACTATGTAACTATATATGTTATATCGTAGTACTATGTAACGTTATACGTTATAATGCGATACTATGTAACTATATATGTTATATCGTAGTACTATGTAACCATATACGATATAATGTGATACTATGTAACTATATACGTTATAACGTAGTACTATACAACGTTATACAATATAACGTAGTACTATATAAAGTTATACGTTATAACGTAGTACTATATAAAGTTATACGTTATAACGTAGTACTATATAACGTTACACGTTATATCGTAGTACTATATAACGTTATACGTTATAAAGTAGTACTCTATAACGTTCTACGTTATAATGCGATACTATGTAACTATATACGTTATAACGTAGTACTATACAACGTTATACAATATAACGTAGTACTATATAAAGTTATACGTTATAACGTAGTACTATATAAAGTTATACGTTATAACGTAGTACTACATAACGTTATACGTTATAATGCGATACTATGTAACTATATATGTTATATCGTAGTACTATGTAACCATATACGATATAATGTGATACTATGTAACTATATACGTTATAACGTAGTACTATACAACGTTATACAATATAACGTAGTACTATATAAAGTTATACGTTATAACGTAGTACTATATAAAGTTATACGTTATAACGTAGTACTATATAACGTTACACGTTATATCGTAGTACTATATAACGTTATACGTTATAAAGTAGTACTCTATAACGTTCTACGTTATAATGCGATACTATGTAACTATATACGTTATAACGTAGTACCATACAACGTTACACGATACAACGTAGTACTATATAACGTAATACCTTATGACGTACTACTATACAACGCTATACCTTATGTCGTACTACTATACAACGTTTTACGTTATAACGTAGTACTATATAACGATATACGTTATAATGCGATACTATGTAACTATATACGTTATAACGTAGTACTATACAACGTTATACGATATAACGTAGTACTATATAAGGTTATACGTCATAAAGTAGTACTATATAACGTTATACGTCATAAAGTAGTACTATATAACGTTATACCTTATACTGCGATACTATGTAACTATATACGTTATAACGTAGTACTATACAACGTTATACGATATAACGTAGTACTATATAAAGTTATACGTTATAACGTAGTACTATATAAAGTTATACGTTATAACGTAGTACTATATAACGTTATACGTTATATCGTAGTACTATGTAACAATATACGATATAACGTAGTACTACATAACGTTATATGTTATAATGAGATACTATGTAACTATATATGTTATATCGTAGTACTATGTAACGTTATACGTTATAATGTGATACTATGTAACTATATACGTTATAACGTAGTACTATACAACGTTATACGATATAACGTAGTACTATATAAGGTTATACGTTATAACGTAGTACTATATAACGTTATACGTTATAACGTAGTACTATATAACGTTATAAGTCATAAAGTAGTACTATATAACGTTATACCTTTTGACGTACTACTATACAATGTTATACGATATAACGTAGTACTACATAACGTTATACGTTATAATGCGATACTATGTAACTATATATGTTATATCGTAGTACTATGTAACCATATACGATATAATGTGATACTATGTAACTATATACGTTATAACGTAGTACTATACAACGTTATACAATATAACGTAGTACTATATAAAGTTATACGTTATAACGTAGTACTATATAAAGTTATACGTTATAACGTAGTACTATATAACGTTACACGTTATATCGTAGTACTATATAACGTTATACGTTATAAAGTATTACTCTATAACGTTCTACGTTATAATGCGATACTATGTAACTATATACGTTATAACGTAGTACCATACAACGTTACACGATACAACGTAGTACTATATAACGTAATACCTTATGACGTACTACTATACAACGCTATACCTTATGTCGTACTACTATACAACGTTTTACGTTATAACGTAGTACTATATAACGATATACGTTATAATGCGATACTATGTAACTATATACGTTATAACGTAGTACTATACAACGTTATACGATATAACGTAGTACTATATAAGGTTATACGTCATAAAGTAGTACTATATAACGTTATACGTCATAAAGTAGTACTATATAACGTTATACCTTATACTGCGATACTATGTAACTATATACGTTATAACGTAGTACTATACAACGTTATACGATATAACGTAGTACTATATAAAGTTATACGTTATAACGTAGTACTATATAAAGTTATACGTTATAACGTAGTACTATATAACGTTATACGTTATATCGTAGTACTATGTAACAATATACGATATAACGTAGTACTACATAACGTTATATGTTATAATGAGATACTATGTAACTATATATGTTATATCGTAGTACTATGTAACGTTATACGTTATAACGTAGTACTATATAACGTTACACGTTATAACGTAGTACTATACAACGTTATACGTTATAACGTAGTACTATATAACGTTATACGTTATAACGTAGTACTATATAAGGTTATACGTCATAAAGTATTACTATATAACGTTATACGTCATAAAGTAGTACTATATAACGTTATACCTTATACTGCGATACCATGTAACTATATACGTTATAACGTAGTACTATACAACGTTATACGATATAACGTAGTACTATAAAACGTTTCATGTTATAACGTAGTACTATATATCGTTATACCTTTTGACGTACTACTATACAACGTTATACGTTATAACGTAGTACTACATAATCTAATACCTTATGACGTACAACTATACAACGTTATACCTTATGACGTACTACTATACAACGTTTTACGTTATAACGTAGTACTATATAACGATATACGTTACATCGTAGTACTATATAACGTTATACGTCATAAAGTAGTACTCTATAACGTTATACGTTATAATGCGATACTATGTAACTATATACGTTATAACGTAGTACCATACAACGTTACACGATACAACGTAGTACTATATAACGTAATACCTTATGACGTACTACTATACAACGCTATACCTTATGTCGTACTACTATACAACGTTTTACGTTATAACGTAGTACTATATAACGATATACGTTATAATGCGATACTATGTAACTATATACGTTATAACGTAGTACTATACAACGTTATACGATACAACGTAGTACTATATAAAGTTATACGTTATAACGTAGTACTATATAACGTTATACGTTATAATGCGATACTATGTAACTATATACGTTACAACGTACTACCATAAAACGTTATACGATATAACGTAGTACTATATAAGGTTATACGTTATAACGTAGTACTATATAACGTTATACGTTATAACGTAGTACTATATAACGTTATACGTCATAAAGTTGTACTATATAACGTTATAAGTTATAATGCGATACTATGTAACTATATACGTTATAACGTAGTACTATACAACGTTATACGATACAACGTAGTACTATATAAAGTTATACGTTATAACGTAGTACTATATAACGTTATACGTTATAACGTAATACTATAAAACGTTTCATGTTATAACGTAGCACTATATAACGTTATACCTTTTGACGTACTACTATACAACGTTATACGATATAACGTAGTACTACATAACGTTATACGTTATAATGAATTACTATGTAACTATATATGTTATATCGTAGTACTATATAACGCTATACGTTATAATGTGATACTATGTAACTATATACGGTATAACGTAGTACTATGCAACGTTATACGATATTACGCAGTACTATATAAAGTTATACGTTATAACGTTGTACTATATAACGTTACACGTTATATCGTAGTACTATATAACGTTATACGTTATAATGCGATCCTATGTAACTATATACGTTATAACGTAGTACTATATAACCTTACACGTTATAACGTAGTACTATACAACGTTATACGATATAACGTAGTACTATATAGCGTTATACGTTACAACGTAGTACTATATCACGTTATACGTCATAAAGTAGTACTATATATCGTTATACGTCATAAAGTAGTACTATATAACGTTATACGTCATAAAGTAGTACTATATAACGTTATACCTTATACTGCGATACTATGTAACTATATACGTTATAACGTAGTACTATACAACGTTATACGATATAACGTAGTACTATATAAGGTTATACGTTATAACGTAGTACTATATAACGGTATACGTTATAACGTAGTACTATATAACGTTATACGTTATAACGTAATACTATAAAACGTTTCATGTTATAACGTAGCACTATATAACGTTATACCTTTTGACGTACTACTATACAACGTTATACGATATAACGTAGTACTACATAACGTTATACGTTATAATGAGATACTATGTAACTATATATGTTATATCGTAGTACTATGTAACGTTATACGTTATAATGTGATACTATGTAACTATATACGTTATAACGTAGTACTATACAACGTTATACGATATAACGTAGTACTATATAAGGTTATACGTTATAACGTAGTACTATATAACGGTATACGTTATAATGCGATACTATGTAACTATATACGTTATAACGTAGTACTATACAACGTTATACGATACAACGTAGTACTATATAAAGTTATACGTTATAACGTAGTACTATATAACGTTATACGTTATAATGCGATACTATGTAACTATATAGGTTACAACGTAATACTATAAAACGTTATACGATATAACGTAGTACTATATAAGGTTATACGTTATAACGTAGTACTATATAACGGTATACGTTATAATGCGATACTATGTAACTATATACGTTATAACGTAGTACTATACAACGTTATACGATACAACGTAGTACTATATAAAGTTATACGTTATAACGTAGTACTATATAACGTTATACGTTATAATGCGATACTATGTAACTATATAGGTTACAACGTAATACTATAAAACGTTATACGATATAACGTAGTACTATATAAGGTTATACGTTATAACGTAGTACTATACAACGTTATACGATTCAACGTAGTACTATATAAAGTTATACGTTATAACGTAGTACTATATAACGTTATACGTTATAACGTAATACTATAAAACGTTTCATGTTATAACGTAGCACTATATAACGTTATACCTTTTGACGTACTACTATACAACGTTATACGATATAACGTAGTACTACATAACGTTATACGTTATAATGAGATACTATGTAACTATATATGTTATATCGTAGTACTATGTAACGTTATACGTTATAATGTGATACTATGTAACTATATACGTTATAACGTAGTACTATACAACGTTATACGATATAACGTAGTACTATATAAGGTTATACGTTATAACGTAGTTCTATATAACGGTATACGTTATAACGTAGTACTATATAACGTTATACGTCATAAAGTAGTACTATATTACGTTATACGTTATAATGCGATACTATGTAACTATATACGTTATAACGTAGTACTATATAACGTTACACGTTATAACGTAGTACTATATAAGGTTATACGTTATAACGTAGTACTATATAACGGTATACGTTATAACGTAGTACTATATAACGTTATACGTCATAAAGTAGTACTATATTACGTTATACGCTATAATGCGATACTATGTAACTATATACGTTATAACGTAGTACTATATAACGTTACACGTTATAACGTAGTACTATACAACGTTATACGTTATAACCTAGTACTATATTACGTTATACGTTATAATGCGATACTATGTAACTATATACGTTATAACGTAGTACTATATAACGTTACACGTTATAACGTAGTACTATACAACGTTATACGATATAACGTAGTACTATATAACGTTATACGTTATAACGTAGTACTATATAATGTAATACCTTATGACGTACAACTATACAACGTTATACCTTATGACGTACAACTATACAACGTTATACCATATGACGTACTACTATACAACGTTATACGATATAACGTAGTACTATATAAGGTTATACGTTATAACGTAGTACTATATAACGTTACACGTTATAACGTAGTACTATACAACGTTATACGATATAACGTGTTACTATATAACGTTATACGTTATAACGTAGTACCATATCACGTTACACGTCATAAAGTAGTACTATATATCGTTATACGTCATAAAGTAGTACTATATAACGTTATACGTCATAAAGTAGTACTATATAACGTTATACCTTATACTGCGATACTATGTAACTATATACGTCATAACGTAGTACTATACAACGTTATACGATATAACGTAGTACTATAAAACGTTTCATGTTATAACGTAGTACTATATATCGTTATACCTTTTGACGTACTACTATACAACGTTATACGTTATAACGTAGTACTATATAATGTAATACCTTATGACGTACAACTATACAACGTTATACCTTATCACGTACTACTATACAACGTTTTACGTTATAACGTAGTACTATATAACGATATACGTTACATCGTAGTACTATATAACGTTATACGTCATAAAGTAGTACTCTATAAACGTTATACGTTATAATGCGATACTATGTAACTATATACGTTATCACGTAGTACTATATAACGTTACACGTTATAACGTAGTACTATACAACGTTATACGTTATAACGTAGTACTATATAATGTAATACCTTATGACGTACAACTATACAACGTTATACCATATGACGTACTACTATACAACGTTATACGATATAACGTAGTACTATATAAAGTTATACGTTATAACGTAGTACTATATAAAGTTATACGTTATAACGTAGTACTATATAACGTTATACGTTATATCGTAGTTCTACATAACGTTATACGTTATAATGAGATACTATGTAACTATATATGTTATATCGTAGTACTATGTAACGTTATACGTTATAATGTGATACTATGTAACTATATACGTTATCACGTAGTACTATATAACGTTACACGTTATAACGTAGTACTATACAACGTTATACGTTATAACGTAGTACTATATAATGTAATACCTTATGACGTACAACTATACAACGTTATACCATATGACGTACTACTATACAACGTTATACGATATAACGTAGTACTATATAAAGTTATACGTTATAACGTAGTACTATATAAAGTTATACGTTATAACGTAGTACTATACAACGTTATACGATATAACGTAGTACTATATAAGGTTATACGTTATAACGTAGTACTATATAACGGTATACGTTATAACGTAGTACTATATAACGTTATACGTCATAAAGTAGTACTATATTACGTTATACGCTATAATGCGATACTATGTAACTATATACGTTATAACGTAGTACTATATAACGTTACACGTTATAACGTAGTACTATACAACGTTATACGTTATAACCTAGTACTATATTACGTTATACGTTATAATGCGATACTATGTAACTATATACGTTATAACGTAGTACTATATAACGTTACACGTTATAACGTAGTACTATACAACGTTATACGATATAACGTAGTACTATATAACGTTATACGTTATAACGTAGTACTATATAATGTAATACCTTATGACGTACAACTATACAACGTTATACCTTATGACGTACAACTATACAACGTTATACCATATGACGTACTACTATACAACGTTATACGATATAACGTAGTACTATATAAGTTTATACGTTATAACGTAGTACTATATAACGTTATACGTTATAACGTAGTACTATATAACGTTATACGTCATAAAGTAGTACTATATAACGTTATAAGTTATAATGCGATACTATGTAACTATATACGTTATAACGTAGTACTATACAACGATATACGATACAACGTAGTACTATATAAAGTTATACGTTATAACGTAGTACTATATAACGTTATACGTTATAACGTAATACTATAAAACGTTTCATGTTATAACGTAGCACTATATAACGTTATACCTTTTGACGTACTACTATACAACGTTATACGATATAACGTAGTACTACATAACGTTATACGTTATAATGAATTACTATGTAACTATATATGTTATATCGTAGTACTTTATAACGCTATACGTTATAATGTGATACTATGTAACTATATACGTTATAACGTAGTACTATATAACGTTACACGTTATATCGTAGTACTATATAACGTTATACGTTATAATGCGATCCTATGTAACTATATACGTTATAACGTAGTACTATATAACGTTACACGTTATAACGTAGTACTATACAACGTTATACGATATAACGTGTTACTATATAACGTTATACGTTATAACGTAGTACCATATCACGTTACACGTCATAAAGTAGTACTATATATCGTTATACGTCATAAAGTAGTACTATATAACGTTATACGTCATAAAGTAGTACTATATAACGTTATACCTTATACTGCGATACTATGTAACTATATACGTCATAACGTAGTACTATACAACGTTATACGATATAACGTAGTACTATAAAACGTTTCATGTTATAACGTAGTACTATATATCGTTATACCTTTTGACGTACTACTATACAACGTTATACGTTATAACGTAGTACTATATAATGTAATACCTTATGACGTACAACTATACAACGTTATACCTTATCACGTACTACTATACAACGTTTTACGTTATAACGTAGTACTATATAACGATATACGTTACATCGTAGTACTATATAACGTTATACGTCATAAAGTAGTACTCTATAAACGTTATACGTTATAATGCGATACTATGTAACTATATACGTTATCACGTAGTACTATATAACGTTACACGTTATAACGTAGTACTATACAACGTTATACGTTATAACGTAGTACTATATAATGTAATACCTTATGACGTACAACTATACAACGTTATACCATATGACGTACTACTATACAACGTTATACGATATAACGTAGTACTATATAAAGTTATACGTTATAACGTAGTACTATATAAAGTTATACGTTATAACGTAGTACTATATAACGTTATACGTTATATCGTAGTTCTACATAACGTTATACGTTATAATGAGATACTATGTAACTATATATGTTATATCGTAGTACTATGTAACGTTATACGTTATAATGTGATACTATGTAACTATATACGTTATCACGTAGAACTATATAACGTTACACGTTATAACGTAGTACTATACAACGTTATACGTTATAACGTAGTACTATATAATGTAATACCTTATGACGTACAACTATACAACGTTATACCATATGACGTACTACTATACAACGTTATACGATATAACGTAGTACTATATAAAGTTATACGTTATAACGTAGTACTATATAAAGTTATACGTTATAACGTAGTACTATACAACGTTATACGATATAACGTAGTACTATATAAGGTTATACGTTATAACGTAGTACTATATAACGGTATACGTTATAACGTAGTACTATATAACGTTATACGTCATAAAGTAGTACTATATTACGTTATACGCTATAATGCGATACTATGTAACTATATACGTTATAACGTAGTACTATATAACGTTACACGTTATAACGTAGTACTATACAACGTTATACGTTATAACCTAGTACTATATTACGTTATACGTTATAATGCGATACTATGTAACTATATACGTTATAACGTAGTACTATATAACGTTACACGTTATAACGTAGTACTATACAACGTTATACGATATAACGTAGTACTATATAACGTTATACGTTATAACGTAGTACTATATAATGTAATACCTTATGACGTACAACTATACAACGTTATACCTTATGACGTACAACTATACAACGTTATACCATATGACGTACTACTATACAACGTTATACGATATAACGTAGTACTATATAAGTTTATACGTTATAACGTAGTACTATATAACGTTATACGTTATAACGTAGTACTATATAACGTTATACGTCATAAAGTAGTACTATATAACGTTATAAGTTATAATGCGATACTATGTAACTATATACGTTATAACGTAGTACTATACAACGATATACGATACAACGTAGTACTATATAAAGTTATACGTTATAACGTAGTACTATATAACGTTATACGTTATAACGTAATACTATAAAACGTTTCATGTTATAACGTAGCACTATATAACGTTATACCTTTTGACGTACTACTATACAACGTTATACGATATAACGTAGTACTACATAACGTTATACGTTATAATGAATTACTATGTAACTATATATGTTATATCGTAGTACTTTATAACGCTATACGTTATAATGTGATACTATGTAACTATATACGTTATAACGTAGTACTATATAACGTTACACGTTATATCGTAGTACTATATAACGTTATACGTTATAATGCGATCCTATGTAACTATATACGTTATAACGTAGTACTATATAACGTTACACGTTATAACGTAGTACTATACAACGTTATACGATATAACGTGTTACTATATAACGTTATACGTTATAACGTAGTACCATATCACGTTACACGTCATAAAGTAGTACTATATATCGTTATACGTCATAAAGTAGTACTATATAACGTTATACGTCATAAAGTAGTACTATATAACGTTATACCTTATACTGCGATACTATGTAACTATATACGTCATAACGTAGTACTATACAACGTTATACGATATAACGTAGTACTATAAAACGTTTCATGTTATAACGTAGTACTATATATCGTTATACCTTTTGACGTACTACTATACAACGTTATACGTTATAACGTAGTACTATATAATGTAATACCTTATGACGTACAACTATACAACGTTATACCTTATGACGTACTACTATACAACGTTTTACGTTATAACGTAGTACTATATAACGATATACGTTACATCGTAGTACTATATAACGTTATACGTCATAAAGTAGTACTCTATAACGTTATACGTTATAATGCGATACTATGTAACTATATACGTTATCACGTAGTACTATATAACGTTACACGTTATAACGTAGTACTATACAACGTTATACGTTATAACGTAGTACTATATAATGTAATACCTTATGACGTAGAACTATACAACGTTATACCATATGACGTACTACTATACAACGTTATACGATATAACGTAGTACTATATAAAGTTATACGTTATAACGTAGTACTATATAAAGTTATACGTTATAACGTAGTACTATATAACGTTATACGTTATATCGTAGTTCTACATAACGTTATACGTTATAATGAGATACTATGTAACTATATATGTTATATCGTAGTACTATGTAACGTTATACGTTATAATGTGATACTATGTAACTATATACGTTATAACGTAGTACTATACAACGTTATACGATATAACGTAGTACTATATAAGGTTATACGTTATAACGTATTACTATATAACGTTATACGTTATAACGTAGTACTATATAACGTTATACGTCATAAAGTAGTACTATATTACGTTATACGTTATAATGCGATACTATGTAACTATATACGTTATAACGTAGTACTATATAACGTTACACGTTATAACGTAGTACTATACAACGTTATACGTTATAACCTAGTACTATATTACGTTATACGTTATAATGCGATACTATGTAACTATATACGTTATAACGTAGTACTATATAACGTTACACGTTATAACGTAGTACTATACAACGTTATACGATATAACGTAGTACTATATAACGTTATACGTTATAACGTAGTACTATATAATGTAATACCTTATGACGTACAACTATACAACGTTATACCTTATGACGTACTACTATACAACGTTTTACGTTATAACGTAGTACTATATAACGATATACGTTACATCGTAGTACTATATAACGTTATACGTCATAAAGTAGTACTCTATAACGTTATACGTTATAATGCGATACTATGTAACTATATACGTTATAACGTAGTACTATACAACGTTATACGATATAACGAAGTACTATATAAAGTTATACGTTATAACGTAGTACTATATAAAGTTATACGTTATAACGTAGTACTATATAACGTTATACGTTATATCGTAGTACTATATAACGTTATACGATATAACGTAGTACTACATAACGTTATACGTTATAATGAGATACTATGTAACTATATATGTTATATCGTAGTACTATGTAACGTTATACGTTATAATGTGATACTATGTAACTATATACGTTATAACGTAGTACTATACAACGTTATACGATATAACGTAGTACTATATAAGGTTATACGTTATAACGTAGTACTATATAACGTTATACGTTATAACGTAGTACTATATAACGTTATAAGTCATAAAGTAGTACTATATAACGTTATACCTTTTGACGTACTACTATACAATGTTATACGATATAACGTAGTACTACATAACGTTATACGTTATAATGCGATACTATGTAACTATATATGTTATATCGTAGTACTATGTAACCATATACGATATAATGTGATACTATGTAACTATATACGTTATAACGTAGTACTATACAACGTTATACAATATAACGTAGTACTATATAAAGTTATACGTTATAACGTAGTACTATATAAAGTTATACGTTATAACGTAGTACTATATAACGTTACACGTTATATCGTAGTACTATATAACGTTATACGTTATAAAGTAGTACTCTATAACGTTCTACGTTATAATGCGATACTATGTAACTATATACGTTATAACGTAGTACTATATAACGTTATAACTTTTGACGTACTACTATACAACGTTATACGATTTAACGTAGTACTACATAACGTTATGCGTTATAATGCGATACTATGTAACTATATATGTTATATCTTAGTACTATATAACGTTACACGTTATAACGTAATACTATAAAACGTTTCATGTTATAACGTAGTACTATAAAACGTTTCATGTTATAACGTAGTAGTATATAACGTTATACCTTTTGACGTACTACTATACAACGTTATACGATATAACGTAGTACTACATAACGTTATACGTTATAATGATATACTATCTAACTATATATGTTATATCGTAGTACTATGTAACGTTATACGTTATAATGTGATACTATGTAACTATATACTATATAACGTAGTACTATACAACGTTATACGATATAACGTAGTACTATATAAGGTTATACGTTATAACGTAGTACTATATAACGTTATACGTTATAACGTAGTACTATATAACGTTATACGTCATAAAGTAGTACTATATAACGTTATACGTTATAATGCGATACTATGTAACTGTATACGTTATAACGTAGTACTATACAACGTTATACGATATACCGTAGTACTATATAAAGTTCTACGTTATAACGTAGTACTATACAACGTTATACAATATAACGTAGTACTATACAACGTTATACAATATAACGTAGTACTATACAACGTTATACGTTGTAACGTAGTACTATATATCATTATACCTTTTGACGTACTACTATACAACGTTATACGATATAACGTAGTACTATATAAAGTTATACGTTATAACGTAGTACTATATAATGTAATACCTTATGACGCACTACTATACAACGTTATACCTTATGACGTACTACTATACAACGTTTTACGTTATAACGTAGTACTATTTAAAGTTATACGTTATAACGTAGTACTATATAACGTTATACGTTATAACGTAGTACTATATAACGTTATACGTCATAAAGTAGTACTATATAACGTTATAAGTTATAATGCGATACTATGTAACTATATACGTTATAACGTAGTACTATACAACGTTACACGATGCAACGTAGTACTATATAACGTAATACCTTATGACGTACTACTATACAACGCTATACCTTATGTCGTACTACTATACAACGTTTTACGTTATAACGTAGTACTATACAACGATATACGTTATAATGCGATACTATGTAACTATATACGTTACAACGTAATACTATAAAACGTTATACGATATAACGTAGTACTATATAAGGTTATACGTTATAACGTAGTACTATATAACGTTATACGTTATAACGTAGTACTATATAACGTTATAAGTTATAATGCGATACTATGTAACTATATACGTTATAACGTAGTGCTATACAACGTTATACGATATTACGCAGTACTATATAAAGTTATACGTTATAACGTAGTACTATATCACGTTATACGTCATAAAGTAGTACTATATATCGTTATACGTCATAAAGTAGTACTATATAACGTTATACGTCATAAAGTAGTACTATATAACGTTATACCTTATACTGCGATACTATGTAACTATATACGTTATAACGTAGTACTATACAACGTTATACGATATAACGTAGTACTATAAAACGTTTCATGTTATAACGTAGTACTATATATCGTTATACCTTTTGACGTACTTCTATACAACGTTATACGTTATAACGTAGTACTATACAACGTTTTACGTTATAACGTAGTACTATTTAAAGTTATACGTTATAACGTAGCACTATATAACGTTATACCTTTTGACGTACTACTATACAACGTTATACGATATAACGTAGTACTATATAAAGTCATACGTTATAACGTAATACTATATAATGTAATACCTTATGACGCACTACTATACAACGTTATACCTTATGACGTACTACTATACAACCTTTTACGTTATAACGTAGTACTATTTAAAGTTATACGTTATAACGTAGCACTATATAACGTTATACCTTTTGACGTACGACTATACAACGTTATACGATATAACGTAGTACTATATAAAGTTATACGTTATAACGTAATACTATATAATGTAATACCTTATGTCGCACTACTATACAACGTTATACCTTATGTCGTACTACTATACAACGTTTTACGTTATAACGTACTACTATATAAGGATATACGTTATAATGCGATACTATGTAACTATATACGTTATAACGTAGTGCTATACAACGTTATACGATATTACGCAGTACTATATAAAGTTATACGTTATAACGTAGTACTATATCACGCTATACGTCATAAAGTAGTACTATATATCGTTATACGTCATAAAGTAGTACTATATAACGTTATACCTTATACTGCGATACTATGTAACTATATACGTTATAACGTAGTACTATACAACGTTATACGATATAACGTAGTACTATGAAACGTTTCATGTTATAACGTAGTACTATATATCGTTATACCTTTTGACGTACTTCTATACAACGTTATACGTTATAACGTAGTACTATACAACGTTTTACGTTATAACGTAGTACTATTTAAAGTTATACGTTATAACGTAGCACTATATAACGTTATACCTTTTGACGTACTACTATACAACGTTATACGATATAACGTAGTACTACATAACGTTATACGTTATAATGAATTACTATGTAACTATATATGTTATATCGTAGTACTATATAACGCTATACGTTATAATGTGATACTATGTAACTATATACGTTATAACGTAGTGCTATACAACGTTATACGATATTACGCAGTACTATATAAAGTTATACGTTATAACGTTGTACTATATAACGTTACACGTTACATCGTAGTACTATATAACGTTATACGTCATAAAGTAGTACTCTATAACGTTATACGTTATAATGCGATACTATGTAACTATATACGTTATCACGTAGTACTATATAACGTTACACGTTATAACGTAGTACTATACAACGTTATACGTTATAACGTAGTACTATATAATGTAATACCTTATGACGTAGAACTATACAACGTTATACCATATGACGTACTACTATACAACGTTATACGATATAACGTAGTACTATATAAAGTTATACGTTATAACGTAGTACTATATAAAGTTATACGTTATAACGTAGTACTATATAACGTTATACGTTATATCGTAGTTCTACATAACGTTATACGTTATAATGAGATACTATGTAACTATATATGTTATATCGTAGTACTATGTAACGTTATACGTTATAATGTGATACTATGTAACTATATACGTTATAACGTAGTACTATACAACGTTATACGATATAACGTAGTACTATATAAGGTTATACGTTATAACGTATTACTATATAACGTTATACGTTATAACGTAGTACTATATAACGTTATACGTCATAAAGTAGTACTATATTACGTTATACGTTATAATGCGATACTATGTAACTATATACGTTATAACGTAGTACTATATAACGTTACACGTTATAACGTAGTACTATACAACGTTATACGTTATAACCTAGTACTATATTACGTTATACGTTATAATGCGATACTATGTAACTATATACGTTATAACGTAGTACTATATAACGTTACACGTTATAACGTAGTACTATACAACGTTATACGATATAACGTAGTACTATATAACGTTATACGTTATAACGTAGTACTATATAATGTAATACCTTATGACGTACAACTATACAACGTTATACCTTATGACGTACTACTATACAACGTTTTACGTTATAACGTAGTACTATATAACGATATACGTTACATCGTAGTACTATATAACGTTATACGTCATAAAGTAGTACTCTATAACGTTATACGTTATAATGCGATACTATGTAACTATATACGTTATATCGTAGTACTATGTAACGTTATACGTTATAATGTGATACTATGTAACTATATACGTTATAACGTAGTACTATACAACGTTATACGATATAACGTAGTACTATATAAGGTTATACGTTATAACGTAGTACTATATAACGTTATACGTTATAACGTAGTACTATATAACGTTATACGTCATAAAGTAGTACTATATAACGTTATAAGTTATATTGCGATACTATGTAACTATATACGTTATAACGTAGTACTATACAACGTTATACGATATACCGTAGTACTATATAAAGTTCTACGTTATAACGTAGTACTATACAACGTTTTACGTTATAACGTAGTACTATTTAAAGTTATACGTTATAACGTAGCACTATATAACGTTATACCTTTTGACGTACGACTATACAACGTTATACGATATAACGTAGTACTATATAAAGTTATACGTTATAACGTAATACTATATAATGTAATACCTTATGACGCACTACTATACAACGTTATACCTTATGACGTACTACTATACAACGTTTTACGTTATAACGTAGTACTATTTAAAGTTATACGTTATAACGTAGCACTATATAACGTTATACCTTTTGACGTACTACTATACAACGTTATACGATATAACGTAGTACTATACAACGTTACACGATACAACGTAGTACTATATAACGTAATACCTTATGACGTACTACTATACAACGCTATACCTTATGTCGTACTACTATACAACGTTTTACGTTATAACGTACTACTATATAAGGATATACGTTATAATGCGATACTATGTAACTATATACGTTATAACGTAGTGCTATACAACGTTATACGATATTACGCAGTACTATATAAAGTTATACGTTATAACGTAGTACTATATCACGCTATACGTCATAAAGTAGTACTATATATCGTTATACGTCATAAAGTAGTACTATATAACGTTATACCTTATACTGCGATACTATGTAACTATATACGTTATAACGTAGTACTATACAACGTTATACGATATAACGTAGTACTATGAAACGTTTCATGTTATAACGTAGTACTATATATCGTTATACCTTTTGACGTACTTCTATACAACGTTATACGTTATAACGTAGTACTATACAACGTTTTACGTTATAACGTAGTACTATTTAAAGTTATACGTTATAACGTAGCACTATATAACGTTATACCTTTTGACGTACTACTATACAACGTTATACGATATAACGTAGTACTACATAACGTTATACGTTATAATGAATTACTATGTAACTATATATGTTATATCGTAGTACTATATAACGCTATACGTTATAATGTGATACTATGTAACTATATACGTTATAACGTAGTGCTATACAACGTTATACGATATTACGCAGTACTATATAAAGTTATACGTTATAACGTTGTACTATATAACGTTACACGTTATATCGTAGTACTATATAACGTTATACGTTATAATGCGATCCTATGTAACTATATACGTTATAACGTAGTACTATATAACGTTACACGTTATAACGTAGTACTATACAACGTTATACGATATAACGTAGTACTATATAACGTTATACGTTATAACGTAGTACTATATAACGTTATACGTTATAACGTAGTACTATATAAAGTTATACGTTATAACGTACTACTATACAACGTTATACGTTATAACGTAGTACTATATAATGTAATACCTTATGACGTACAACTATACAACGTTATACCTTATGACGTACTACTATACAACGTTTTACGTTATAACGTAGTACTATACAACGATATACGTTACATCGTAGTACTATATAACGTTATACGTCATAAAGTAGTACTCTATAACGTTATACGTTATAATGCGATACTATGTAACTATATACGTTATAACGTAGTACTATATAACGTTACACGTTAAAACGTAGTACTATACAACGTTATACGTTATAACGTAGTACTATATAATGTAATACCTTATGACGTACAACTATACAACGTTATACCATATGACGTACTACTATACAACGTTATACGATATAACGTAGTACTATATAAAGTTATACGTTATAACGTAGTACTATATAAAGTTATACGTTATAACGTAGTACTATATAACGTTATACGTTATATCGTAGTACTATATAACGTTATACGATATAACGTAGTACTACATAACGTTATATGTTATAATGAGATACTATGTAACTATATATGTTATATCGTAGTACTATGTAACGTTATAAGTTATAATGCGATACTATGTAACTATATACGTTATAACGTAGTACTATACAACGTTATACGATACAACGTAGTACCATATAAAGTTATACGTTATAACGTAGTACTATATAACGTTATACGTTATAACGTAATACTATAAAACGTTTCATGTTATAACGTAGCACTATATAACGTTATACCTTTTGACGTACTACTATACAACGTTATACGTTATAAAGTTGTACTATATAACGTTATACGTTATAATGCGATACTATGTAACTGTATACGTTATAACGTAGTACTATACAACGTTATACGATATACCGTAGTACTATATAAAGTTCTACGTTATAACGTAGTACTATACAACGTTATACAATATAACGTAGTACTATACAACGTTATACGTTGTAACGTAGTACTATATATCGTTATACCTTTTGACGTACTACTATACAACGTTATACGATATAACGTAGTACTATTTAAAGTTATACGTTGTAACGTAGTACTATATAACGTTATACGTTATAACGTAGTACTATATAACGTTATACGTCATAAAGTAGTACTATATAACGTTATAAGTTATAATGCGATACTATGTAACTATATACGTTATAACGTAGTACTATACAACGTTACACGATACAACGTAGTACTAGATAACGTAATACCTTATGACGTACTACTATACAACGCTATACCTTATGTCGTACTACTATACAACGTTTTACGTTATAACGTAGTACTATATAACGATATACGTTATAATGCGATACTATGTAACTATATACGTTATAACGTAGTACTATACAACGTTATACGATACAACGTAGTACTATATAAAGTTATACGTTATAGCGTAGTACTATATAACGTTATACGTAATAATGCGATATTATGTAACTATATACGTTACAACGTAATACTATAAAACGTTATACGATATAACGTAGTACCTTATAAGGTTATACGTTATAACGTAGCACTATATAACGTTATACCTTTTGACGTACTACTATACAACGTTATACGATATAACGTAGTACTACATAACGTTATACGTTATAATGAATTACTATGTAACTATATATGTTATATCGTAGTACTATATAACGCTATACGTTATAATGTGATACTATGTAACTATATACGTTATAACGTAGTGCTATACAACGTTATACGATATTACGCAGTACTATATAAAGTTATACGTTATAACGTTGTACTATATAACGTTACACGTTATATCGTAGTACTATATAACGTTATACGTTATAATGCGATCCTATGTAACTATATACGTTATAACGTAGTACTATATAACGTTACACGTTATAACGTAGTACTATACAACGTTATACGATATAACGTAGTACTATATAACGTTATACGTTATAACGTAGTACTATATAACGTTATACGTTATAACGTAGTACTATATAACGTTATACGTTATATCGTAGTACTATATAACGTTATACGATATAACGTAGTACTACATAACGTTATACGTTATAATGAGATACTATGTAACTATATATGTTATATCGTAGTACTATGTAACGTTATACGTTATAATGTGATACTATGTAACTATATACGTTATAACGTAGTACTATACAACGTTATACGATATAACGTAGTACTATATAAGGTTATACGTTATAACGTAGTACTATATAACGTTATACGTTATAACGTAGTACTATATAACGTTATACGTCATAAAGTAGTACTATATAACGTTATAAGTTATATTGCGATACTATGTAACTATATACGTTATAACGTAGTACTATACAACGTTATACGATATACCGTAGTACTATATAAAGTTCTACGTTATAACGTAGTACTATACAACGTTATACAATATAACGTAGTACTATACAACGTTATACGTTGTAACGTAGTACTATATATCGTTATACCTTTTGACGTACTACTATACAACGTTATACGATATAACGTAGTACTATATAAAGTTATACGTTATAACGTAGTACTATATAATGTAATACCTTATGACGCACTACTATACAACGTTATACCTTATGACGTACTACTATACAACGTTTTACGTTATAACGTAGTACTATTTAAAGTTATACGTTATAACGTAGTACTATATAACGTTATACGTTATAACGTAGTACTATATAACGTTATACGTTATAACGTAATACTATAAAACGTTTCATGTTATAACGTAGCACTATATAACGTTATACCTTTTGACGTACTACTATACAACGTTATACGATATAACGTAGTACTACATAACGTTATACGTTATAATGAATTACTATGTAACTATATATGTTATATCGTAGTACTATATAACGCTATACGTTATAATGTGATACTATGTAACTATATACGTTATAACGTAGTACTATACAACGTTATACGATATTACGCAGTACTATATAAAGTTATACGTTATAACGTTGTACTATATAACGTTACACGTTATATCGTAGTACTATATAACGTTATACGTTATAATGCGATCCTATGTAACTATATACGTTATAACGTAGTACTATATAACGTTACACGTTATAACGTAGTACTATACAACGTTATACGATATAACGTAGTACTATATAACGTTATACGTTATAACGTAGTACTATATCACGTTATACGTCATAAAGTAGTACTATATATCATTATACGTCATAAAGTAGTACTATATAACGTTATACGTCATAAAGTAGTACTCTATAACGTTATACGTTATAATGCGATACTATGTAACTATATACGTTATAACGTAGTACTATATAACGTTATACGTTATATCGTAGTACTATATAACGTTATACGATATAACGTAGTACTACATAACGTTATACGTTATAATGAGATACTATGTAACTATATATGTTATATCGTAGTACTATGTAACGTTATACGTTATAATGTGATACTATGTAACTATATACGTTATAACGTAGTACTATACAACGTTATACGATATAACGTAGTACTATATAAGGTTATACGTTATAACGTAGTACTATATAACGTTATACGTTATAACGTAGTACTATATAACGTTATACGTCATAAAGTAGTACTCTATAACGTTATACGTTATAATGCGATACTATGTAACTATATACGTTATAACGTAGTACTATACAACGTTATACGATATAACGTAGTACTATATAAAGTTATACGTTATAACGTAGTACTATATAAAGTTATACGTTATAACGTAGTACTATATAACGTTATACGTTATATCGTAGTACTATATAACGTTATACGATATAACGTAGTACTACATAACGTTATACGTTATAATGAGATACTATGTAACTATATATGTTATATCGTAGTACTATGTAACGTTATACGTTATAATGTGATACTATGTAACTATATACGTTATAACGTAGTACTATACAACGTTATACGATATAACGTAGCACTATATAAGGTTATACGTTATAACGTAGTACTATATAACGTTATACGTTATAACGTAGCACTATATAACGTTATACGTCATAAAGTAGTACTATATAACGTTATAAGTTATAATGCGATACTATGTAACTATATACGTTATAACGTAGTACTATACAACGTTATACGATACAACGTAGTACTATATAAAGTTATACGTTATAACGTAGTACTATATAACGTTATACGTTATAACGTAATACTATATAACGTTTCATGTTATAACGTAGCACTATATAACGTTATACCTTTTGACGTACTACTATACAACGTTATACGTTATAAAGTTGTACTATATAACGTTATACGTTATAATGCGATACTATGTAACTGTATACGTTATAACGTAGTACTATACAACGTTATACGATATACCGTAGTACTATATAAAGTTCTACGTTATAACGTAGTACTATATAATGTAATACCTTATGACGCACTACTATGCAACGTTATACCTTATGACGTAGTACTATACAACGTTTTACGTTATAGCGTAGTACTATTTAAAGTTATACGTTATAACGTAGTACTATATAACGTTATACGTTATAACGTAGTACTATATAACGTTATACGTCATAAAGTAGTACTATATGACGTTATAAGTTATAATGCGATACTATGTAACTATATACGTTATAACGTAATACTATACAACGTTACACGATACAACGTAGTACTATATAACGTAATACCTTATGACGTACTACTATACAACGCTATACCTTATGTCGTACTACTATACAACGTTTTACGTTATAACGTAGTACTATATAACGATATACGTTATAATGCGATACTATGTAACTATATACGTTATAACGTAGTACTATACAACGTTATACGATACAACGTAGTACTATATAAAGTTATACGTTATAACGTAGTACTATATAACGTTATACGTTATAATGCGATACTATGTAACTATATACGTTACAACGTAATACTATAAAACGTTATACGATATAACGTAGTACTACATAACGTTATACGTTATAATGAGATACTATGTAACTATATATGTTATATCGTAGTACTATGTAACGTTATACGTTATAATGTGATACTATGTAACTATATACGTTATAACGTAGTACTATATAACGTAATACCTTATGACGTACTACTATACAACGCTATACCTTATGTCGTACTACTATACAACGTTTTACGTTATAAGGTAGTACTATATAACGATATACGTTATAATGCAATACTATGTAACTATATACGTTATAACGTACTACTATACAACGTTATACGATACAACGTAGTACTATATAAAGTTATACGTTATAACGTAGTACTATATAACGTTATACGTTATAATGCGATACTATGTAACTATATACGTTACAACGTAATACTATAAAACGTTATACGATATAACGTAGTACTATATAAGGTTATACGTTATAACGTAGTACTATATAACGTTATACGTTATAACGTAGTACTATATAACGTTATACGTCATAAAGTAGTACTATATAACGTTATAAGTTATAATGCGATACTATGTAACTATATACGTTATAACGTAGTACTATACAACGTTATACGATACAACGTAGTACTATATAAAGTTATACGTTATAACGTAGTACTATATAACGTTATACGTTATAACGTAATACTATAAAACGTTTCATGTTATAACGTAGCACTATATAACGTTACACCTTTTGACGTACTACTATACAACGTTATACGATATAACGTAGTACTACATAACGTTATACGTTATAATGCGATACTATGTAACTATATACATTATAACGTGGTACTATACAACGTTATACGATATAACGTAGTACTATACAACGTTATACGATATAACGTAGTACTATATAACGTTATACGTTATAACGTTGTACTATATAACGTTATACGTCATAAAGTAGTACTATACAACGTTATAAGTTATAATGCGATACTATGTAACTATATACGTTATAACGTAGTACTATGTAACGTTATACGCTATAATGTGATACTATGTAACTATATACGTTATACCGTAGTACTATACAACGTTATACGATATAACGTAGTACTATATAAGGTTATACGTTATAACGTAGTACTATATAACGTTATACGTTATAACGTAGTACTATATAACGTTATACGTTATAACGTAGCACTATATAACGTTATACCTTTTGACGTACTACTATACAACGTTATACGTTATAAAGTTGTACTATATAACGTTATACGTTATGATGCGATACTATGTAACTGTATACGTTATAACGTAGTACTATACAACGTTATACGATACAACGTAGTACTATACAACGTTATACGATATAACGTAGTACTATATAACGTTATACGTTATAACGTAGTACTATATAACGTTATACGTCATAAAGTAGTACTATATAACGTTATAAGTTATAATGCGATACTATGTAACTATATACGTTATAACGTAGTACTATATAACGTTATACGTTATAATGCGATACTATGTAACTGTATACGTTATAACGTAGTACTATACAACGTTATACGATACAACGTAGTACTATACAACGTTATACGATATAACGTAGTACTATATAACGTTATACGTTATAACGTAGTACTATATAACGTTATACGTCATAAAGTAGTACTATATAACGTTATAAGTTATAATGCGATACTATGTAACTATATACGTTATAACGTAGTACTATGTAACGTTATACGTTATAATGTGATACTATGTAACTATATACGTTATAACGTAGTACTATACAACGTTATACGATATAACGTAGTACTATATAAGGTTATACGTTATAACGTAGTACTATATAACGTTATACGTTATAACGTAGTACTATATAACGTTATACGTTATAACGTAGCACTATATAACGTTATACCTTTTGACGTACTACTATACAACGTTATACGTTATAAAGTTGTACTATATAACGTTATACGTTATAATGCCATACTATGTAACTGTATACGTTATAACGTAGTACTATACAACGTTATACGATACAACGTAGTACTATATAAAGTTATACGTTATAACGTAGTACTATATAACGTTATACGTTATAATGCGATACTATGTAACTATATACGTTACAACGTAATACTATAAAACGTTATACGATATAACGTAGTACTACATAACGTTATACGTTATAATGAGATACTATGTAACTATATATGTTATATCGTAGTACTATGTAACGTTATACGTTATAATGTGATACTATGTAACTATATACGTTATAACGTAGTACTATATAACGTAATACCTTATGACGTACTACTATACAACGCTATACCTTATGTCGTACTACTATACAACGTTTTACGTTATAACGTAGTACTATATAACGATATACGTTATAATGCAATACTATGTAACTATATACGTTATAACGTAGTACTATACAACGTTATACGATACAACGTAGTACTATATAAAGTTATACGTTATAACGTAGTACTATATAACGTTATACGTTATAATGCGATACTATGTAACTATATACGTTACAACGTAATACTATAAAACGTTATACGATATAACGTAGTACTATATAAGGTTATACGTTATAACGTAGTACTATATAACGTTATACGTTATAACGTAGTACTATATAACGTTATACGTCATAAAGTAGTACTATATAACGTTATAAGTTATAATGCGATACTATGTAACTATATACGTTATAACGTAGTACTATACAACGTTATACGATACAACGTAGTACTATATAAAGTTATACGTTATAACGTAGTACTATATAACGTTATACGTTATAACGTAATACTATAAAACGTTTCATGTTATAACGTAGCACTATATAACGTTACACCTTTTGACGTACTACTATACAACGTTATACGATATAACGTAGTACTACATAACGTTATACGTTATAATGAATTACTATGTAACTATATATGTTATATCGTAGTACTATATAACGCTATACGTTATAATGTGATACTATGTAACTATATACGTTATAACGTAGTACTATACAACGTCATACGATCTTACGCAGTACTATATAAAGTTATACGTTATAACGTTGTACTATATAACGTTACACGTTATATCGTAGTACTATATCACGTTATACGTCATAAAGTAGTACTATATATCGTTATACGTCATAAAGTAGTACTATATAACGTTATACGTCATAAAGTAGTACTATATAACGTTATACCTTATACTGCGATACTATGTAACTATATACGTTATAACGTAGTACTATACAACGTTATACGATATTACGTAGTACTATAAAACGTTTCATGTTATAACGTAGTACTATATATCGTTATACCTTTTGACGTACTACTATACAACGTTATACGATATAACGTAGTACTATATAAAGTTATACGTTATAACGTAGTACTATATAATGTAATACCTTATGACGCACTACTATACAACGTCATACAATATGACGTACTACTATACAACGTTTTACGTTATAACGTAGTACTATTTAAAGTTATACGTTATAACGTAGTACTATATAACGTTATACGTTATAACGTAGTACTATATACCGTTATACGTCATAAAGTAGTACTATATAACGTTATAAGTTATAATGCGATACTATGTAACTATATACGTTATAACGTAGTACTATACAACGTTACACGATACAACGTAGTACCATATAACGTAATACCTTATGACGTACTACTATACAACGCTATACCTTATGTCGTACTACTATACAACGTTTTACGTTATAACGTAGTACTACATAACGTTATACGTTATAATGAGATACTATGTAACTATATATGTTATATCGTAGTACTATGTAACGCTATACGTTATAATGTGATACTATGTAACTATATACGTTATAACGTAGTACTATATAACGTTATAAGTTATAATGCGATCCTATGTAACTATATACGTTATAACGTAGTACTATATAACGTTACACGTTATAACGTAGTACTATTCAACGTTATACGATATAACGTAGTACTATATAACGTTATACGTTATAACGTAGTACTATATCACGTTATACGTCATAAGGTAGTACTATATATCGTTATACGTCATAAAGTAGTACTATATAACGTTATACGTCATAAAGTAGTACTATATAACGTTATACCTTATACTGCGATACTATGTAACTATATACGTCATAACGTAATACTATAAAACGTTTCATGTTATGACGTAGCACTATATAACGTTATACCTTTTGACGTACTACTATACAACGTTATACGATATACCGTAGTACTACATAATGTTATACGTTATAATGAGATACTATGTAACTATATATGTTATAACGTAATACTATAAAACGTTTCATGTTATAACGTAGTACTATATAACGTAATACCTTATGACGTACTACTATACAACGTTATACGATACAACGTAGTACTATATAAAGTTATACGTTATAGCGTAGTACTAAATAACGTTATACGTTATAACGTAGTACTATATAACGTTATGCGTCATAAAGTAGTACTATATAACGTTATAAGCTATAATGCGATACTATGTAACTATATACGTCATAACGTAATACTATAAAACGTTTCATGTTATAACGTAGCACTATATAACGTTATACCTTTTGACGTACTACTATACAACGTTATACGATATACCGTAGTACTACATAATGTTATACGTTATAATGACATACTATGTAACTATATATGTTATATCGTAGTACTATATAACGTTATACGTCATAACGTAATAATATAAAACGTTTCATGTTATAACGTAGCACTATATAACGTTATACCTTTTGACGTACTACTATACAACGTTATACGATACAACGTAGTACTATATAAAGTTATACGTTATAGCGTAGTACTATATAACGTTATACGTTATAACGTAGTACTATATAACGTTATGAGTCATAAAGTAGTACTATATAACGTTATAAGCTATAATGCGATACTATGTAACTATATACGTCATAACGTAATACTATAAAACGTTTCATGTTATAACGTAGCACTATATAACGTTATACCTTTTGACGTACTACTATACAACGTTATACGATATACCGTAGTACTACATAATGTTATACGTTATAATGACATACTATGTAACTATATATGTTATATCGTAGTACTATATAACGTTATACGTTATAATGTGGTACTATGTAACTATATACGTTATAACGTAATACTATAAAACGTTTCATGTTATAACGTAGTACTATATATCGTTATACCTTTTGACGTACTACTATACAACGTTATACGATATAACGTAGTACTATATAACGTTATACGTTATAACGTAATACTATAATACGTTTCATGTTATAACGTAGTACTATATAACGTTATACCTTTTGACGTACTACTATACAACGTTATACGATATAACGTAGTACTATATAACGATATACGTTACATCGTAGTACTACATAACGTTATACGTTATAATGTGATACCATGTCACTATATACGTTATAACGTAGTAATATACAACGTTATACGATATAACGTAGTACTATATAACGTTATACGTTATATCGTAGTACTATATAACGTTATACGTCATAAAGTAGTACTATATAACGTTACACGTCATAAAGTAGTACTATATAACGTTATAAGTTATAATGCGATACTATGTAACTATATACGTTATAACGTAGTACTATACAACGTTATACGATACAACGTAGTACTATATAACGTTATACGTTATATCGTAGTACTATATAACGTTATACGTCATAAAGTAGTACTCTATAACGTTATACGTTATAATGCGATACTATGTAACTATATACGTTATAACGTAATACTATAAAGCGTTTCATGTTATAACGTAGTACTATATAACGTTATACCTTTTGACGTACTACTATACAACGTTATACGATATAACGTAGTACTACATGACGTTATACGTTATAATGAGATACTATGTAACTATATATGTTATATCGTAGTACTATATAACGTTATACGTTATAATGTGATACCATGTAACTATATACGTTATAACGTAGTACTATACAACGTTATACGATACAACGTAGTACTATATAAAGTTATACGTTATAACGTAGTACTATATAAAGTTATACGTTATAGCGTAGTACTATATAACGATATACGTTATATCGTAGTACTATATAACGTTATACGTCATAAAGTAGTACTCTATAACGTTATACGTTATAATGCGATACTATGTAACTATATACGTTATAACGTAATACTATAAAGCGTTTCATGTTATAACGTAGTACTATATAACGTTATACCTTTTGACGTACTACTATACAACGTTATACGATATAACGTAGTACTACATGACGTTATACGTTATAATGAGATACTATGTAACTATATATGTTATATCGTAGTACTATATAACGTTATACGTTATAATGTGATACCATGTAACTATATACGTTATAACGTAGTACTATACAACGTTATACGATACAACGTAGTACTATATAAAGTTATACGTTATAACGTAGTACTATATAAAGTTATACGTTATAGCGTAGTACTATATAACGTTATACGTTATAACGTAGTACTATATAACGTTATGCGTCATAAAGTAGTACTATATAACGTTATAAGCTATAATGCGATACTATGTAACTATATACGTTATAACGTAATACTATACAACGTTATACGATACAACGTAGTACTATATAAAGTTATACGTTATAACGTAGTACTATATAACGTTATACGTTATAACGTAATACTATAAAACGTTTCATGTTATAACGTAGCACTATATAACGTTATACCTTTTGACGTACTACTATACAACGTTATACGATATACCGTAGTACTACATAATGTTATACGTTATAATGAGATACTATGCAACTATATATGTTATATCGTAGTACTATATAACGTTATACGTTATAATGTGGTACTATGTAACTATATACGTTATAACGTAGTACTATATAACGCTATACGTTATAACGTAATACTATAAAACGTTTCATGTTATAACGTAGTACTATATAACGTAATACCTTATGACGTACTACTGTACAACGTTATACCTTATGACGTACTACTATACAACGTTTTACGTTATAACTTAGTACTATATAACGATATACGTTACATCGTAGTACTATATATCGTTATACGTCATAAAGTAGTACTTTTAACGTTATACGTTAGAATGCGATACTATGTAACTATATACGTTATAACGTAGTACTATATAACGTTATACGTTATAACGTAATACTATAAAACGTTTCATGTTATAACGTAGCACTATATAACGTTATACCTTTTGACGTACTACTATACAACGTTATACGATATACCGTAGTACTACATAATGTTATACGTTATAATGAGATACTATGTAACTATATATGTTATATCGTAGTACTATATAACGTTATACGTTATAACGTAGTACTATATAACGTTATACGTTATAACGTAATACTATAAAACGTTTCATGTTATAACGTAGAACTATATAATGTTATACCTTTTGACGTACTACTATACAACGTTATACGATATACCGTAGTACTACATAAAGTTATACGTTATAATGAGATACTATGTAACTATACATGTTATATCGTAGTACTATATAACGTTATACGTTATAATGTGATACTATGTAACTATATACGTTATAACGTTGTACTATATAACGTTATACGTTATAACGTAGTACTATATAACGTTATACGTTATAACGTAATACTATAAAACGTTTCATGTTATAACGTAGTACTATATATCGTTATACCTTTTGACGTACTACTATACAACGTTATACGATATAACGCAGTACTATATAACGTTATACGTTATAACGTAATACTATAAAACGTTTCGTGTTATAGCGTAGTACTATATATCGTTATACCTTTTGACGTACTACTATACAACGTTATACGATATAACGAAGTACTATATAACGTTATACGTTATAACGTAGTACTATATAACGTTATACGTTATAACGTAGTACTATATAACGTTATACGTTATAACGTAATACTATAAAGCGTTTCATGTTATAACGTAGTACTATATAACGTTATACCTTTTGACGTACTACTATACAACGTTATACGATATAACGTAGTACTATATAACGATATACGTTACATCGTAGTACTACATAACGTTATACGTAATAATGTGATACCATGTAACTATATACGTTATAACGTAGTAATATACAACGTTATACGAAATAACGTAGTACTATATAAAGTTATAAGTTATAACGTAGTACTATATAACGTTATACGTCATAACGTAGTACTATATAACGTTACACGTCATAAAGTAGTACTATATAACGTTATAAGTTATAATGCGATACTATGTAACTATATACGTTATAACTTAGTACTATACAACGATATACGATATTACGCAGTACAATATAAAGTTATACGTTATAACTTAGTACTATATAACGATATACGTTACATCGTAGTACTATATATCGTTATGCGTCAAAAAGTCGTACTTTAAACGTTATACGTTAGAATGCGATACTATGTAACTATATACGTTATAACGTAGTACTATATAACGTTATACGTTATAACGTAATACTATAAAACGTTTCATGTTATAACGTAGCACTATATAAAGTTATACCATTTGACGTACTACTGTACAACGTTATACGATATACCGTAGTACTACATAATGTTATACGTTATAATGAGATACTATGCAACTATATATGTTATATCGTAGTACTATATAACGTTATACGTTATAATGTGGTACTATGTAACTATATACGTTATAACGTAGTACTATATAACGTTATACGTTATAACGTAGTACTATATAACGTTATACGTTATAACGTAGTACTATATAACACTATACGTTATAACGTAATACTACAAAACGTTTCATGTTGTAACGTAGTACTATATATCGTTGTACCTTTTGACGTACTACTATACAACGTTATACGATATAACGTAGTACTATATAACGTTATACGTTATAACGTAATACTATAAAACGTTTCATGTTATAACGTAGTACTATATATCGTTATAACTTTTGACGTACTACTATACAACGTTATACGATATAACGTAGTACTATATAACGTTATACGTTATAACGTAGTACTATATAACGTTATCCGTTATAACGTAATACTATAAAACGTTTCATGTTATAACGTAGAACTATATAACGTTATACCCTTTGACGTACTACTATACAACGTTATACGATATACCGTAGTACTACATAATGTTATACGTTATAATGAGATACTATGTAACTATATATGTTATATCGTAGTACTATATAACGTTGTACGTTATAATGTGATACTATGTAACTATATACGTTATAACGTAGTACTATATAACGTTATACGTTATAACGTAGTACTATATAACGTTATACGTTATAACGTAGTACTATATAACGTTATACGTTATAACGTAGTACCATATAACGTTATACGTTATAACGTAATACTATAAAACGTTTCATGTTATAACGTAGTACTATATATCGTTAAACCTTTTGACGTACTACTATACAACGTTATACGATATAACGTAGTACTATATAACGTTATACGTTATAACGTAGTACTATATAACGTTATACGTCATAACGTAATACTATAAAACGTTTCATGTTATAACGTAGTACTATATAGCGTTATACCTTTTGACGTACTACTATACAACGTTATACGATATAACGTAGTACTATATAAAGTTATACGTTATAACGTAGTACTATATAACGTTATACGTTATATCGTAGTACTATATAACGTTATACGTCATAAAGTAGTACTCTATAACGTTATACGTTATAATGCGATACTATGTAACTATATACGTTATAACGTAGTACTATACAACGTTATACGATACAACGTAGTACTATATAACGTTATACGTTATGTCGTAGTACTATATAACGTTATACGTCATAAAGTAGTACTCTATAACGTTATACGTTATAACGTAGTACTATATAACGTTATACGTTATATCGTAGTACTATATAATGTAATACCTTATGACGTACTACTATACAACGTAATACCTTATGACGTACTACTATACAACGTTTTACGTTATAACGTAGTACTATATAACGTTATACGTTATAACGTAATACTATAAAGCGTTTCATGTTATAACGTAGTACTATATAACGTTATACCTTTTGACGTACTACTATACAACGTTATACGGTATAACGTAGTACTACATAACGTTATACGTTATAATGAGATACTATGTAACTATATATGTTATATCGTAGTACTATATAACGTTATACGTCATAAAGTAGTACTCTATAACGTTATACGTTATAATGCGATACTATGTAACTATATACGTTATAACGTAGTACTATACAACGTTATACGATACAACGTAGTACTATATAATGTTGTACGTTATAGCGTAGTACTATATAAAGTTATACGTTATAACGTAGTACTATATAAAGTTATACGTTATAACGTAGTACTATATAACGTTATACGTTATATCGTAGTACTATATAACGTTATACGTCATAAAGTAGTACTCTATAACGTTATACGTTATAATGCGATACTATGTAACTATATACGTTATAACGTAATACTATAAAGCGTTTCATGTTATAACGTAGTACTATATAACGTTATACCTTTTGACGTACTACTATACAACGTTATACGATATAACGTAGTACTACATAACGTTATACGTTATAATGAGATACTATGTAACTATATATGTTATATCGTAGTACTATATAACGTTATACGTTATAATGTGATACTATGTAACTATATACGTTATAACGTAGTACTATACAACGTTATACGATACAACGTAGTACTATATAAAGTTATACGTTATAACGTAGTACTATATAACGTTATACGTTATAACGTAATACGATAAAACGTTTCATGTTATAACGTAGCACTATATAACGTTATACCTTTTGACGTACTACTATACAACGTTATACGATATACCGTAGTACTACATAATGTTATACGTTATAATGAGATACTATGTAACTATATATGTTATAACGTAATACTATAAAACGTTTCATGTTATAACGTAGTACTATATAACGTAATACCTTATGACGTACTACTGTACAACGTTATACCTTATGACGTACTACTATACAACGTTTTACGTTATAAGTTAGTACTATATAACGATATACGTTACATCGTAGTACTATATAACGTTATACGTCATAAAGTAGTACTATATTACGTTATGCGTTATAATGCGATACTATGTAACTATATACGTTATAACGTAGTACTATATACCGTTATACGTTATAACGTAATAATATAAAACGTTTCATGTTATAACGTAGCACTATATAACGTTATACCTTTTGACGTACTACTATACAACGTTATACGATACAACGTAGTACTATATAAAGTTATACGTTATAGCGTAGTACTAAATAACGTTATACGTTATAACGTAGTACTATATAACGTTATGCGTCATAAAGTAGTACTATATAACGTTATAAGCTATAATGCGATACTATGTAACTATATACGTCATAACGTAATACTATAAAACGTTTCATGTTATAACGTAGTACTATATAACGTTATACGTTATATCGTAGTACTATATAACGTTATACGTCATAAAGTAGTACTCTATAACGTTATACGTTATAATGCGATACTATGTAACTATATACGTTATAACGTAATACTATAAAGCGTTTCATGTTATAACGTAGTACTATATAACGTTATACCTTTTGACGTACTACTATACAACGTTATACGATATAACGTAGTACTACATAACGTTATACGTTATAATGAGATACTATGTAACTATATATGTTATAACGTAGTACTATATAACGTTATACGTTATAATGTGATACTATGTAACTATATACGTTATAACGTAGTACTATACAACGTTATACGATACAACGTAGTACTATATAAAGTTATACGTTATAACGTAGTACTATATAACGTTATACGTTATAACGTAATACGATAAATCGTTTCATGTTATAACGTAGCACTATATAACGTTATACCTTTTGACGTACTACTATACAACGTTATACGATATACCGTAGTACTACATAATGTTATACGTTATAATGAGATACTATGTAACTATATATGTTATATCGTAGTACTATATAACGTTATACGCTATAATGTGGTACTATGTAACTATATACGTTATAACGTAGTACTATATAACGCTATACGTTATATCGTAGAACTATATAACGTTATACGTTATAAGGTAGTACTATATAACGATATACGTTACATCGTAGTACTATATAACGTTATACGTCATAAAGTAGTACTATATTACGTTATGCGTTATAATGCGATACTATGTAACTATATACGTTATAACGTAGTACTATATACCGTTATACGTTATAACGTAATACGATAAATCGTTTCATGTTATAACGTAGCACTATATAACGTTATACCTTTTGACGTACTACTATACAACGTTATACGATATACCGTAGTACTACATAATGTTATACGTTATAATGAGATACTATGTAACTATATATGTTATAACGTAATACTATAAAACGTTTCATGTTATAACGTAGTACTATATAACGTAATACCTTATGACGTACTACTGTACAACGTTATACCTTATGACGTACTACTATACAACGTTTTACGTTATAAGGTAGTACTATATAACGATATACGTTACATCGTAGTACTATATAACGTTATACGTCATAAAGTAGTACTATATTACGTTATGCGTTATAATGCGATACTATGTAACTATATACGTTATAACGTAGTACTATATACCGTTATACGTTATAACGTAATAATATAAAACGTTTCATGTTATAACGTAGCACTATATAACGTTATACCTTTTGACGTACTACTATACAACGTTATACGATACAACGTAGTACTATATAAAGTTATACGTTATAGCGTAGTACTAAATAACGTTATACGTTATAACGTAGTACTATATAACGTTATGCGTCATAAAGTAGTACTATATAACGTTATAAGCTATAATGCGATACTATGTAACTATATACGTTATAACGTAATAATATAAAACGTTTCATGTTATAACGTAGCACTATATAACGTTATACCTTTTGACGTACTACTATACAACGTTATACGATACAACGTAGTACTATATAAAGTTATACGTTATAGCGTAGTACTAAATAACGTTATACGTTATAACGTAGTACTATACAACGTTATACGTTATATCGTAGTACTATATAACGTTATACGTTATATCGTAGAACTATATAACGTTATACGTTATAACGTAGTACTATACAACGTTATACGTTATAACGTAGTACTATACAACGTTATACGTTATAACGTATTGCTATATAACGATAGACGTTATAACGTAGTACTATATAACGTTATACGTTATAACGTAGTACTATATAACGTTATACCTTATCACGCACTAGTATACAACGTTATACGTTATAACGTAGTACTATTCAACGTTATACGTTATATCGTAGTACTATATAACGTTATACGTTATAACGTAGTACTATACAACGTTATACGTTATATCGTAGTACTATATAACGTTATACGTTATAAAGCGATACTATGTAACTACATACGTTATAACGTAATAATATATAACGTTATACATTATAACGTAGTACTATACAACGTTATACGTTATAGCGTAGTAATATATAACGTTATACGTTATAACGTAGTACTATATAACGTTATATCTTATGACGCACTAGTATACAACGTTATACGTTATAACGTAGTACTATATAACGTTATACGTTATAACGTAGTACTATACAACACTATACTTTATTACGTAAAACTATACAACGTCTTACGTTATAACGTAGTACTATACAACGTTATACGTTATATCGTAGTACTATACAACGTTATACGTCATGACGTTGTACTATATAACGTCTTACGTTATAGCGTAGTACTATATACCGTTATACGTTATAAAGCGATACTATGTAACTACATACGTTATAACGTAATAATATATATCGTTATGCGTTATAACGTAGTACTATATAACGTTATACGTTATAGCGTAGTAATATATAACGTTATACGTTATAACGTAGTACTATATAACGTTATATCTCATCACGCACTAGTATACAACGTTATACGTTATAACGTAGTACTATATAACGTTATACGCTATATCGTAGTACTATATAACGTTATACATTATAACGTAGTACTATACAACGTTATACGTTATAACGTAGTACTAAATATCGTTATACGCTATATCGTAGTACTATATAACGTTATACATTATAACGTAGTACTATACAACGTTATACGTTATAGCGTAGTAATATATAACGTTATACGTTATATCGTAGTACTATATAACGTTATATCTTATCACGCACTAGTATACAACGTTATACGTTATAACGTAGTACTATACAACGTTATACGTTATAACGTAGTACTATATAACGATGGACGTTATAACGAAGTACTATATAACGTTATACGTTATAGCGTAGTAATATATAACGTTATACGTTATATCGTAGTACTATATAACGTTATACATTATAACGTAGTACTATACAACGTTATACGTTATAGCGTAGTAATACATAACGTTATACGTTACAACGTAGTACTATGTAACGTTATTTCTTATCAGGCACTAGTATACAACGATATACGTTATAACGTAGTACTATATAACGTTATACGATATATAACGTAGTACTATACAACATTATACTTTATTACGTAAAACTATACAACGTCTTACGCTATAACGTAGTACTATACAACGTTATACGTCATGACGTTGTACTATGTAACGTCTTACGTTATATCGTAGTACTATATTACGTTATACATTATAACGTAGTACTATATACCGTTATACGTTATAAAGCGATACTATGTAACTACATACGCTATAACGTAGTATTATATAACGTCTTACGTTATAGCGTAGTACTATACAGCGTTATACGTTATATCCAAGTACTATATACCATTATACGTTATAACGTAGTACTATTCAACGTTATACGTTATATCGTAGTACTATATAACGTTATACGTTATAGCGTAGTAATATATAACGTTATACGTTGTAACGTAATACTATATATCGTTATGCGTTATAACGTAGTACTATATAACGTTATACGTTATAGCGTAGTAATATATAACGTTATACGTTATAACGTAGTACTATATAACGTTGTACCTTATCACGCACTAGTATACAACGTTATACGTTATAACGTAGTACTATACAACGTTATACGTCATGACGTTGTACTATATAACGTCTTACGTTATGGCGTAGTACTATATACCGTTATACGTTATAAAGCGATACTATGTAACTACATACGCTATAACGTAGTACTATATAACGTTATACGTCATAGCGTAGTAATATATAACGTTATACGTTATAGCGTAGTAATATATAACGTTATACGTTGTAACGTAATACTATATATCGTTATGCGTTATAACGTAGTACTATATAACGTTATACGTTATAGCGTAGTACTATATAACGTTGTACCTTATCACGCACTAGTATACAACGTTATACGTTATAACGTAGTACTATACAACGTTATACGTCATGACGTTGTACTATATAACGTCTTACGTTATGGCGTAGTACTATATACCGTTATACGTTATAAAGCGATACTATGTAACTACATACGCTATAAGGTAGTACTATATAACGTTATACGTTATAACGTAATACTATATAACGTTATACATTATAACGTAGTACTATACAACGTTATACGTTATAGCGTAGTAATACATAACGTTATACGTTATAACGTAGTACTATGTAACGTTATTTCTTATCAGGCACTAGTATACAACGTTATACGTTATAACGTAGTACTACACAACGTTATACGTTATATCGTAGTACTATATAACGTTATACGTTATAACGTAGTACTATACAACATTATACGTTATTACGTAAAACTATACAACGTCTTACGTTATAACGTAGTACTATACAACGTTATACGTTATATCGTAGTACTATATAACGTTATACGTTATATCGTAGTACTATATAACGTTATACATTATAACGTAGTACTATACAACGTTATACGTTATAGCGTAGTAATACATAACGTTATACGTTATAACGTAGTACTATATAACGTTATACGTTATATCGTAGTACTATATAACGTTATACGTTATAACGTAGTTCTATACAACATTATACGTTATTACGTAAAACTATGTAACGTCTTACGTTATAGCGTAGTACTATACAGCGTTATACGTTATATCGTAGTACTATATAACGTTATACATTATAACGTAGTACTATACAACGTTATACGTTAGAGCGTAGTAATACATAACGTTATACGTTATAACGTAGTACTATACAACGTTATACGTTATAGCGTAGTAATATATAACGTTATACGTTATAAAGCGATACTATGTAACTACATACGCTATAACGTAGTACTATATAACGTTATACATTATAACGTAGTACTATATACCGTTATACGTTATAAAGCGATACTATGTAACTACATACGCTATAACGTAGTACTATATAACGTTATACGTTATAATGTAGTACTATACAACATTATACGTTATTACGTAAAACTATATAACGTCTTACGTTATAGCGTAGTCCTATACAGCGTTATACGTTATATCCAAGTTCTATATACCATTATACGTTATAACGTAGTACTATTCAACGTTATACGTTATATCGTAGTACTATATAACGTTATACGTTATATCGTAGTACTATATAACGTTATACATTATAACGTAGTACTATATACCGATATACGTTATAGCGTAGTAATATATAACGTTATACGTTATAACGTAATACTATATATCGTTATGCGTTATAACGTAGTACTATACAACATTATACTTTATTACGTAAAACTATACTACGCCTTACGTTATAACGTAGTACTATACAACGTTATACGTTATATCGTAGTACTATATAACGTTATACATTATAACGTAGTACTATACAACGTTATACGTTATAGCATAGTAGTATATAACGTTATACGTTATAACGTAGTACTACACAACATTATACTTTATTACGTAAAACTATACAACGTCTTACGCTATAACGTAGTACTATACAACGTTATACGTTATATCGTAGTACTATATAACGTTATACGTTATAACGTAGTACTATATAACGTTATACGTTATAATGCGATACTATGCAACTATATACGTTATAACGTATTACTATACAACATTATACGTTATGACGTAAAACTATACAACGTCTTACGTTATAACGTAGTACTATATAACGTTATACGTTACAACGTAGTACTATATAACGTTATACGTTATAACGTAGTACTATACAACGTTATACGTTATAACGTAGTACTATATAACGTTATACATTATAACGTAGTATTATATACCGTTATACGTTATAAAGCGATACTATGTAACTACATACGCTGTAACGTAGTACTATATAACGTTATACGTTATAGCGTAGTAATATATAACGTTATACGTTTTAGCGTAGTAATATATAACGTTATACGTTATAACGTAATACTATATATCGTTATGCGTTATAACGTAGTACTATACAACATTATACTGTATTACGTAAATCTATACAACGTCTTTCGTTATAACGTAGTACTATACAGCGTTATACGTTATATCGTAGTACTATATAACGTTATACATTATAACGTAGTACTATACAACGTTATACGTTATAGCGTAGTAGTATATAACGTTATACGTTATAACGTAGTACTATATAACGTTATATCTTATCACGCACTAGTATACAACGTTATACGTTATATCGTATTACTATATAACGTTATACGTTATAATGCGATACTATGTAACTATATACGTTATAACGTATTACTATACAACATTATACGTTATGACGTAAATCTATACAACGTCTTACGTTATAACGTAGTACTATATAACGTTATACATTATAACGTAGTACTATACAACGTTATACGTTATAGCGTAGTAATATATAACGTTATACGTTATAACGTAGTACTATATAACGTTATATCTTATCACGCACTAGTATACAACGTTATACGTTATAACGTGGTACTATATAACGTTATACGTTATAACGTAGTACTATACAACATTATACTTTATTACGTAAAACTATACAACGTCTTACGTTATAACGTAGTACTATACAACGTTATACGTTATATCGTAGTACTATATAACGTTATACGTTATAACGTAGTACTATACAACATTATACTTTATTACGTAAAACTATACAACGTCTTACGTTATAACGTAGTACTATACAACGTTATACGTTATATCGAAGTACTATATAACGTTATACGTTATAACGTAGTACTATATATCGTTATATCTTATCACGCACTAGTATACAACGTTATACGTTATAACGTCGTACTATATAACGTTATACGTTATAACGTAGTACTATACAACATTATACTTTATTACGTAAAACTATACAACGTCTTACGTTATAAGGTAGTACTATACAACGTTATACGTTATATCGTAGTACTATATAACGATATACGTTATAACGTAGTACTATACAACATTATACTTTATTACGTAAAACTATACAACCTCTTACGTTATAACGTAGTACTATACAACGTTATACGTTATATCGTAGTACTATACAACGTTATACGTCATGACGTTGTACTATATAACGTCTTACGTGCTAGCGTAGTACTATATACCGTTATACGTTATAAAGCGATACTATGTAACTACATACGTTATAACGTAATACTATATATCGTTATGCGTTATAACGTAGTACTATATAACGTTATACGTTATAGCGTAGTAATATATAACGTTATACGTTATAACGTAGTACTATATAACGTTATACGTTATAATGCGATACTATGTAACTATATACGTTATAACGTATTACTATACAACATTATACGTTATGACGTAAAACTATACAACGTCTTGTTTATAACGTAGTACTATATAACGTTATACATTATAACGTAGTACTATACAACGTTATACGTTATAGCGTAGTAATATATAACGTTATACGTTATAACGTAGTACTATATAACGTTATATCTTATCACGCACTAGTATACAACGTTATACGTTATAACGTTGTACTATATAACGTTATACGTTATAACGTAGTACTATACAACATTATACTTTATTACGTAAAACTATACAACGTCTTACGTTATAACGTGGTACTATACAACGTTATACGTTATATCGTAGTACTATATAACGTTATACGTTATAACGAAGTACTATATATCGTTATGCGTTATAACGTAGTACTATACAACATTATACTTTATTACGTAAAACTATACAACGTCTTACGTTATAACGTAGTACTATACAACGTTATACGTTATATCGTAGTACTATATAACGTTATACGTTATAACGTAATACTATACAACATTATACTTTATTACGTAAAACTATACAACGTCTTACGTTATAACGTAGTACTATACAACATTATACTTTATTACGTAAAACTATACAACGTCTTACGTTATAACGTAGTACTATACAACGTTATACGTTATATCGTAGTACTATATAACGTTATACGTTATAACGAAGTACTATATATCGTTATGCGTTATAACGTAGTACTATACAACATTATACTTTATTACGTAAAACTATACAACGTCTTACGTTATAACGTAGTACTATACAACGTTATACGTTATATCGTAGTACTATATAACGTTATACGTTATAACGTAATACTATACAACATTATACTTTATTACGTAAAACTATACAACGTCTTACGTTATAACGTAGTACTATACAACATTATACTTTATTACGTAAAACTATACAACGTCTTACGTTATAACGTAGTACTATACAACGTTATACGTTATATCGTAGTACTATATAACGTTATACGTTATAACGTAGTACTATATAACGTTATACGTTATAATGCGATACTATGTAACTATATACGTTATATCGTATTACTATACAACATTATACGTTATGACGTAAAACTATACAACGTCTTACGTTATAACGTAGTACTATATAACGTTATACGTTACAACGTAGTACTATATAACGTTATACGTTATAACGTAGTACTATACAGCGTTATACGTTATAACGTAGTACTATATAACGTTATACCTTATCACGCTCTAGTATACAACGTTATACGCTATAACGTACTACTATATAACGTTATACGTTATAACGTAGTACTATACAACGTTATACGTCATGACGTAGTACTATATAACGTCTTACGTTATAGCGTAGTACTATATACCGTTATACGTTATAAAGCCATACTATGTAACTACATACGCTAAAACGTAGTACTATATAACGTTATACGTTATAGCGTAGTAATATATAACGTTATACGTTATAACGTAGTACTATATAACGTTATATCTTATCACGCACTAGTATACAACGTTATACGTTATAACGTGGTACTATATAACGTTATACGTTATAACGTAGTACTGTATAACGTTATACGTTATAACGTAGTACTATACAACATTATACTTTATTACGTAAAACTATACAACGTCTTACGTCATAACGTAGTACTATACAACGTTATACGTTATATCGTAGTACTATACAACGTTATACGTCATGACGTTGTACTATATAACGTCTTACGTTATAGCGTAGTACTATATACCGTTATACGTTATAAAGCGATACTATGTAACTACATACGTTATAACGTAATACTATATATCGTTATGCGTTATTACGTAGTACTATAAAACGTTATACGTTATAGCGTAGTACTATATAACGTTATACGTTATAACGTAGTACTATACAACATTATACTTTATTACGTAAAACTATACAACGTCTTACGTTATAACGTAGTACTATACAACGTCATACGTCATAACGTAGTACTATACCGTTATACGTTATAAAGCGATACTATGTAACTACATACGTTATAACATAATACTATATAACGTTATACGTTATAACGTAGTACTATACAACGTTATACGTTATAATGCGATACTATGTAACTATATACGTTATAACGTAATACCATATGACGTCTTACGTTATAACGTAGTACTATACAACATTATACTGTATTACGTAAATCTATACAACGTCTTACGTTATAACGTAGTACTATACAGCGTTATACGTTATATCGTAGTACTATATAACGTTATACATTATAACGTAGTACTATACAACGTTATACGTTATAGCGTAGTAGTATATAACGTTATACGTTATAACGTAGTACTATATAACGTTATATCTTATCACGCACTAGTATACATCGTTATACGTTATAACGTATTACTATATAACGTTATACGTTATAATGCGATACTATGTAACTATATACGCTGTAACGTAGTACTATATAACGGTATACGTTATAGCGTAGTAATATATAACGTTATACGTTTTAGCGTAGTAATATATAACGTTATACGTTATAACGTAATACTATATATCGTTATGCGTTATAACGTAGTACTATACAACATTATACTGTATTACGTAAATCTATACAACGTCTTACGTTATAACGTAGTACTATACAGCGTTATACGTTATATCGTAGTACTATATAACGTTATACATTATAACGTAGTACTATACAACGTTATACGTTATATCGTAGTACTATACAACGTTATACGTCATGACGTTGTACTATATAACGTCTTACGTTATAGCGTAGTACTATATACCGTTATACGTTATAAAGCGATACTATGTAACTACATACGTTATAACGTAATACTATATATCGTTATGCGTTATAACGTAGTACTATAAAACGTTATACGTTATAGCGTAGTACTATATAACGTTATACGTTATAACGTAGTACTATACAACGTTATACGTTATAATGCGATACTATGTAACTATATACGTTATAACGTAATACCATATGACGTCTTACGTTATAACGTAGTACTATACAACATTATACGTTATAACGTAGTACTATATAACGTTATACATTATAACGTAGTATTATATACCGTTATACGTTATAAAGCGATACTATGTAACTACATACGCTGTAACGTAGTACTATATAACGTTATACGTTATAGCGTAGTAATATATAACGTTATACGTTTTAGCGTAGTAATATATAACGTTATACGTTATAACGTAATACTATATATCGTTATGCGTTATAACGTAGTACTATACAACATTATACTGTATTACGTAAATCTATACAACGTCTTACGTTATAACGTAGTACTATACAGCGTTATACGTTATATCGTAGTACTATATAACGTTATACATTATAACGTAGTACTATACAACGTTATACGTTATATCGTAGTACTATACAACGTTATACGTCATGACGTTGTACTATATAACGTCTTACGTTATAGCGTAGTACTATATACCGTTATACGTTATAAAGCGATACTATGTAACTACATACGTTATAACGTAATACTATATATCGTTATGCGTTATAACGTAGTACTATAAAACGTTATACGTTATAGCGTAGTACTATATAACGTTATACGTTATAACGTAGTACTATACAACATTATACTTTATTACGTAAAACTATACAACGTCTTACGTTATATCGTAGTACTATACAACGTCATACGTCATAACGTAGTACTATACCGTTATACGTTATAAAGCGATACTATGTAACTACATACGTTATAACGTAATACTACATAACGTTATACGTTATAACGTAGTACTATACAACGTTATACGTTATAATGCGATACTATGTAACTATATACGTTATAACGTAATACCATATGACGTCTTACGTTATAACGTAGTACTATACAACATTATACGTTATAACGTAGTACTATATAACGTTATACATTATAACGTAGTATTATATACCGTTATACGTTATAAAGCGATACTATGTAACTACATACGCTGTAACGTAGTACTATATAACGTTATACGTTATAGCGTAGTAATATATAACGTTATACGTTTTAGCGTAGTAATATATAACGTTATACGTTATAACGTAATACTATATATCGTTATGCGTTATAACGTAGTACTATACAACATTATACTGTATTACGTAAATCTATACAACGTCTTACGTTATAACGTAGTACTATACAGCGTTATACGTTATATCGTAGTACTATATAACGTTATACATTATAACGTAGTACTATACAACGTTATACGTTATAGCGTAGTAGTATATAACGTTATACGTTACAACGTAGTACTATATAACGTTATACGTTATAACGTAGTACTATACAACGTTATACGTTATAACGTAGTACTATATAACGTTATACATTATAACGTAGTATTATATACCGTTATACGTTATAAAGCGATACTATGTAACTACATACGCTGTAACGTAGTACTATATAACGTTATACGTTATAGCGTAGTAATATATAACGTTATACGTTTTAGCGTAGTAATATATAACGTTATACGTTATAACGTAATACTATATATCGTTATGCGTTATAACGTAGTACTATACAACATTATACTGTATTACGTAAATCTATACAACGTCTTACGTTATAACGTAGTACTATACAGCGTTATACGTTATATCGTAGTACTATATAACGTTATACATTATAACGTAGTACTATACAACGTAATACGTTATAGCGTAGTAGTATATAACGTTATACGTTATAACGTAGTACTATATAACGTTATATCATATCACGCACTAGTATACAACGTTATACGTTATAACGTATTACTATATAACGTTATACGTTATAATGCGATACTATGTAACTATATACGTTATAACGTATTACTATACAACATTATACGTTATGACGTAAATCTATACAACGTCTTACGTTATAACGTAGTACTATATAACGTTATACATTATAACGTAGTACTATACAACGTTATACGTTATAGCGTAGTAATATATAACGTTATACGTTATAACGTAGTACTATATAACGTTATATCTTATCACGCACTAGTATACAACGTTATACGTTATAACGTGGTACTATATAACGTTATACGTTATAACGTAGTACTATACAACATTATACTTTATTACGTAAAACTATACAACGTCTTACTATATAACGTAGTACTATACAACGTTATACGTTATATCGTAGTACTATATAACGTTATACGTTATAACGTAGTACTATACAACATTATACTTTATTACGTAAAACTATACAACGTCTTACGTTATAACGTAGTACTATACAACGTTATACGTTATATCGAAGTACTATATAACGTTATACGTTATAACGTAGTACTATATATCGTTATATCTTATCACGCACTAGTATACAACGTTATACGTTATAACGTCGTACTATATAACGTTATACGTTATAACGTAGTACTATACAACATTATACTTTATTACGTAAAACTATACAACGTCTTACGTTATAAGGTAGTACTATACAACGTTATACGTTATATCGTAGTACTATATAACGGTATACGTTATAACGTAGTACTATACAACATTATACTTTATTACGTAAAACTATACAACCTCTTACGTTATAACGTAGTACTATACAACGTTATACGTTATATCGTAGTACTATACAACGTTATACGTCATGACGTTGTACTATATAACGTCTTACGTGCTAGCGTAGTACTATATACCGTTATACGTTATAAAGCGATACTATGTAACTACATACGTTATAACGTAATACTATATATCGTTATGCGTTATAACGTAGTACTATATAACGTTATACGTTATAGCGTAGTAATATATAACGTTATACGTTATAACGTAGTACTATATAACGTTATACGTTATAATGCGATACTATGTAACTATATACGTTATAACGTATTACTATACAACATTATACGTTATGACGTAAAACTATACAACGTCTTGTTTATAACGTAGTACTATATAACGTTATACATTATAACGTAGTACTATACAACGTTATACGTTATAGCGTAGTAATATATAACGTTATACGTTATAACGTAGTACTATATAACGTTATATCTTATCACGCACTAGTATACAACGTTATACGTTATAACGTTGTACTATATAACGTTATACGTTATAACGTTGTACTATATAACGTTATACGTTATAACGTAGTACTATACAACATGATACTTTATTACGTAAAACTATACAACGTCTTACGTTATAACGTAGTACTATACAACGTTATACGTTATATCGTAGTACTATATAACGTTATACGTTATAACGTAGTACTATATAACGTTATACGTTATAATGCGATACTATGTAACTATATACGTTATATCGTATTACTATACAACATTATACGTTATGACGTAAAACTATACAACGTCTTACGTTATAACGTAGTACTATATAACGTTATACGTTACAACGTAGTACTATATAACGTTATACGTTATAACGTAGTACTATACAGCGTTATACGTTATAACGTAGTACTATATAACGTTATACCTTATCACGCTCTAGTATACAACGTTATACGCTATAACGTACTACTATATAACGTTATACGTTATAACGTAGTACTATACAACGTTATACGTCATGACGTAGTACTATATAACGTCTTACGTTATAGCGTAGTACTATATACCGTTATACGTTATAAAGCGATACTATGTAACTACATACGCTAAAACGTAGTACTATATAACGTTATACGTTATAGCGTAGTAATATATAACGTTATACGTTATAACGTAGTACTATATAACGTTATATCTTATCACGCACTAGTATACAACGTTATACGTTATAACGTGGTACTATATAACGTTATACGTTATAACGTAGTACTGTATAACGTTATACGTTATAACGTAGTACTATACAACATTATACTTTATTACGTAAAACTATACAACGTCTTACGTCATAACGTAGTACTATACAACGTTATACGTTATATCGTAGTACTATACAACGTTATACGTCATGACGTTGTACTATATAACGTCTTACGTTATAGCGTAGTACTATATACCGTTATACGTTATAAAGCGATACTATGTAACTACATACGTTATAACGTAATACTATATATCGTTATGCGTTATTACGTAGTACTATAAAACGTTATACGTTATAGCGTAGTACTATATAACGTTATACGTTATAACGTAGTACTATACAACATTATACTTTATTACGTAAAACTATACAACGTCTTACGTTATAACGTAGTACTATACAACGTCATACGTCATAACGTAGTACTATACCGTTATACGTTATAAAGCGATACTATGTAACTACATACGTTATAACATAATACTATATAACGTTATACGTTATAACGTAGTACTATACAACGTTATACGTTATAATGCGATACTATGTAACTATATACGTTATAACGTAATACCATATGACGTCTTACGTTATAACGTAGTACTATACAACATTATACTGTATTACGTAAATCTATACAACGTCTTACGTTATAACGTAGTACTATACAGCGTTATACGTTATATCGTAGTACTATATAACGTTATACATTATAACGTAGTACTATACAACGTTATACGTTATAGCGTAGTAGTATATAACGTTATACGTTATAACGTAGTACTATATAACGTTATATCTTATCACGCACTAGTATACATCGTTATACGTTATAACGTATTACTATATAACGTTATACGTTATAATGCGATACTATGTAACTATATACGCTGTAACGTAGTACTATATAACGGTATACGTTATAGCGTAGTAATATATAACGTTATACGTTTTAGCGTAGTAATATATAACGTTATACGTTATAACGTAATACTATATATCGTTATGCGTTATAACGTAGTACTATACAACGTTATACGATACAACGTAGTACTATATAAAGTTATACGTTATAACGTAGTACTATATAACGTTATACGTTATAATGCGATACTATGTAACTATATACGTTACAACGTAATACTATAAAACGTTATACGATATAACGTAGTACTATATAAGGTTATACGTTATAACGTAGTACTATATAACGTTATACGTTATAACGTAGTACTATATAACGTTATACGTCATAAAGTAGTACTATATAACGTTATAAGTTATAATGCGATACTATGTAACTATATACGTTATAACGTAGTACTATACAACGTTATACGATACAACGTAGTACTATATAAAGTTATACGTTATAACGTAGTACTATATAACGTTATACGTTATAACGTAATACTATAAAACGTTTCATGTTATAACGTAGCACTATATAACGTTACACCTTTTGACGTACTACTATACAACGTTATACGATATAACGTAGTACTACATAACGTTATACGTTATAATGAATTACTATGTAACTATATATGTTATATCGTAGTACTATATAACGCTATACGTTATAATGTGATACTATGTAACTATATACGTTATAACGTAGTACTATACAACGTCATACGATCTTACGCAGTACTATATAAAGTTATACGTTATAACGTTGTACTATATAACGTTACACGTTATATCGTAGTACTATATAACGTTATACGTTATAATGCGATCCTATGTAACTATATACGTTATAACGTAGTACTATATAACGTTACACGTTATAACGTAGTACTATTCAACGTTATACGATATAACGTAGTACTATATAACGTTATACGTTATAACGTAGTACTATATCACGTTATACGTCATAAAGTAGTACTATATATCGTTATACGTCATAAAGTAGTACTATATAACGTTATACGTCATAAAGTAGTACTATATAACGTTATACCTTATACTGCGATACTATGTAACTATATACGTTATAACGTAGTACTATACAACGTTATACGATATTACGTAGTACTATAAAACGTTTCATGTTATAACGTAGTACTATATATCGTTATACCTTTTGACGTACTACTATACAACGTTATACGATATAACGTAGTACTATATAAAGTTATACGTTATAACGTAGTACTATATAATGTAATACCTTATGACGCACTACTATACAACGTTATACAATATGACGTACTACTATACAACGTTTTACGTTATAACGTAGTACTATTTAAAGTTATACGTTATAACGTAGTACTATATAACGTTATACGTTATAACGTAGTACTATATACCGTTATACGTCATAAAGTAGTACTATATAACGTTATAAGTTATAATGCGATACTATGTAACTATATACGTTATAACGTAGTACTATACAACGTTACACGATACAACGTAGTACCATATAACGTAATACCTTATGACGTACTACTATACAACGCTATACCTTATGTCGTACTACTATACAACGTTTTACGTTATAACGTAGTACTACATAACGTTATACGTTATAATGAGATACTATGTAACTATATATGTTATATCGTAGTACTATGTAACGCTATACGTTATAATGTGATACTATGTAACTATATACGTTATAACGTAGTACTATATAACGTTATAAGTTATAATGCGATCCTATGTAACTATATACGTTATAACGTAGTACTATATAACGTTACACGTTATAACGTAGTACTATTCAACGTTATACGATATAACGTAGTACTATATAACGTTATACGTTATAACGTAGTACTATATCACGTTATACGTCATAAGGTAGTACTATATATCGTTATACGTCATAAAGTAGTACTATATAACGTTATACGTCATAAAGTAGTACTATATAACGTTATACCTTATACTGCGATACTATGTAACTATATACGTCATAACGTAATACTATAAAACGTTTCATGTTATGACGTAGCACTATATAACGTTATACCTTTTGACGTACTACTATACAACGTTATACGATATACCGTAGTACTACATAATGTTATACGTTATAATGAGATACTATGTAACTATATATGTTATAACGTAATACTATAAAACGTTTCATGTTATAACGTAGTACTATATAACGTAATACCTTATGACGTACTACTATACAACGTTATACGATACAACGTAGTACTATATAAAGTTATACGTTATAGCGTAGTACTAAATAACGTTATACGTTATAACGTAGTACTATATAACGTTATGCGTCATAAAGTAGTACTATATAACGTTATAAGCTATAATGCGATACTATGTAACTATATACGTCATAACGTAATACTATAAAACGTTTCATGTTATAACGTAGCACTATATAACGTTATACCTTTTGACGTACTACTATACAACGTTATACGATATACCGTAGTACTACATAATGTTATACGTTATAATGACATACTATGTAACTATATATGTTATATCGTAGTACTATATAACGTTATACGTCATAACGTAATAATATAAAACGTTTCATGTTATAACGTAGCACTATATAACGTTATACCTTTTGACGTACTACTATACAACGTTATACGATACAACGTAGTACTATATAAAGTTATACGTTATAGCGTAGTACTATATAACGTTATACGTTATAACGTAGTACTATATAACGTTATGAGTCATAAAGTAGTACTATATAACGTTATAAGCTATAATGCGATACTATGTAACTATATACGTCATAACGTAATACTATAAAACGTTTCATGTTATAACGTAGCACTATATAACGTTATACCTTTTGACGTACTACTATACAACGTTATACGATATACCGTAGTACTACATAATGTTATACGTTATAATGACATACTATGTAACTATATATGTTATATCGTAGTACTATATAACGTTATACGTTATAATGTGGTACTATGTAACTATATACGTTATAACGTAATACTATAAAACGTTTCATGTTATAACGTAGTACTATATATCGTTATACCTTTTGACGTACTACTATACAACGTTATACGATATAACGTAGTACTATATAACGTTATACGTTATAACGTAATACTATAATACGTTTCATGTTATAACGTAGTACTATATAACGTTATACCTTTTGACGTACTACTATACAACGTTATACGATATAACGTAGTACTATATAACGATATACGTTACATCGTAGTACTACATAACGTTATACGTTATAATGTGATACCATGTCACTATATACGTTATAACGTAGTAATATACAACGTTATACGATATAACGTAGTACTATATAACGTTATACGTTATATCGTAGTACTATATAACGTTATACGTCATAAAGTAGTACTATATAACGTTACACGTCATAAAGTAGTACTATATAACGTTATAAGTTATAATGCGATACTATGTAACTATATACGTTATAACGTAGTACTATACAACGTTATACGATACAACGTAGTACTATATAACGTTATACGTTATATCGTAGTACTATATAACGTTATACGTCATAAAGTAGTACTCTATAACGTTATACGTTATAATGCGATACTATGTAACTATATACGTTATAACGTAATACTATAAAGCGTTTCATGTTATAACGTAGTACTATATAACGTTATACCTTTTGACGTACTACTATACAACGTTATACGATATAACGTAGTACTACATGACGTTATACGTTATAATGAGATACTATGTAACTATATATGTTATATCGTAGTACTATATAACGTTATACGTTATAATGTGATACCATGTAACTATATACGTTATAACGTAGTACTATACAACGTTATACGATACAACGTAGTACTATATAAAGTTATACGTTATAACGTAGTACTATATAAAGTTATACGTTATAGCGTAGTACTATATAACGATATACGTTATATCGTAGTACTATATAACGTTATACGTCATAAAGTAGTACTCTATAACGTTATACGTTATAATGCGATACTATGTAACTATATACGTTATAACGTAATACTATAAAGCGTTTCATGTTATAACGTAGTACTATATAACGTTATACCTTTTGACGTACTACTATACAACGTTATACGATATAACGTAGTACTACATGACGTTATACGTTATAATGAGATACTATGTAACTATATATGTTATATCGTAGTACTATATAACGTTATACGTTATAATGTGATACCATGTAACTATATACGTTATAACGTAGTACTATACAACGTTATACGATACAACGTAGTACTATATAAAGTTATACGTTATAACGTAGTACTATATAAAGTTATACGTTATAGCGTAGTACTATATAACGTTATACGTTATAACGTAGTACTATATAACGTTATGCGTCATAAAGTAGTACTATATAACGTTATAAGCTATAATGCGATACTATGTAACTATATACGTTATAACGTAATACTATACAACGTTATACGATACAACGTAGTACTATATAAAGTTATACGTTATAACGTAGTACTATATAACGTTATACGTTATAACGTAATACTATAAAACGTTTCATGTTATAACGTAGCACTATATAACGTTATACCTTTTGACGTACTACTATACAACGTTATACGATATACCGTAGTACTACATAATGTTATACGTTATAATGAGATACTATGCAACTATATATGTTATATCGTAGTACTATATAACGTTATACGTTATAATGTGGTACTAGGTAACTATATACGTTATAACGTAGTACTATATAACGCTATACGTTATAACGTAATACTATAAAACGTTTCATGTTATAACGTAGTACTATATAACGTAATACCTTATGACGTACTACTGTACAACGTTATACCTTATGACGTACTACTATACAACGTTTTACGTTATAACTTAGTACTATATAACGATATACGTTACATCGTAGTACTATATATCGTTATACGTCATAAAGTAGTACTTTTAACGTTATACGTTAGAATGCGATACTATGTAACTATATACGTTATAACGTAGTACTATATAACGTTATACGTTATAACGTAATACTATAAAACGTTTCATGTTATAACGTAGCACTATATAACGTTATACCTTTTGACGTACTACTATACAACGTTATACGATATACCGTAGTACTACATAATGTTATACGTTATAATGAGATACTATGTAACTATATATGTTATATCGTAGTACTATATAACGTTATACGTTATAACGTAGTACTATATAACGTTATACGTTATAACGTAATACTATAAAACGTTTCATGTTATAACGTAGAACTATATAATGTTATACCTTTTGACGTACTACTATACAACGTTATACGATATACCGTAGTACTACATAAAGTTATACGTTATAATGAGATACTATGTAACTATACATGTTATATCGTAGTACTATATAACGTTATACGTTATAATGTGATACTATGTAACTATATACGTTATAACGTTGTACTATATAACGTTATACGTTATAACGTAGTACTATATAACGTTATACGTTATAACGTAATACTATAAAACGTTTCATGTTATAACGTAGTACTATATATCGTTATACCTTTTGACGTACTACTATACAACGTTATACGATATAACGCAGTACTATATAACGTTATACGTTATAACGTAATACTATAAAACGTTTCGTGTTATAGCGTAGTACTATATATCGTTATACCTTTTGACGTACTACTATACAACGTTATACGATATAACGAAGTACTATATAACGTTATACGTTATAACGTAGTACTATATAACGTTATACGTTATAACGTAGTACTATATAACGTTATACGTTATAACGTAATACTATAAAGCGTTTCATGTTATAACGTAGTACTATATAACGTTATACCTTTTGACGTACTACTATACAACGTTATACGATATAACGTAGTACTATATAACGATATACGTTACATCGTAGTACTACATAACGTTATACGTAATAATGTGATACCATGTAACTATATACGTTATAACGTAGTAATATACAACGTTATACGAAATAACGTAGTACTATATAAAGTTATAAGTTATAACGTAGTACTATATAACGTTATACGTCATAACGTAGTACTATATAACGTTACACGTCATAAAGTAGTACTATATAACGTTATAAGTTATAATGCGATACTATGTAACTATATACGTTATAACTTAGTACTATACAACGATATACGATATTACGCAGTACAATATAAAGTTATACGTTATAACTTAGTACTATATAACGATATACGTTACATCGTAGTACTATATATCGTTATGCGTCAAAAAGTCGTACTTTAAACGTTATACGTTAGAATGCGATACTATGTAACTATATACGTTATAACGTAGTACTATATAACGTTATACGTTATAACGTAATACTATAAAACGTTTCATGTTATAACGTAGCACTATATAAAGTTATACCATTTGACGTACTACTGTACAACGTTATACGATATACCGTAGTACTACATAATGTTATACGTTATAATGAGATACTATGCAACTATATATGTTATATCGTAGTACTATATAACGTTATACGTTATAATGTGGTACTATGTAACTATATACGTTATAACGTAGTACTATATAACGTTATACGTTATAACGTAGTACTATATAACGTTATACGTTATAACGTAGTACTATATAACACTATACGTTATAACGTAATACTACAAAACGTTTCATGTTGTAACGTAGTACTATATATCGTTGTACCTTTTGACGTACTACTATACAACGTTATACGATATAACGTAGTACTATATAACGTTATACGTTATAACGTAATACTATAAAACGTTTCATGTTATAACGTAGTACTATATATCGTTATAACTTTTGACGTACTACTATACAACGTTATACGATATAACGTAGTACTATATAACGTTATACGTTATAACGTAGTACTATATAACGTTATCCGTTATAACGTAATACTATAAAACGTTTCATGTTATAACGTAGAACTATATAACGTTATACCCTTTGACGTACTACTATACAACGTTATACGATATACCGTAGTACTACATAATGTTATACGTTATAATGAGATACTATGTAACTATATATGTTATATCGTAGTACTATATAACGTTGTACGTTATAATGTGATACTATGTAACTATATACGTTATAACGTAGTACTATATAACGTTATACGTTATAACGTAGTACTATATAACGTTATACGTTATAACGTAGTACTATATAACGTTATACGTTATAACGTAGTACCATATAACGTTATACGTTATAACGTAATACTATAAAACGTTTCATGTTATAACGTAGTACTATATATCGTTAAACCTTTTGACGTACTACTATACAACGTTATACGATATAACGTAGTACTATATAACGTTATACGTTATAACGTAGTACTATATAACGTTATACGTCATAACGTAATACTATAAAACGTTTCATGTTATAACGTAGTACTATATAGCGTTATACCTTTTGACGTACTACTATACAACGTTATACGATATAACGTAGTACTATATAAAGTTATACGTTATAACGTAGTACTATATAACGTTATACGTTATATCGTAGTACTATATAACGTTATACGTCATAAAGTAGTACTCTATAACGTTATACGTTATAATGCGATACTATGTAACTATATACGTTATAACGTAGTACTATACAACGTTATACGATACAACGTAGTACTATATAACGTTATACGTTATGTCGTAGTACTATATAACGTTATACGTCATAAAGTAGTACTCTATAACGTTATACGTTATAACGTAGTACTATATAACGTTATACGTTATATCGTAGTACTATATAATGTAATACCTTATGACGTACTACTATACAACGTAATACCTTATGACGTACTACTATACAACGTTTTACGTTATAACGTAGTACTATATAACGTTATACGTTATAACGTAATACTATAAAGCGTTTCATGTTATAACGTAGTACTATATAACGTTATACCTTTTGACGTACTACTATACAACGTTATACGGTATAACGTAGTACTACATAACGTTATACGTTATAATGAGATACTATGTAACTATATATGTTATATCGTAGTACTATATAACGTTATACGTCATAAAGTAGTACTCTATAACGTTATACGTTATAATGCGATACTATGTAACTATATACGTTATAACGTAGTACTATACAACGTTATACGATACAACGTAGTACTATATAATGTTATACGTTATAGCGTAGTACTATATAAAGTTATACGTTATAACGTAGTACTATATAAAGTTATACGTTATAACGTAGTACTATATAACGTTATACGTTATATCGTAGTACTATATAACGTTATACGTCATAAAGTAGTACTCTATAACGTTATACGTTATAATGCGATACTATGTAACTATATACGTTATAACGTAATACTATAAAGCGTTTCATGTTATAACGTAGTACTATATAACGTTATACCTTTTGACGTACTACTATACAACGTTATACGATATAACGTAGTACTACATAACGTTATACGTTATAATGAGATACTATGTAACTATATATGTTATATCGTAGTACTATATAACGTTATACGTTATAATGTGATACTATGTAACTATGTACGTTATAACGTAGTACTATACAACGTTATACGATACAACGTAGTACTATATAAAGTTATACGTTATAACGTAGTACTATATAACGTTATACGTTATAACGTAATACGATAGAACGTTTCATGTTATAACGTAGCACTATATAACGTTATACCTTTTGACGTACTACTATACAACGTTATACGATATACCGTAGTACTACATAATGTTATACGTTATAATGAGATACTATGTAACTATATATGTTATAACGTAATACTATAAAACGTTTCATGTTATAACGTAGTACTATATAACGTAATACCTTATGACGTACTACTGTACAACGTTATACCTTATGACGTACTACTATACAACGTTTTACGTTATAAGTTAGTACTATATAACGATATACGTTACATCGTAGTACTATATAACGTTATACGTCATAAAGTAGTATTATATTACGTTATGCGTTATAATGCGATACTATGTAACTATATACGTTATAACGTAGTACTATATACCGTTATACGTTATAACGTAATACGATAAATCGTTTCATGTTATAACGTAGCACTATATAACGTTATACCTTTTGACGTACTACTATACAACGTTATACGATATACCGTAGTACTACATAATGTTATACGTTATAATGAGATACTATGTAACTATATATGTTATAACGTAATACTATAAAACGTTTCATGTTATAACGTAGTACTATATAACGTAATACCTTATGACGTACTACTGTACAACGTTATACCTTATGACGTACTACTATACAACGTTTTACGTTATAAGGTAGTACTATATAACGATATACGTTACATCGTAGTACTATATAACGTTATACGTCATAAAGTAGTACTATATTACGTTATGCGTTATAATGCGATACTATGTAACTATATACGTTATAACGTAGTACTATATACCGTTATACGTTATAACGTAATAATATAAAACGTTTCATGTTATAACGTAGCACTATATAACGTTATACCTTTTGACGTACTACTATACAACGTTATACGATACAACGTAGTACTATATAAAGTTATACGTTATAGCGTAGTACTAAATAACGTTATACGTTATAACGTAGTACTATATAACGTTATGCGTCATAAAGTAGTACTATATAACGTTATAAGCTATAATGCGATACTATGTAACTATATACGTTATAACGTAATAATATAAAACGTTTCATGTTATAACGTAGCACTATATAACGTTATACCTTTTGACGTACTACTATACAACGTTATACGATACAACGTAGTACTATATAAAGTTATACGTTATAGCGTAGTACTAAATAACGTTATACGTTATAACGTAGTACTATACAACGTTATACGTTATATCGTAGTACTATATAACGTTATACGTTATATCGTAGAACTATATAACGTTATACGTTATAACGTAGTACTATACAACGTTATACGTTATAACGTAGTACTATACAACGTTATACGTTATAACGTATTGCTATATAACGATAGACGTTATAACGTAGTACTATATAACGTTATACGTTATAACGTAGTACTATATAACGTTATACCTTATCACGCACTAGTATACAACGTTATACGTTATAACGTAGTACTATTCAACGTTATACGTTATATCGTAGTACTATATAACGTTATACGTTATAACGTAGTACTATACAACGTTATACGTTATATCGTAGTACTATATAACGTTATACGTTATAAAGCGATACTATGTAACTACATACGTTATAACGTAATAATATATAACGTTATACATTATAACGTAGTACTATACAACGTTATACGTTATAGCGTAGTAATATATAACGTTATACGTTATAACGTAGTACTATATAACGTTATATCTTATGACGCACTAGTATACAACGTTATACGTTATAACGTAGTACTATATAACGTTATACGTTATAACGTAGTACTATACAACACTATACTTTATTACGTAAAACTATACAACGTCTTACGTTATAACGTAGTACTATACAACGTTATACGTTATATCGTAGTACTATACAACGTTATACGTCATGACGTTGTACTATATAACGTCTTACGTTATAGCGTAGTACTATATACCGTTATACGTTATAAAGCGATACTATGTAACTACATACGTTATAACGTAATAATATATATCGTTATGCGTTATAACGTAGTACTATATAACGTTATACGTTATAGCGTAGTAATATATAACGTTATACGTTATAACGTAGTACTATATAACGTTATATCTCATCACGCACTAGTATACAACGTTATACGTTATAACGTAGTACTATATAACGTTATACGCTATATCGTAGTACTATATAACGTTATACATTATAACGTAGTACTATACAACGTTATACGTTATAACGTAGTACTAAATATCGTTATACGCTATATCGTAGTACTATATAACGTTATACATTATAACGTAGTACTATACAACGTTATACGTTATAGCGTAGTAATATATAACGTTATACGTTATATCGTAGTACTATATAACGTTATATCTTATCACGCACTAGTATACAACGTTATACGTTATAACGTAGTACTATACAACGTTATACGTTATAACGTAGTACTATATAACGATGGACGTTATAACGAAGTACTATATAACGTTATACGTTATAGCGTAGTAATATATAACGTTATACGTTATATCGTAGTACTATATAACGTTATACATTATAACGTAGTACTATACAACGTTATACGTTATAGCGTAGTAATACATAACGTTATACGTTACAACGTAGTACTATGTAACGTTATTTCTTATCAGGCACTAGTATACAACGATATACGTTATAACGTAGTACTATATAACGTTATACGATATATAACGTAGTACTATACAACATTATACTTTATTACGTAAAACTATACAACGTCTTACGCTATAACGTAGTACTATACAACGTTATACGTCATGACGTTGTACTATGTAACGTCTTACGTTATATCGTAGTACTATATTACGTTATACATTATAACGTAGTACTATATACCGTTATACGTTATAAAGCGATACTATGTAACTACATACGCTATAACGTAGTATTATATAACGTCTTACGTTATAGCGTAGTACTATACAGCGTTATACGTTATATCCAAGTACTATATACCATTATACGTTATAACGTAGTACTATTCAACGTTATACGTTATATCGTAGTACTATATAACGTTATACGTTATAGCGTAGTAATATATAACGTTATACGTTGTAACGTAATACTATATATCGTTATGCGTTATAACGTAGTACTATATAACGTTATACGTTATAGCGTAGTAATATATAACGTTATACGTTATAACGTAGTACTATATAACGTTGTACCTTATCACGCACTAGTATACAACGTTATACGTTATAACGTAGTACTATACAACGTTATACGTCATGACGTTGTACTATATAACGTCTTACGTTATGGCGTAGTACTATATACCGTTATACGTTATAAAGCGATACTATGTAACTACATACGCTATAACGTAGTACTATATAACGTTATACGTCATAGCGTAGTAATATATAACGTTATACGTTATAGCGTAGTAATATATAACGTTATACGTTGTAACGTAATACTATATATCGTTATGCGTTATAACGTAGTACTATATAACGTTATACGTTATAGCGTAGTACTATATAACGTTGTACCTTATCACGCACTAGTATACAACGTTATACGTTATAACGTAGTACTATACAACGTTATACGTCATGACGTTGTACTATATAACGTCTTACGTTATGGCGTAGTACTATATACCGTTATACGTTATAAAGCGATACTATGTAACTACATACGCTATAAGGTAGTACTATATAACGTTATACGTTATAACGTAATACTATATAACGTTATACATTATAACGTAGTACTATACAACGTTATACGTTATAGCGTAGTAATACATAACGTTATACGTTATAACGTAGTACTATGTAACGTTATTTCTTATCAGGCACTAGTATACAACGTTATACGTTATAACGTAGTACTACACAACGTTATACGTTATATCGTAGTACTATATAACGTTATACGTTATAACGTAGTACTATACAACATTATACGTTATTACGTAAAACTATACAACGTCTTACGTTATAACGTAGTACTATACAACGTTATACGTTATATCGTAGTACTATATAACGTTATACGTTATATCGTAGTACTATATAACGTTATACATTATAACGTAGTACTATACAACGTTATACGTTATAGCGTAGTAATACATAACGTTATACGTTATAACGTAGTACTATATAACGTTATACGTTATATCGTAGTACTATATAACGTTATACGTTATAACGTAGTTCTATACAACATTATACGTTATTACGTAAAACTATGTAACGTCTTACGTTATAGCGTAGTACTATACAGCGTTATACGTTATATCGTAGTACTATATAACGTTATACATTATAACGTAGTACTATACAACGTTATACGTTAGAGCGTAGTAATACATAACGTTATACGTTATAACGTAGTACTATATAACGTTATACGTTATATCGTAGTACTATATAACGTTATACGTTATATCGTAGTACTATATAACGTTATACGTTATATCGTAGTACTATATAACGTTATACATTATAACGTAGTACTATACAACGTTATACGTTATAGCGTAGTAATATATAACGTTATACGTTATAAAGCGATACTATGTAACTACATACGCTATAACGTAGTACTATATAACGTTATACATTATAACGTAGTACTATATACCGTTATACGTTATAAAGCGATACTATGTAACTACATACGCTATAACGTAGTACTATATAACGTTATACGTTATAATGTAGTACTATACAACATTATACGTTATTACGTAAAACTATATAACGTCTTACGTTATAGCGTAGTCCTATACAGCGTTATACGTTATATCCAAGTTCTATATACCATTATACGTTATAACGTAGTACTATTCAACGTTATACGTTATATCGTAGTACTATATAACGTTATACGTTATATCGTAGTACTATATAACGTTATACATTATAACGTAGTACTATATACCGATATACGTTATAGCGTAGTAATATATAACGTTATACGTTATAACGTAATACTATATATCGTTATGCGTTATAACGTAGTACTATACAACATTATACTTTATTACGTAAAACTATACTACGCCTTACGTTATAACGTAGTACTATACAACGTTATACGTTATATCGTAGTACTATATAACGTTATACATTATAACGTAGTACTATACAACGTTATACGTTATAGCATAGTAGTATATAACGTTATACGTTATAACGTAGTACTACACAACATTATACTTTATTACGTAAAACTATACAACGTCTTACGCTATAACGTAGTACTATACAACGTTATACGTTATATCGTAGTACTATATAACGTTATACGTTATAACGTAGTACTATATAACGTTATACGTTATAATGCGATACTATGCAACTATATACGTTATAACGTATTACTATACAACATTATACGTTATGACGTAAAACTATACAACGTCTTACGTTATAACGTAGTACTATATAACGTTATACGTTACAACGTAGTACTATATAACGTTATACGTTATAACGTAGTACTATACAACGTTATACGTTATAACGTAGTACTATATAACGTTATACATTATAACGTAGTATTATATACCGTTATACGTTATAAAGCGATACTATGTAACTACATACGCTGTAACGTAGTACTATATAACGTTATACGTTATAGCGTAGTAATATATAACGTTATACGTTTTAGCGTAGTAATATATAACGTTATACGTTATAACGTAATACTATATATCGTTATGCGTTATAACGTAGTACTATACAACATTATACTGTATTACGTAAATCTATACAACGTCTTTCGTTATAACGTAGTACTATACAGCGTTATACGTTATATCGTAGTACTATATAACGTTATACATTATAACGTAGTACTATACAACGTTATACGTTATAGCGTAGTAGTATATAACGTTATACGTTATAACGTAGTACTATATAACGTTATATCTTATCACGCACTAGTATACAACGTTATACGTTATATCGTATTACTATATAACGTTATACGTTATAATGCGATACTATGTAACTATATACGTTATAACGTATTACTATACAACATTATACGTTATGACGTAAATCTATACAACGTCTTACGTTATAACGTAGTACTATATAACGTTATACATTATAACGTAGTACTATACAACGTTATACGTTATAGCGTAGTAATATATAACGTTATACGTTATAACGTAGTACTATATAACGTTATATCTTATCACGCACTAGTATACAACGTTATACGTTATAACGTGGTACTATATAACGTTATACGTTATAACGTAGTACTATACAACATTATACTTTATTACGTAAAACTATACAACGTCTTACGTTATAACGTAGTACTATACAACGTTATACGTTATATCGTAGTACTATATAACGTTATACGTTATAACGTAGTACTATACAACATTATACTTTATTACGTAAAACTATACAACGTCTTACGTTATAACGTAGTACTATACAACGTTATACGTTATATCGAAGTACTATATAACGTTATACGTTATAACGTAGTACTATATATCGTTATATCTTATCACGCACTAGTATACAACGTTATACGTTATAACGTCGTACTATATAACGTTATACGTTATAACGTAGTACTATACAACATTATACTTTATTACGTAAAACTATACAACGTCTTACGTTATAAGGTAGTACTATACAACGTTATACGTTATATCGTAGTACTATATAACGATATACGTTATAACGTAGTACTATACAACATTATACTTTATTACGTAAAACTATACAACCTCTTACGTTATAACGTAGTACTATACAACGTTATACGTTATATCGTAGTACTATACAACGTTATACGTCATGACGTTGTACTATATAACGTCTTACGTGCTAGCGTAGTACTATATACCGTTATACGTTATAAAGCGATACTATGTAACTACATACGTTATAACGTAATACTATATATCGTTATGCGTTATAACGTAGTACTATATAACGTTATACGTTATAGCGTAGTAATATATAACGTTATACGTTATAACGTAGTACTATATAACGTTATACGTTATAATGCGATACTATGTAACTATATACGTTATAACGTATTACTATACAACATTATACGTTATGACGTAAAACTATACAACGTCTTGTTTATAACGTAGTACTATATAACGTTATACATTATAACGTAGTACTATACAACGTTATACGTTATAGCGTAGTAATATATAACGTTATACGTTATAACGTAGTACTATATAACGTTATATCTTATCACGCACTAGTATACAACGTTATACGTTATAACGTTGTACTATATAACGTTATACGTTATAACGTAGTACTATACAACATTATACTTTATTACGTAAAACTATACAACGTCTTACGTTATAACGTGGTACTATACAACGTTATACGTTATATCGTAGTACTATATAACGTTATACGTTATAACGAAGTACTATATATCGTTATGCGTTATAACGTAGTACTATACAACATTATACTTTATTACGTAAAACTATACAACGTCTTACGTTATAACGTAGTACTATACAACGTTATACGTTATATCGTAGTACTATATAACGTTATACGTTATAACGTAATACTATACAACATTATACTTTATTACGTAAAACTATACAACGTCTTACGTTATAACGTAGTACTATACAACATTATACTTTATTACGTAAAACTATACAACGTCTTACGTTATAACGTAGTACTATACAACGTTATACGTTATATCGTAGTACTATATAACGTTATACGTTATAACGAAGTACTATATATCGTTATGCGTTATAACGTAGTACTATACAACATTATACTTTATTACGTAAAACTATACAACGTCTTACGTTATAACGTAGTACTATACAACGTTATACGTTATATCGTAGTACTATATAACGTTATACGTTATAACGTAATACTATACAACATTATACTTTATTACGTAAAACTATACAACGTCTTACGTTATAACGTAGTACTATACAACATTATACTTTATTACGTAAAACTATACAACGTCTTACGTTATAACGTAGTACTATACAACGTTATACGTTATATCGTAGTACTATATAACGTTATACGTTATAACGTAGTACTATATAACGTTATACGTTATAATGCGATACTATGTAACTATATACGTTATATCGTATTACTATACAACATTATACGTTATGACGTAAAACTATACAACGTCTTACGTTATAACGTAGTACTATATAACGTTATACGTTACAACGTAGTACTATATAACGTTATACGTTATAACGTAGTACTATACAGCGTTATACGTTATAACGTAGTACTATATAACGTTATACCTTATCACGCTCTAGTATACAACGTTATACGCTATAACGTACTACTATATAACGTTATACGTTATAACGTAGTACTATACAACGTTATACGTCATGACGTAGTACTATATAACGTCTTACGTTATAGCGTAGTACTATATACCGTTATACGTTATAAAGCGATACTATGTAACTACATACGCTAAAACGTAGTACTATATAACGTTATACGTTATAGCGTAGTAATATATAACGTTATACGTTATAACGTAGTACTATATAACGTTATATCTTATCACGCACTAGTATACAACGTTATACGTTATAACGTGGTACTATATAACGTTATACGTTATAACGTAGTACTGTATAACGTTATACGTTATAACGTAGTACTATACAACATTATACTTTATTACGTAAAACTATACAACGTCTTACGTCATAACGTAGTACTATACAACGTTATACGTTACATCGTAGTACTATACAACGTTATACGTCATGACGTTGTACTATATAACGTCTTACGTTATAGCGTAGTACTATATACCGTTATACGTTATAAAGCGATACTATGTAACTACATACGTTATAACGTAATACTATATATCGTTATGCGTTATTACGTAGTACTATAAAACGTTATACGTTATAGCGTAGTACTATATAACGTTATACGTTATAACGTAGTACTATACAACATTATACTTTATTACGTAAAACTATACAACGTCTTACGTTATAACGTAGTACTATACAACGTCATACGTCATAACGTAGTACTATACCGTTATACGTTATAAAGCGATACTATGTAACTACATACGTTATAACATAATACTATATAACGTTATACGTTATAACGTAGTACTATACAACGTTATACGTTATAATGCGATACTATGTAACTATATACGTTATAACGTAATACCATATGACGTCTTACGTTATAACGTAGTACTATACAACATTATACTGTATTACGTAAATCTATACAACGTCTTACGTTATAACGTAGTACTATACAGCGTTATACGTTATATCGTAGTACTATATAACGTTATACATTATAACGTAGTACTATACAACGTTATACGTTATAGCGTAGTAGTATATAACGTTATACGTTATAACGTAGTACTATATAACGTTATATCTTATCACGCACTAGTATACATCGTTATACGTTATAACGTATTACTATATAACGTTATACGTTATAATGCGATACTATGTAACTATATACGCTGTAACGTAGTACTATATAACGGTATACGTTATAGCGTAGTAATATATAACGTTATACGTTTTAGCGTAGTAATATATAACGTTATACGTTATAACGTAATACTATATATCGTTATGCGTTATAACGTAGTACTATACAACATTATACTGTATTACGTAAATCTATACAACGTCTTACGTTATAACGTAGTACTATACAGCGTTATACGTTATATCGTAGTACTATATAACGTTATACATTATAACGTAGTACTATACAACGTTATACGTTATATCGTAGTACTATACAACGTTATACGTCATGACGTTGTACTATATAACGTCTTACGTTATAGCGTAGTACTATATACCGTTATACGTTATAAAGCGATACTATGTAACTACATACGTTATAACGTAATACTATATATCGTTATGCGTTATAACGTAGTACTATAAAACGTTATACGTTATAGCGTAGTACTATATAACGTTATACGTTATAACGTAGTACTATACAACGTTATACGTTATAATGCGATACTATGTAACTATATACGTTATAACGTAATACCATATGACGTCTTACGTTATAACGTAGTACTATACAACATTATACGTTATAACGTAGTACTATATAACGTTATACATTATAACGTAGTATTATATACCGTTATACGTTATAAAGCGATACTATGTAACTACATACGCTGTAACGTAGTACTATATAACGTTATACGTTATAGCGTAGTAATATATAACGTTATACGTTTTAGCGTAGTAATATATAACGTTATACGTTATAACGTAATACTATATATCGTTATGCGTTATAACGTAGTACTATACAACATTATACTGTATTACGTAAATCTATACAACGTCTTACGTTATAACGTAGTACTATACAGCGTTATACGTTATATCGTAGTACTATATAACGTTATACATTATAACGTAGTACTATACAACGTTATACGTTATATCGTAGTACTATACAACGTTATACGTCATGACGTTGTACTATATAACGTCTTACGTTATAGCGTAGTACTATATACCGTTATACGTTATAAAGCGATACTATGTAACTACATACGTTATAACGTAATACTATATATCGTTATGCGTTATAACGTAGTACTATAAAACGTTATACGTTATAGCGTAGTACTATATAACGTTATACGTTATAACGTAGTACTATACAACATTATACTTTATTACGTAAAACTATACAACGTCTTACGTTATATCGTAGTACTATACAACGTCATACGTCATAACGTAGTACTATACCGTTATACGTTATAAAGCGATACTATGTAACTACATACGTTATAACGTAATACTACATAACGTTATACGTTATAACGTAGTACTATACAACGTTATACGTTATAATGCGATACTATGTAACTATATACGTTATAACGTAATACCATATGACGTCTTACGTTATAACGTAGTACTATACAACATTATACGTTATAACGTAGTACTATATAACGTTATACATTATAACGTAGTATTATATACCGTTATACGTTATAAAGCGATACTATGTAACTACATACGCTGTAACGTAGTACTATATAACGTTATACGTTATAGCGTAGTAATATATAACGTTATACGTTTTAGCGTAGTAATATATAACGTTATACGTTATAACGTAATACTATATATCGTTATGCGTTATAACGTAGTACTATACAACATTATACTGTATTACGTAAATCTATACAACGTCTTACGTTATAACGTAGTACTATACAGCGTTATACGTTATATCGTAGTACTATATAACGTTATACATTATAACGTAGTACTATACAACGTTATACGTTATAGCGTAGTAGTATATAACGTTATACGTTACAACGTAGTACTATATAACGTTATACGTTATAACGTAGTACTATACAACGTTATACGTTATAACGTAGTACTATATAACGTTATACATTATAACGTAGTATTATATACCGTTATACGTTATAAAGCGATACTATGTAACTACATACGCTGTAACGTAGTACTATATAACGTTATACGTTATAGCGTAGTAATATATAACGTTATACGTTTTAGCGTAGTAATATATAACGTTATACGTTATAACGTAATACTATATATCGTTATGCGTTATAACGTAGTACTATACAACATTATACTGTATTACGTAAATCTATACAACGTCTTACGTTATAACGTAGTACTATACAGCGTTATACGTTATATCGTAGTACTATATAACGTTATACATTATAACGTAGTACTATACAACGTAATACGTTATAGCGTAGTAGTATATAACGTTATACGTTATAACGTAGTACTATATAACGTTATATCATATCACGCACTAGTATACAACGTTATACGTTATAACGTATTACTATATAACGTTATACGTTATAATGCGATACTATGTAACTATATACGTTATAACGTATTACTATACAACATTATACGTTATGACGTAAATCTATACAACGTCTTACGTTATAACGTAGTACTATATAACGTTATACATTATAACGTAGTACTATACAACGTTATACGTTATAGCGTAGTAATATATAACGTTATACGTTATAACGTAGTACTATATAACGTTATATCTTATCACGCACTAGTATACAACGTTATACGTTATAACGTGGTACTATATAACGTTATACGTTATAACGTAGTACTATACAACATTATACTTTATTACGTAAAACTATACAACGTCTTACTATATAACGTAGTACTATACAACGTTATACGTTATATCGTAGTACTATATAACGTTATACGTTATAACGTAGTACTATACAACATTATACTTTATTACGTAAAACTATACAACGTCTTACGTTATAACGTAGTACTATACAACGTTATACGTTATATCGAAGTACTATATAACGTTATACGTTATAACGTAGTACTATATATCGTTATATCTTATCACGCACTAGTATACAACGTTATACGTTATAACGTCGTACTATATAACGTTATACGTTATAACGTAGTACTATACAACATTATACTTTATTACGTAAAACTATACAACGTCTTACGTTATAAGGTAGTACTATACAACGTTATACGTTATATCGTAGTACTATATAACGGTATACGTTATAACGTAGTACTATACAACATTATACTTTATTACGTAAAACTATACAACCTCTTACGTTATAACGTAGTACTATACAACGTTATACGTTATATCGTAGTACTATACAACGTTATACGTCATGACGTTGTACTATATAACGTCTTACGTGCTAGCGTAGTACTATATACCGTTATACGTTATAAAGCGATACTATGTAACTACATACGTTATAACGTAATACTATATATCGTTATGCGTTATAACGTAGTACTATATAACGTTATACGTTATAGCGTAGTAATATATAACGTTATACGTTATAACGTAGTACTATATAACGTTATACGTTATAATGCGATACTATGTAACTATATACGTTATAACGTATTACTATACAACATTATACGTTATGACGTAAAACTATACAACGTCTTGTTTATAACGTAGTACTATATAACGTTATACATTATAACGTAGTACTATACAACGTTATACGTTATAGCGTAGTAATATATAACGTTATACGTTATAACGTAGTACTATATAACGTTATATCTTATCACGCACTAGTATACAACGTTATACGTTATAACGTTGTACTATATAACGTTATACGTTATAACGTTGTACTATATAACGTTATACGTTATAACGTAGTACTATACAACATGATACTTTATTACGTAAAACTATACAACGTCTTACGTTATAACGTAGTACTATACAACGTTATACGTTATATCGTAGTACTATATAACGTTATACGTTATAACGTAGTACTATATAACGTTATACGTTATAATGCGATACTATGTAACTATATACGTTATATCGTATTACTATACAACATTATACGTTATGACGTAAAACTATACAACGTCTTACGTTATAACGTAGTACTATATAACGTTATACGTTACAACGTAGTACTATATAACGTTATACGTTATAACGTAGTACTATACAGCGTTATACGTTATAACGTAGTACTATATAACGTTATACCTTATCACGCTCTAGTATACAACGTTATACGCTATAACGTACTACTATATAACGTTATACGTTATAACGTAGTACTATACAACGTTATACGTCATGACGTAGTACTATATAACGTCTTACGTTATAGCGTAGTACTATATACCGTTATACGTTATAAAGCGATACTATGTAACTACATACGCTAAAACGTAGTACTATATAACGTTATACGTTATAGCGTAGTAATATATAACGTTATACGTTATAACGTAGTACTATATAACGTTATATCTTATCACGCACTAGTATACAACGTTATACGTTATAACGTGGTACTATATAACGTTATACGTTATAACGTAGTACTGTATAACGTTATACGTTATAACGTAGTACTATACAACATTATACTTTATTACGTAAAACTATACAACGTCTTACGTCATAACGTAGTACTATACAACGTTATACGTTATATCGTAGTACTATACAACGTTATACGTCATGACGTTGTACTATATAACGTCTTACGTTATAGCGTAGTACTATATACCGTTATACGTTATAAAGCGATACTATGTAACTACATACGTTATAACGTAATACTATATATCGTTATGCGTTATTACGTAGTACTATAAAACGTTATACGTTATAGCGTAGTACTATATAACGTTATACGTTATAACGTAGTACTATACAACATTATACTTTATTACGTAAAACTATACAACGTCTTACGTTATAACGTAGTACTATACAACGTCATACGTCATAACGTAGTACTATACCGTTATACGTTATAAAGCGATACTATGTAACTACATACGTTATAACATAATACTATATAACGTTATACGTTATAACGTAGTACTATACAACGTTATACGTTATAATGCGATACTATGTAACTATATACGTTATAACGTAATACCATATGACGTCTTACGTTATAACGTAGTACTATACAACATTATACTGTATTACGTAAATCTATACAACGTCTTACGTTATAACGTAGTACTATACAGCGTTATACGTTATATCGTAGTACTATATAACGTTATACATTATAACGTAGTACTATACAACGTTATACGTTATAGCGTAGTAGTATATAACGTTATACGTTATAACGTAGTACTATATAACGTTATATCTTATCACGCACTAGTATACATCGTTATACGTTATAACGTATTACTATATAACGTTATACGTTATAATGCGATACTATGTAACTATATACGCTGTAACGTAGTACTATATAACGGTATACGTTATAGCGTAGTAATATATAACGTTATACGTTTTAGCGTAGTAATATATAACGTTATACGTTATAACGTAATACTATATATCGTTATGCGTTATAACGTAGTACTATACAACATTATACTGTATTACGTAAATCTATACAACGTCTTACGTTATAGCGTAGTACTATATAACGTTATACGTTATAACGTAGTACTATACAACGTTATACGTTATATCGTAGTACTATACAACGTTATACGTCATGACGTTGTACTATATAACGTCTTACGTTATAGCGTAGTACTATATACCGTTATACGTTATAAAGCGATACTATGTAACTACATACGTTATAACGTAATACTATATATCGTTATGCGTTATAACGTAGTACTATAAAACGTTATACGTTATAGCGTAGTACTATATAACGTTATACGTTATAACGTAGTACTATACAACGTTATACGTTATAATGCGATACTATGTAACTATATACGTTATAACGTAATACCATATGACGTCTTACGTTATAACGTAGTACTATACAACATTATACGTTATAACGTAGTACTATATAACGTTATACATTATAACGTAGTATTATATACCGTTATACGTTATAAAGCGATACTATGTAACTACATACGCTGTAACGTAGTACTATATAACGTTATACGTTATAGCGTAGTAATATATAACGTTATACGTTTTAGCGTAGTAATATATAACGTTATACGTTATAACGTAATACTATATATCGTTATGCGTTATAACGTAGTACTATACAACATTATACTGTATTACGTAAATCTATACAACGTCTTACGTTATAACGTAGTACTATACAGCGTTATACGTTATATCGTAGTACTATATAACGTTATACATTATAACGTAGTACTATACAACGTTATACGTTATATCGTAGTACTATACAACGTTATACGTCATGACGTTGTACTATATAACGTCTTACGTTATAGCGTAGTACTATATACCGTTATACGTTATAAAGCGATACTATGTAACTACATACGTTATAACGTAATACTATATATCGTTATGCGTTATAACGTAGTACTATAAAACGTTATACGTTATAGCGTAGTACTATATAACGTTATACGTTATAACGTAGTACTATACAACATTATACTTTATTACGTAAAACTATACAACGTCTTACGTTATATCGTAGTACTATACAACGTCATACGTCATAACGTAGTACTATACCGTTATACGTTATAAAGCGATACTATGTAACTACATACGTTATAACGTAATACTATATAACGTTATACGTTATAACGTAGTACTATACAACGTTATACGTTATAATGCGATACTATGTAACTATATACGTTATAACGTAATACCATATGACGTCTTACGTTATAACGTAGTACTATACAACATTATACGTTATAACGTAGTACTATATAACGTTATACATTATAACGTAGTATTATATACCGTTATACGTTATAAAGCGATACTATGTAACTACATACGCTGTAACGTAGTACTATATAACGTTATACGTTATAGCGTAGTAATATATAACGTTATACGTTTTAGCGTAGTAATATATAACGTTATACGTTATAACGTAATACTATATATCGTTATGCGTTATAACGTAGTACTATACAACATTATACTGTATTACGTAAATCTATACAACGTCTTACGTTATAACGTAGTACTATACAGCGTTATACGTTATATCGTAGTACTATATAACGTTATACATTATAACGTAGTACTATACAACGTTATACGTTATAGCGTAGTAGTATATAACGTTATACGTTACAACGTAGTACTATATAACGTTATACGTTATAACGTAGTACTATACAACGTTATACGTTATAACGTAGTACTATATAACGTTATACATTATAACGTAGTATTATATACCGTTATACGTTATAAAGCGATACTATGTAACTACATACGCTGTAACGTAGTACTATATAACGTTATACGTTATAGCGTAGTAATATATAACGTTATACGTTTTAGCGTAGTAATATATAACGTTATACGTTATAACGTAATACTATATATCGTTATGCGTTATAACGTAGTACTATACAACATTATACTGTATTACGTAAATCTATACAACGTCTTACGTTATAACGTAGTACTATACAGCGTTATACGTTATATCGTAGTACTATATAACGTTATACATTATAACGTAGTACTATACAACGTAATACGTTATAGCGTAGTAGTATATAACGTTATACGTTATAACGTAGTACTATATAACGTTATATCTTATCACGCACTAGTATACAACGTTATACGTTATAACGTATTACTATATAACGTTATACGTTATAATGCGATACTATGTAACTATATACGTTATAACGTATTACTATACAACATTATACGTTATGACGTAAATCTATACAACGTCTTACGTTATAACGTAGTACTATATAACGTTATACATTATAACGTAGTACTATACAACGTTATACGTTATAGCGTAGTAATATATAACGTTATACGTTATAACGTAGTACTATATAACGTTATATCTTATCACGCACTAGTATACAACGTTATACGTTATAACGTGGTACTATATAACGTTATACGTTATAACGTAGTACTATACAACATTATACTTTATTACGTAAAACTATACAACGTCTTACTATATAACGTAGTACTATACAACGTTATACGTTATATCGTAGTACTATATAACGTTATACGTTATAACGTAGTACTATACAACATTATACTTTATTACGTAAAACTATACAACGTCTTACGTTATAACATAGTACTATACAACGTTATACGTTATATCGAAGTACTATATAACGTTATACGTTATAACGTAGTACTATATATCGTTATATCTTATCACGCACTAGTATACAACGTTATACGTTATAACGTCGTACTATATAACGTTATACGTTATAACGTAGTACTATACAACATTATACTTTATTACGTAAAACTATACAACGTCTTACGTTATAAGGTAGTACTATACAACGTTATACGTTATATCGTAGTACTATATAACGGTATACGTTATAACGTAGTACTATACAACATTATACTTTATTACGTAAAACTATACAACCTCTTACGTTATAACGTAGTACTATACAACGTTATACGTTATATCGTAGTACTATACAACGTTATACGTCATGACGTTGTACTATATAACGTCTTACGTGCTAGCGTAGTACTATATACCGTTATACGTTATAAAGCGATACTATGTAACTACATACGTTATAACGTAATACTATATATCGTTATGCGTTATAACGTAGTACTATATAACGTTATACGTTATAGCGTAGTAATATATAACGTTATACGTTATAACGTAGTACTATATAACGTTATACGTTATAATGCGATACTATGTAACTATATACGTTATAACGTATTACTATACAACATTATACGTTATGACGTAAAACTATACAACGTCTTGTTTATAACGTAGTACTATATAACGTTATACATTATAACGTAGTACTATACAACGTTATACGTTATAGCGTAGTAATATATAACGTTATACGTTATAACGTAGTACTATATAACGTTATATCTTATCACGCACTAGTATACAACGTTATACGTTATAACGTTGTACTATATAACGTTATACGTTATAACGTAGTACTATACAACATGATACTTTATTACGTAAAACTATACAACGTCTTACGTTATAACGTAGTACTATACAACGTTATACGTTATATCGTAGTACTATATAACGTTATACGTTATAACGAAGTACTATATATCGTTATGCGTTATAACGTAGTACTATACAACATTATACTTTATTACGTAAAACTATACAACGTCTTACGTTATAACGTAGTACTATACAACGTTATACGTTATATCGTAGTACTATATAACGTTATACGTTATAACGTAATACTATACAACATTATACTTTATTACGTAAAACTATACAACGTCTTACGTTATAACGTAGTACTATACAACATTATACTTTATTACGATAAACTATACAACGTCTTACGTTATAACGTAGTACTATACAACGTTATACGTTATATCGTAGTACTATATAACGTTATACGTTATAACGTAGTACTATATAACGTTATACGTTATAATGCGATACTATGTAACTATATACGTTATATCGTATTACTATACAACATTATACGTTATGACGTAAAACTATACAACGTCTTACGTTATAACGTAGTACTATATAACGTTAAACGTTACAACGTAGTACTATATAACGTTATACGTTATAACGTAGTACTATACAGCGTTATACGTTATAACGTAGTACTATATAACGTTATACCTTATCACGCTCTAGTATACAACGTTATACGCTATAACGTACTACTATATAACGTTATACGTTATAACGTAGTACTATACAACGTTATACGTCATGACGTAGTACTATATAACGTCTTACGTTATAGCGTAGTACTATATAACGTTATACATTATAACGTAGTACTATACAACGTTATACGTTATAGCGTAGTAATATGTAACGTTATACGTTATAACGTAGTACTATATAACGTTATATCTTATCACGCACTAGTATACAACGTTATACGTTATAACGTGGTACTATATAACGTTATACGTTATAACGTAGTACTATACAACATTATACTTTATTACGTAAAACTATACAACGTCTTACGTTATAACGTAGTACTATACAACGTTATACGTTATATCGTAGTACTATATAACGTTATACGTTATAACGTAGTACTATACAACCTTATACTTTATTACGTAAAACTATACAACGTCTTACGTTATAACGTAGTACTATACAACGTTATACGTTATATCGAAGTACTATATAACGTTATACGTTATAACGTAGTACTATATATCGTTATATCTTATCACGCACTACTATACAACGTTATACGTTATAACGTGGTACTATATAACGTTATACGTTATAACTTAGTACTATACAACATTATACTTTATTACGTAAAACTATACAACCTCTTACGTTATAACGTAGTACTATACAACGTTATACGTTATATCGTAGTACTATACAACGTTATACGTCATGACGTTGTACTATATAACGTCTTACGTTATAGCGTAGTACTATATACCGTTATACGTTATAAAGCGATACTATGTAACTACATACGTTATAACGTAATACTATATATCGTTATGCGTTATAACGTAGTACTATATAACGTTATACGTTATAGCGTAGTAATATATAACGTTATATCTTATCACGCACTAGTATACAACGTTATACGTTATAACGTGGTACTATATAACGTTATACGTTATAACGTAGTACTATACAACATTATACTTTATTACGTAAAACTATACATCGTCTTACGTTATAACGTAGTACTATACAACGTTATACGTTATATCGTAGTACTATATAACGTTATACGTTATAACGTAGTTCTCTACAACATTATACGTTATTACGTAAAACTATGTAACGTCTTACGTTATAGCGTAGTACTATACAGCGTTATACGTTATATCGTAGTACTATATAACGTTATACATTATAACGTAGTACTATACAACGTTATACGTTAGAGCGTAGTAATACATAACGTTATACGTTATAACGTAGTACTATATAACGTTATACGTTATATCGTAGTACTATATAACGTTATACGTTATATCGTAGTACTATATAACGTTATACGTTATAACGTAGTACTATACAACGTTATACGTTATATCGTAGTACTATATAACGTTATACGTTATATCGTAGTACTATATAACGTTATACATTATAACGTAGTACTATATACCGTTATACGTTATAGCGTAGTAATATATAACGTTATACGTTATAACGTAATACTATATATCGTTATGCGTTATAACGTAGTACTATACAACATTATACTTTATTACGTAAAACTATACTACGTCTTACGTTATAACGTAGTACTATTCAACGTTATACGTTATATCGTAGTACTATATAACGTTATACGTTATATCGTAGTACTATACTACGTCTTACGTTATAACGTAGTACTATACAACGTTATACGTTATATCGTAGTACTATATAACGTTATACATTATAACGTAGTACTATACAACGTTATACGTTATAGCATAGTAGTATATAACGTTATACGTTATAACGTAGTACTATATAACGTTATATCTTATCACGCACTAGTATACAACGTTATACGTTATAACGTAGTACTATATAACGTTATACGATATAACGTAGTACTATACAACATTATACTTTATTACGTAAAACTATACAACGTCTTACGTTATAGCGTAGTAATATATAACGTTATACGTTATAACGTAGTACTATATAACGTTATATCTTATCACGCACTAGTATACAACGTTATACGTTATAACGTGGTACTATATAACGTTATACGTTAGAATGCGATACTATGTAACTATATACGTTATAACGTATTACTATACAACATTATACGTTATGACGTAAATCTATACAACGTCTTACGTTATAACGTAGTACTATATAACGTTATACATTATAACGTAGTACTATACAACGTTATACGTTATAGCGTAGTAATATATAACGTTATACGTTATAACGTAGTACTATATAACGTTATATCTTATCACGCACTAGTATACAACGTTATACGTTATAACGTGGTACTATATAACGTTATACGTTATAACGTAGTACTATACAACATTATACTTTATTACGTAAAACTATACAACGTCTTACGTTATAACGTAGTACTATACAACGTTATACGTTATATCGTAGTACTATATAACGTTATACGTTATAACGTAGTACTATACAACCTTATACTTTATTACGTAAAACTATACAACGTCTTACGTTATAACGTAGTACTATACAACGTTATACGTTATATCGAAGTACTATATAACGTTATACGTTATAACGTAGTACTATATATCGTTATATCTTATCACGCACTAGTATACAACGTTATACGTTATAACGTGGTACTATATAACGTTATACGTTATAACGTAGTACTATACAACATTATACTTTATTACGTAAAACTATACAACCTCTTACGTTATAACGTAGTACTATACAACGTTATACGTTATATCGAAGTACTATATAACGTTATACGTTATAACGTAGTACTATATATCGTTATATCTTATCACGCACTAGTATACAACGTTATACGTTATATCGTAGTACTATACAACGTTATACGTCATGACGTTGTACTATATAACGTCTTACGTTATAGCGTAGTACTATATACCGTTATACGTTATAAAGCGATACTATGTAACTACATACGTTATAACGTAATACTATATATCGTTATGCGTTATAACGTAGTACTATATAACGTTATACGTTATAGCGTAGTAATATATAACGTTATACGTTATAACGTAGTACTATATAACGTTATACGTTATAATGCGATACTATGTAACTATATACGTTATAACGTATTACTATACAACATTATACGTTATGACGTAAAACTATACAACGTCTTACGTTATAACGTAGTACTATATAACGTTATACATTATAACGTAGTACTATACAACGTTATACGTTATAGCGTAGTAATATATAACGTTATACGTTATAACGTAGTACTATATAACGTTATATCTTATCACGCACTAGTATACAACGTTATACGTTATAACGTGGTACTATATAACGTTATACGTTATAACGTAGTACTATACAACATTATACTTTATTACGTAAAACTATACAACGTCTTACGTTATAACGTAGTACTATACAACGTTATACGTTATATCGTAGTACTATATAACGTTATACGTTATAACGAAGTACTATATATCGTTATGCGTTATAACGTAGTACTATACAACATTATACTTTATTACGTAAAACTATACAACGTCTTACGTTATAACGTAGTACTATACAACGTTATACGTTATATCGTAGTACTATATAACGTTATACGTTATAACGTAATACTATACAACATTATACTTTATTACGTAAAACTATACCACGTCTTACGTTATAACGTAGTACTATACAACATTATACTTTATTACGTAAAACTATACAACGTCTTACGTTATAACGTAGTACTATACAACGTTATACGTTATATCGAAGTACTATATAACGTTATACGTTATAACGTAGTACTATATATCGTTATATCTTATCACGCACTAGTATACAACGTTATACGTTATAACGTGGTACTATATAACGTTATACGTTATAACGTAGTACTATACAACATTATACTTTATTACGTAAAACTATACAACGTCTTACGTTATAACGTAGTACTATACAACGTTATACGTTATATCGTAGTACTATATAACGTTATACGTTATAACGTAGTACTATACAACATTATACTTTAGTACGTAAAACTATACAACGTCTTACGTTATATCGTAGTACTATATAACGTTATACGTTATATCGTAGTACTATATAACGTTATACATTATAACGTAGTACTATACAACGTTATACGTTATAGCGTAGTAATATATAACGTTATACGTTATAACGTAGTACTATATAACGTTATACGTTATAACGTAATACTATATATCGTTATGCGTTATAACGTAGTACTATACAACATTATACTGTATTACGTAAATCTATACAACGTCTTACGTTATAACGTAGTACTATACAACGTTATACGTTATATCGTAGTACTATATAACGTTATACATTATAACGTAGTACTATACAACGTTATACGTTATAGCGTAGTAGTATATAACGTTATACGTTATAACGTAGTACTATATAACGTTATATCTTATCACGCACTAGTATACAACGTTATACGTTATAACGTAGTACTATATAACGTTATACGTTAGAATGCGATACTATGTAACTATATACGTTATAACGTATTACTATACAACATTATACGTTATGACGTAAATCTATACAACGTCTTACGTTATAACGTAGTACTATATAACGTTATACATTATAACGTAGTACTATACAACGTTATACGTTATAGCGTAGTAATATGTAACGTTATACGTTATAACGTAGTACTATATAACGTTATATCTTATCACGCACTAGTATACAACGTTATACGTTATAACGTGGTACTATATAACGTTATACGTTATAACGTAGTACTATACAACATTATACTTTATTACGTAAAACTATACAACGTCTTACGTTATAACGTAGTACTATACAACGTTATACGTTATATCGTAGTACTATATAACGTTATACGTTATAACGTAGTACTATACAACCTTATACTTTATTACGTAAAACTATACAACGTCTTACGTTATAACGTAGTACTATACAACGTTATACGTTATATCGAAGTACTATATAACGTTATACGTTATAACGTAGTACTATATATCGTTATATCTTATCACGCACTACTATACAACGTTATACGTTATAACGTGGTACTATATAACGTTATACGTTATAACGTAGTACTATACAACATTATACTTTATTACGTAAAACTATACAACCTCTTACGTTATAACGTAGTACTATACAACGTTATACGTTATATCGTAGTACTATACAACGTTATACGTCATGACGTTGTACTATATAACGTCTTACGTTATAGCGTAGTACTATATACCGTTATACGTTATAAAGCGATACTATGTAACTACATACGTTATAACGTAATACTATATATCGTTATGCGTTATAACGTAGTACTATATAACGTTATACGTTATAGCGTAGTAATATATAACGTTATACGTTATAACGTAGTACTATATAACGTTATACGTTATAATGCGATACTATGTAACTATATACGTTATAACGTATTACTATACAACATTATACGTTATGACGTAAAACTATACAACGTCTTACGTTATAACGTAGTACTATATAACGTTATACATTATAACGTAGTACTATACAACGTTATACGTTATAGCGTAGTAATATATAACGTTATACGTTATAACGTAGTACTATATAACGTTATATCTTATCACGCACTAGTATACAACGTTATACGTTATAACGTGGTACTATATAACGTTATACGTTATAACGTAGTACTATACAACATTATACTTTATTACGTAAAACTATACATCGTCTTACGTTATAACGTAATGCTATACAACGTTATACGTTATATCGTAGTACTATATAACGTTATACGTTATAACGAAGTACTATATATCGTTATGCGTTATAACGTAGTACTATACAACATTATACTTTATTACGTAAAACTATACAACGTCTTACGTTATAACGTAGTACTATACAACGTTATACGTTATATCGTAGTACTATATAACGTTATACGTTATAACGTAATACTATACAACATTATACTTTATTACGTAAAACTATACAACGTCTTACGTTATAACGTAGTACTATACAACATTATACTTTATTACGTAAAACTATACAACGTCTTACGTTATAACGTGGTACTATACAACGTTATACGTTATATCGAAGTACTATATAACGTTATACGTTATAACGTAGTACTATATATCGTTATATCTTATCACGCACTAGTATACAACGTTACGTTATAACGTGGTACTATATAACGTTATACGTTATAACGTAGTACTATACAACATTATACTTTATTACGTAAAACTATACAACGTCTTACGTTATAACGTAGTACTATACAACGTTATACGTTATATCGTAGTACTATATAACGTTATACGTTATAACGTAGTACTATATAACGTTATACGTTATAATGCGATACTATGTAACTATATACGTTATATCGTATTACTATACAACATTATACGTTATGACGTAAAACTATACAACGTCTTACGTTATAACGTAGTACTATATAACGTTATACGTTACAACGTAGTACTATATAACGTTATACGTTATAACGTAGTACTATACAGCGTTATACGTTATAACGTAGTACTATATAACGTTATACCTTATCACGCTCTAGTATACAACGTTATACGCTATAACGTACTACTATATAACGTTATACGTTATAACGTAGTACTATACAACGTTATACGTCATGACGTAGTACTATATAACGTCTTACGTTATAGCGTAGTACTATATACCGTTATACGTTATAAAGCGATACTATGTAACTACATACGCTAAAACGTAGTACTATATAACGTTATACGTTATAGCGTAGTAATATATAACGTTATACGTTATAACGTAGTACTATATAACGTTATATCTTATCACGCACTAGTATACAACGTTATACGTTATAACGTGGTACTATATAACGTTATACGTTATAACGTAGTACTATACAACATTATACTTTATTACGTAAAACTATACAACGTCTTACGTCATAACGTAGTACTATACAACGTTATACGTTATATCGTAGTACTATACAACGTTATACGTCATGACGTTGTACTATATAACGTCTTACGTTATAGCGTAGTACTATATACCGTTATACGTTATAAAGCGATACTATGTAACTACATACGTTATAACGTAATACTATATATCGTTATGCGTTATAACGTAGTACTATAAAACGTTATACGTTATAGCGTAGTACTATATAACGTTATACGTTATAACGTAGTACTATACAACATTATACTTTATTACGTAAAACTATACAACGTCTTACGTTATAACGTAGTACTATACAACGTCATACGTCATAACGTAATACTATACCGTTATACGTTATAAAGCGATACTATGTAACTACATACGTTATAACGTAATACTATATAACGTTATACGTTATAACGTAGTACTATACAACGTTATACGTTATAATGCGATACTATGTAACTATATACGTTATAACGTAATACCATATGACGTCTTACGTTATAACGTAGTACTATACAACATTATACGTTATAACGTTAAACTATATAACGTCTTACGTTATAACGTAGCACTATATAACGTTATACGTTATAAAGTAGTACTATATAACGTTATAAGTTATAATGCGATACTATGTAACTATATACGCTATAACGTAATACCATATGACTTGTTACGTTATAACGTTGTACTATACAACGCTATACGCTATAACGTAGTACTATATAACGTTATACGTTATAACGTAGTACTATACAACGTCATACGTCATAACGTAATACTATACCGTTATACGTTATAAAGCGATACTATGTAACTACATACGTTATAACGTAATACTATATAACGTTATACGTTATAACGTAATACTATACAACATTATACGCTATTACGTAAAACTATATAACGTCTTACGTTATAACGTAACACTATATAACGTTATACGTTATAACGTAGTACTATATAACGTTATACGTTATAATGCGATACTATGTAACTATATACGTTATAACGTAATACTATATATCGTTATGCGTTATAACGTAGTACTATAAAACGTTATACGTTATAGCGTAGTACTATATAACGTTATACGTTATAACGTAGTACTATATAACGTTATACGTTATATCGTAGTACTATATAACGTTATACGTTATAACGTAGTTCTATACAACATTATACGTTATTACGTAAAACTATGTAACGTCTTACGTTATAGCGTAGTACTATACAGCGTTATACGTTATATCGTAGTACTATATAACGTTATACATTATAACGTAGTACTATACAACGTTATACGTTAGAGCGTAGTAATACATAACGTTATACGTTATAACGTAGTACTATATAACGTTATACGTTATATCGTAGTACTATATAACGTTATACGTTATATCGTAGTACTATATAACGTTATACGTTATATCGTAGTACTATATAACGTTATACGTTATAACGTAGTACTATACAACGTTATACGTTATATCGTAGTACTATATAACGTTATACGTTATATCGTAGTACTATATAACGTTATACATTATAACGTAGTACTATATACCGTTATACGTTATAGCGTAGTAATATATAACGTTATACGTTATAACGTAATACTATATATCGTTATGCGTTATAACGTAGTACTATACAACATTATACTTTATTACGTAAAACTATACTACGTCTTACGTTATAACGTAGTACTATTCAACGTTATACGTTATATCGTAGTACTATATAACGTTATACGTTATATCGTAGTACTATACTACGTCTTACGTTATAACGTAGTACTATACAACGTTATACGTTATATCGTAGTACTATATAACGTTATACATTATAACGTAGTACTATACAACGTTATACGTTATAGCGTAGTAGTATATAACGTTATACGTTATAACGTAGTACTATATAACGTTATATCTTATCACGCACTAGTATACAACGTTATACGTTATAACGTAGTACTATATAACGTTATACGTTAGAATGCGATACTATGTAACTATATACGTTATAACGTATTACTATACAACATTATACGTTATGACGTAAATCTATACAACGTCTTACGTTATAACGTAGTACTATATAACGTTATACATTATAACGTAGTACTATACAACGTTATACGTTATAGCGTAGTAATATATAACGTTATACGTTATAACGTAGTACTATATAACGTTATATCTTATCACGCACTAGTATACAACGTTATACGTTATAACGTGGTACTATATAACGTTATACGTTATAACGTAGTACTATACAACATTATACTTTATTACGTAAAACTATACAACGTCTTACGTTATAACGTAGTACTATACAACGTTATACGTTATATCGTAGTACTATATAACGTTATACGTTATAACGAAGTACTATATATCGTTATGCGTTATAACGTAGTACTATACAACATTATACTTTATTACGTAAAACTATACAACGTCTTACGTTATAACGTAGTACTATACAACGTTATACGTTATATCGTAGTACTATATAACGTTATACATTATAACGTAGTACTATACAACGTTATACGTTATAGCGTAGTAATATATAACGTTATACGTTATAACGTAGTACTATATAACGTTATACGTTATAATGCGATACTATGTAACTATATACGTTATAACGTATTACTATACAACATTATACGTTATGACGTAAAACTATACAACGTCTTACGTTATAACGTAGTACTATATAACGTTATACATTATAACGTAGTACTATACAACGTTATACGTTATAGCGTAGTAATATATAACGTTATACGTTATAACGTAGTACTATATAACGTTATATCTTATCACGCACTAGTATACAACGTTATACGTTATAACGTGGTACTATATAACGTTATACGTTATAACGTGGTACTATATAACGTTATACGTTATAACGTAGTACTATACAACATTATACTTTATTACGTAAAACTATACAACGTCTTACGTTATAACGTAGTACTATACAACGTTATACGTTATATCGTAGTACTATATAACGTTATACGTTATAACGTAGTACTATACAACATTATACGTTAGTACGTAAAACTATACAACGTCTTACGTTATATCGTAGTACTATATAACGTTATACGTTATATCGCAGTACTATATAACGTTATACATTATAACGTAGTACTATACAACGTTATACGTTATAGCGTAGTAATATATAACGTTATACGTTATAACGTAGTACTATATAACGTTATATCTTATCACGCACTAGTATACAACGTTATACGTTATAACGTGGTACTATATAACGTTATACGTTATAACGTAGTACTATACAACATTATACTTTATTACGTAAAACTATACAACGTCTTACGTTATAACGTAGTACTATACAACGTTATACGTTATAACGTAGTACTATATAACGTTATATCTTATCACGCACTAGTATACAACGTTATACGTTATAACGTGGTACTATATAACGTTATACGTTATAACGTAGTACTATACAACATTATACTTTATTACGTAAAACTATACAACGTCTTACGTTATAACGTAGTACTATATAACGTTATACGTTACAACGTAGTACTATATAACGTTATACGTTATAACGTAGTACTATACAGCGTTATACGTTATAACGTAGTACTATATAACGTTATACCTTATCACGCTCTGGTATACAACGTTATACGCTATAACGTAGTACTATATAACGTTATACGTTATAACGTAGTACTATACAACGTTATACGTTATAACGTAGTACTATATAACGTTATACCTTATCACGCTCTAGTATACAACGTTATACGCTATAACGTAGTACTATATAACGTTATACGTTATAGCGTAGTAATATATAACGTTATACGTTATAACGTAGTACTATATAACGTTATATCTTATCACGCACTAGTATACAACGTTATACGTTATAACGTGGTACTATATAACGTTATACGTTATAACGTAGTACTGTATAACGTTATACGTTATAACGTAGTACTATACAACATTATACTTTATTACGTAAAACTATACAACGTCTTACGTCATAACGTAGTACTATACAACGTTATACGTTATATCGTAGTACTATACAACGTTATACGTCATGACGTTGTACTATATAACGTCTTACGTTATAGCGTAGTACTACATACCGTTATACGTTATAAAGCGATACTATGTAACTGCATACGTTATAACGTAATACTATATATCGTTATGCGTTATAACGTAGTACTATAAAACGTTATACGATATAGCGTAGTACTATATAACGTTATACGTTATAACGTAGTACTATACAACATTATACGTTATGACGTAAAACTATTCAACGTCTTACGTTATAACGTAGTACTATATAACGTTATACGTTACAACGTAGTACTATATAACGTTATACGTTATAACGTAGTACTATACAACGTTATACGTTATAACGTAGTACTATACAACATTATACGTTATAACGTAAAACTATATAACGTCTTACGTTATAACGTAGCACTATATGACGTTATACGTTATAACGTAGTACTATATAACGTTATACGTTATAGTGCGATGCTATGTAACTATATACGTTATAACGTAATACTATATGACGTCTTACGTTATAACGTTGTACTATACAACGTTATACGCTATAACGTAGTACTATATAACGTTATACGTTATAACGTAGTACTATACAACGTCATACGTCATAACGTAGTACTATACCGTTATACGTTATAAAGCGATACTATGTAACTACATACGTTATAACGTAATACTATATAACGTTATACGTTATAACGTAATACAATACAACATTATACGTTATAACGTAAAACTATATAACGTCTTACGTTATAACGTAGCACTATATAACGTTATACGTTATAACGTAGTACTATATAACGTTATACGTTATAATGCGATACTATGTAACTATATACGTTATAACGTAATACTATATGACTTGTTACGTTATAACGTTGTACTATACAACGTTATACGCTATAACGTAGTACTATATAACGTTATACGTTATAAAGTAGTACTATACCACGTTATACGTCATGACGTAGTACTATATAACGTCTTACGTTATAGCGTAGTACTATATACCGTTATACGTTATAAAGCGATACTATGTAACTACATACGTTATAACGTAATACTATACATCGTTATGCGTTATAACGTAGTACTATATAACGTTATACGTTACAACGTAGTACTATATAACGTTATACGTTATAACGTAGTACTATACACGTTATAACGTAGTACTATACAACGTTATACGTTATAACGTAGTACTATATAACGTCTTACGTTATAGCGTAGTACTATATACCGTTATACGTTATAAAGCGATACTATGTAACTACATACATTATAACGTAATACTATATATCGTTATGCGTTATAACGTAGTACTATATAACGTTATACGTTACAACGTAGTACTATATAACGTTATACGTTATAGCGTAGTAATATATAACGTTATACGTTATAACGTAGTACTATATAACGTTATACCTTATCACGCACTAGAATACAACGTTATACGTTATAACGTAGTACTATACAACGTTATACGTCATGACGTTGTACTATATAACGTCTTACGTTATAGCGTAGTACTATATACCGTTATACGTTATATCGTAGTACTATATAACGTTATATCTTATCACGCACTAGTATACAACGATATACATTATAACGTAGTACTATATAACGTTATACGTTATAACGGAGTACTATACAACATTATACTTTATTACGTAAAACTATACAACGTCTTACGTTATAACGTAGTACTATACAACGTTATACGTTATATCGTAGTATTATATAACGTTATACGTTATAACGTAATACTATACAACGTTATACGTTATATCGTAGTACTATATAACGTTATACGTTATATCGTAGTACTATATAACGTTATACATTATAACGTAGTACTATACAACGTTATACGCTATAGCGTAGTAATATATAACGTTATACGTTATAACGTAGTACTATATAACGTTATATCTTATCACGCACTAGTATACAACGATATACGTTATAACGTAGTACTATATAACGCTATACGTTATAACGGAATACTATACAACATTATACTTTATTACGTAAAACTATACAACGTCTTACGTTATAACGTAGTACTATACAACGTTATACTTTATATCGTAGTACTATATAACGTTATACGTTATAACGTAGTACTATACAACATTATACGTTATTACGTAAAACTATATAACGTCTTACGTTAAAACGTAGCACTATATAACGTTATACGTTATAACGTATTACTATATAACGTTATACGTTATAATGCGATACTATGTAACTATATACGTTATAACGTAATACTATATGACTTGTTACGTTATAACGTTGTACTATACAACGTTATACGCTATAACATAGTACTATATAACGTTATACGTTATAACGTAGTACTATACCACGTTATACGTCATGACGTAGTACTATATAACGTCTTACGTTATAGCGTAGTACTATATACCGTTATACGTTATAAAGCGATACTATGTAACTACATACGTTATAACGCAATACTATATATCGTTATGCGTTATAACGTAGTACTATATAACGTTATACGTTATAGCGTAGTAATATATAACGTTATACGTTATAACGTAGTACTATACAACGTTATACCTTATCACGCACTAGTATACAACGTTATACGTTATAACGTAGTACTATACAACGTTATACGTTATATCGTAGTACTATATAACGATATACGTTATAACGTAGTACTATACAACATTATACGTTATTACGTAAAACTATATAATGTCTTACGTTATAACGTAGCACTGTATAACGTTATACGTTATAGCGTAGTAATATATATCGTTATGCGTTATAACGTAGTACTATATAACGTTATATCTTATCACGCACTAGTATACAACGATATACGTTATAACGTAGTACTATATAACGTTATACGTTATAACGGAGTACTATACAACATTATACTTTATTACGTAAAACTATACAACGTCTTACGTTATAACGTAGTACTATACAACGTTATACGTTATATCGTAGTACTATATAACGTTATACATTATAACGTAATACTATACAACGTTATACGTTATATCGTAGTACTATATAACGTTATACGTTATATCGTAGTACTATATAACGTTATACATTATAACGTAGTACTATACAACGTTATACGTTATAGCGTAGTAATATATAACGTTATACGTTATAACGTAGTACTATATAACGTTATATCTTATCACGCAATAGTATACAACGATATACGTTATAACGTAGTACTATATAACGTTATACGTTATAACGGAGTACTATACAACATTATACTTTATTACGTAAAACTATACAACGTCTTACGTTATATTGTAGTACTATACAACGTTATACGTTATATCGTAGTACTATATAACGTTATACGTTATAACGTAGTACTATACAACATTACACGTTATTACGTAAAACTATATAACGTTATACGTTATAACGTAGTACTATACCACGTTATACGTCATGACGTAGTACTATATAACATCTTACGTTATAGCGTAGTACTATATACCGTTATACGTTATAAAGCGATACTATGTAACTACATACGTTATAACGTAGTACTATATAACGTTATGCGTTATAACGTAGTACTATATAACGTTATACCTTATCACGCACTAGTATACAACGTTATACGTTATAACGTAGTACTATACAACGTTATACGTTATATCGTAGTACTATATAACGATATACGTTATAACGTAGTACTATACAACATTATACGTTATTACGTAAAACTATATAACGTCTTACGTTAAAACGTAGCACTATATAACGTTATACGTTATAACGTAGTACTATATAACGTTATACGTTATAATGCGATACTATGTAACTATATACGTTATAACGTAATACTATATGACCTGTTACGTTATAACGTTGTACTATACAACGTTATACGCTATAACATAGTACTATACAACGTTATACGTTATAACGTAGTACTATACAACGTTATACGTTATATCGTAGTACTATATAACGATATACGTTATAACGTAGTACTATACAACATTATACGTTATTACGTAAAACTATATAATGTCTTACGTTATAACGTAGCACTGTATAACGTTATACGTTATAGCGTAGTAATATATATCGTTATGCGTTATAACGTAGTACTATATAACGTTATATCTTATCACGCACTAGTATACAACGATATACGTTATAACGTAGTACTATATAACGTTATACGTTATAACGGAGTACTATACAACATTATACTTTATTACGTAAAACTATACAACGTCTTACGTTATAACGTAGTACTATACAACGTTATACGTTATATCGTAGTACTATATAACGTTATACATTATAACGTAATACTATACAACGTTATACGTTATATCGTAGTACTATATAACGTTATACGTTATATCGTAGTACTATATAACGTTATACATTATAACGTAGTACTATACAACGTTATACGTTATAGCGTAATAATATATAACGTTATACGTTATAACGTAGTACTATATAACGTTATATCTTATCACGCAATAGTATACAACGATATACGTTATAACGTAGTACTATATAACGTTATACGTTATAACGGAGTACTATACAACATTATACTTTATTACGTAAAACTATACAACGTCTTACGTTATAACGTAGTACTATACAACGTTATACGTTATATCGTAGTACTATATAACGTTATACGTTATAACGTAGTACTATACAACATTACACGTTATTACGTAAAACTATATAACGTTATACGTTATAACGTAGTACTATACCACGTTATACGTCATGACGTAGTACTATATAACGTCTTACGTTATAGCGTAGTACTATATACCGTTATACGTTATAAAGCGATACTATGTAACTACATACGTTATAACTTAATACTATATATCGTTATGCGTTATAACGTAGTACTATATAACGTTATGCGTTATAACGTAGTACTATATAACGTTATACGTTATAGCGTAGTAATATATAACGTTATACGTTATAACGTAGTACTATATAACGTTATACCTTATCACGCACTAGTATACAACGTTATACGTTATAACGTAGTACTATACAACGTTATACGTTATATCGTAGTACTATATAACGATATACGTTATAACGTATTACTATACAACATTATACGTTATTACGTAAAACTATATAACGTCTTACGTTATAACGTAGCACTGTATAACGTTATACGTTATAGCGTAGTAATATATATCGTTATGCGTTATAACGTAGTACTATATAACGTTATATCTTATCACGCACTAGTATACATCGATATACGTTATAACGTAGTACTATATAACGTTATACGTCATGACGTAGTACTATATAACGTTATACGTTATAACGTAGTACTATACAACGTTATACGTTATATCGTAGTACTATATAACGTCTTACGTTATAACATAGCACTATATAACGTTATACGTTATAACGTAGTACTATAACACGTTATACGTTATGACGTAGTACTATACAACGATATACGTTATATCGTAGTACTATATAACGTTATACGTTATAATGCGATACTATGTAACTATATACGTTATAACGTAATACTATATGACTTGTTACGTTATAACGTTGTACTATACAACGTTATACGTCATGACGTTGTACTATATAACGTCTTACGTTATAGCGTAGTACTATATACCGTTATACGTTATAATGCGATACTATGTAACTATATACGTTATAACGTAGTACTATATAACGTTATACGTCATGACGTAGTACTATATAACGTTATACGTTATAACGTAGTACTATACAACGTTATACGTTATATCGTAGTACTATATAACGTTATACGTTATAACGTAGTACTATACAACATTATACGTTATTACGTAAAACTATATAACGTCTTACATTATAACGTAGCACTATATAACGTTATACGTTATAACGTAGTACTATATAACGTTATACGTTATAACGTAGTACTATACAACGTTATACGTTATATCGTAGTACTATATAACGTCTTACGTTAAAACATAGCACTATATAACGTTATACGTTATAACGTAGTACTATACAACGTCTTACGTTATAACGTAGTACTATATAACGTTATACGTTACAACGTAGTACTATATAACGTTATACGTTATAACGTAGTACTATACAACGTTATACGTTATAACGTAGTACTATACAACGTTATACGTTATAGCGTAGTAATATATAACGTTATACGTTATAACGTAGTACTATATAACGTTATATCTTATCACGCACTAGTATACAACGTTATACGTTATAACGTGGTACTATGTAACTATATACGTTATAACGTATTACTATACAACATTATACGTTATAACGTAGTACTATACAACATTATACGTTATAACGTTAAACTATATAACGTCTTACGTTATAACGTAGCACTATATAACGTTATACGTTATAATGCGATACTATGTAACTATATACGTTATAACGTAATACCATATGACTTGTTACGTTATAACGTTGTACTATACAACGTTATACGCTATAACGTAGTACTATATAACGTTATACGTTATAACGTAGTACTATACAACGTCATACGTCATAACGTAGTACTATACCGTTATACGTTATAAAGCGATACTATGTAACTACATACGTTATAACGTAATACTATATAACGTTATACGTTATAACGTAATACTATACAACATTATACGTTATAACGTAAAACTATATAACGTCTTACGTTATAACGTAGCACTATATAACGTTATACGTTATAACGTAGTACTATATAACGTTATACGTTATAATGCGATACTATGTAACTACATACGTTATAACGTAATACTATATATCGTTATGCGTTATAACGTAGTACTATATAACGTTATACGTTACAACGTAGTACTATATAACGTTATATCTTATCACGCACTAGTATACAACGATATACGTTATAACGTAGTACTATATAACGTTATACGTTATAACGGAATACTATACAACATTATACTTTATTACGTAAAACTATACAACGTCTTACGTTATAACGTAGTACTATACAACGTTATACGTTATAACGTAATACTATACCACGTTATACGTTATGACGTAGTACTATATAACGTCTTTCGTTATAGCGTAGTACTATATACCGTTATACGTTATAAAGCGATACTATGTAACTACATAGGTTATAACGTAATACTATACAACGTTATACGTTATATCGTAGTACTATGTAACGTTATACATTATAACGTAGTACTATACAACGTTATACGTTATAGCGTAGTAATATATAACGTTATACGTTATAGCGTAGTAATATATAACGTTATACGTTATAACGTAGTACTATATAACGTTATATCTTATCACGCACTAGTATACAACGATATACGTTATAACGTAGTACTATATAACGTTATACGTTATAACGGAATACTATACAACATTATACTTTATTACGTAAAACTATACAACGTCTTACGTTATAACGTAGTACTATACAACGTTATACTTTATATCGTAGTACTATATAACGTTATACGTTATAAGGAAGTACTATACAACGTTATACGTCATGACGTAGTACTATATAACGTCTTACGTTATAGCGTAGTACTATATACCGTTATACGTTATAAAGCGATACTATGTAACTACATACGTTATAACGTAATACTATATAACGTTATACGTTATAACGTAGTACTATACAACGTTATACGTTATAATGCGATACTATGTAACTATATACGTTATAACGTAATACCATATGACGTCTTACGTTATAACGTAGTACTATACAACGTCATACGTCATAACGTAGTACTATACCGTTATACGTTATAAAGCGATACTATGTAACTACATACGTTATTACGTAATACTATATATCGTTATGCGTTATAACGTAGTACTACATAACGTTATACGTTATAGCGTAGTAATATATATCGTTATACGTTATATCGTAGTACTATATAACGTTATACGTTATAACGTAATACTATAACACGTTATACGTTATGACGTAGTACTATATAACGTCTTTCGTTATAGCGTAGTACTATATACCGTTATACGTTATAAAGCGATACTATGTAACTACATAGGTTATAACGTAATACTATACAACGTTATACGTTATATCGTAGTACTATATAACGTTATACATTATAACGTAGTACTATACAGCGTTATACGTTATAGCGTAGTAATATATAACGTTATACGTTATAGCGTAGTAATATATAACGTTATACGTTATAACGTAGTACTATATAACGTTATATCTTATCACGCACTAGTATACAACGATATACGTTATAACGTAGTACTATATAACGTTATACGTTATAACGGAATACTATACAACATTATACTTTATTACGTAAAACTATACAACGTCTTACGTTATAACGTAGTACTATACAACGTTATACTTTATATCGTAGTACTATATAACGTTATACGTTATAACGTAGTACTATACCACGTTATACGTCATGACGTAGTACTATATAACGTCTTACGTTATAGCGTAGTACTATATACCGTTATACGTTATAAAGCGACACTATGTATCTACATACGTTATAACGTAATACTATATATCGTTATGCGTTATAACGTAGTACTATACAACATTATACGTTATTACGTAAAACTATATAACGTCTTACGTTAAAACGTAGCACTATATAACGTTATACGTTATAACGTAGTACTATATAACGTTATACGTTATAATGCGATACTATGTAACTATATACGTTATAACGTAATACTATATGACTTGTTACGTTATAACGTTGTACTATACAACGTTATACGCTATAACATAGTACTATATAACGTTATACGTTATAACGTAGTACTATACCACGTTATACGTCATGACGTAGTACTATATAACGTTATACCTTATCACGCACTAGTATACAACGTTATACGTTATAACGTAGTACTATACAACGTTATACGTTATATTGTAGTACTATATAACGATATACGTTATAACGTAGTACTATACAACATTATACGTTATTACGTAAAACTATATAATGTCTTACGTTATAACGTAGCACTGTATAACGTTATACGTTATAGCGTAGTAATATATATCGATATGCGTTATATCGTAGTACTATATAACGTTATATCTTATCACGCACTAGTATACAACGATATACATTATAACGTAGTACTATATAACGTTATACGTTATAACGGAGTACTATACAACATTATACTTTATTACGTAGAACTATACAACGTCTTACGTTATAACGTAGTACTATACAACGTTATACGTTATATCGTAGTATTATATAACGTTATACGTTATAACGTAATACTATACAACGTTATACGTTATATCGTAGTACTATATAACACTATACGTTATATCGTAGTACTATATAACGTTATACATTATAACGTAGTACTATACAACGTTATACGTTATAGCGTAGTAATATATAACGTTATACGTTATAACGTAGTACTATATAACGTTATATCTTATCAAGCACTAGTATACAACGATATACGTTATAACGTAGTACTATATAACGTTATACGTTATAACGGAATACTATACAACATTATACTTTATTACGTAAAACTATACAACGTCTTACGTTATAACGTAGTACTATACAACGTTATACTTTATATCGTAGTACTATATAACGTTATACGTTATAACGTAGTACTATACAACATTATACGTTATTACGTAAAACTATATAACGTCTTACGTTAAAACGTAGCACTATATAACGTTATACGTTATAACGTTGTACTATATAACGTTATACGTTATAATGCGATACTATGTAACTATATACGTTTTAACGTAATACTATATGACTTGTTACGTTATAACGTTGTACTATACAACGTTATACGCTATAACATAGTACTATATAACGTTATACGTTATAACGTAGTACTATACCACGTTATACGTCATGACGTAGTACTATATAACGTCTTACGTTATAGCGTAGTACTATATACCGTTATACGTTATAAAGCGATACTATGTAACTACATACGTTATAACGTAATACTATATATCGTTATGCGTTATAACGTAGTACTATATAACGTTATACGTTATAGCGTAGTAATATATAACGTTATACGTTATAACGTAGTACTATATAACGTTATACCTTATCACGCACTAGTATACAACGTTATACGTTATATCGTAGTACTATATAACGATATACGTTATAACGTATTACTATACAACATTATACGTTATTACGTAAAACTATATAACGTCTTACGTTATAACGTAGCACTGTATAACGTTATACGTTATAGCGTAGTAATATATATCGTTATACGTTATAACGTAGTACTATACAAGGATATACGTTATATCGTAGTACTATATAACGTTATACGTTATAATGCGATACTATGTAACTATATACGTTATAACGTAATACTATATGACTTGTTACGTTATAACGTTGTACTATACAACGTTATACGTCATGACGTTGTACTATATAACGTCTTACGTTATAGCGTAGTACTATATACCGTTATACGTTATAATGCGATACTATGCAACTATATACGTTAAAACGTAGTACTATATAACGTTATACGTCATGACGTAGTACTATATAACGTTATACGTTATAACGTAGTACTATACAACGTTATACGTTATATCGTAGTACTATATAACGTTATACGTTATAACGTAGTACTATACAACATTATACGTTATTACGTAAAACTATATAACGTCTTACATTATAACGTAGCACTATATAACGTTATACGTTATAACGTAGTACTATATAACGTTATACGTTATAACGTAGTACTATACAACGTTATACGTTATATCGTAGTACTATATAACGTCTTACGTTATAACATAGCACTATATAACGTTATACGTTATAACGTAGTACTATACAACGTCTTACGTTATAACGTAGTACTATATAACGTTATACGTTACAACGTAGTACTATATAACGTTATACGTTATAACGTAGTACTATACAACGTTATACGTTATAACGTAGTACTATACAACGTTATACGTTATAGCGTAGTAATATATAACGTTATACGTTATAACGTAGTACTATATAACGTTATATCTTATCACGCACTAGTATACAACGTTATACGTTATAACGTGGTACTATGTAACTATATACGTTATAACGTATTACTATACAACATTATACGTTATAACGTAGTACTATACAACATTATACGTTATAACGTTAAACTATATAACGTCTTACGTTATAACGTAGCACTATATAACGTTATACGTTATAATGCGATACTATGTAACTATATACGTTATAACGTAATACCATATGACTTGTTACGTTATAACGTAGTACTATACAACGTCATACGTCATAACGTAGTACTATACCGTTATACGTTATAAAGCGATACTATGTAACTACATACGTTATAACGTAATACTATATAACGTTATACGTTATAACGTAATACTATACAACATTATACGTTATAACGTAAAACTATATAACGTCTTACGTTATAACGTAGCACTATATAACGTTATACGTTATAACGTAGTACTATATAACGTTATACGTTATAATGCGATACTATGTAACTACATACGTTATAACGTAATACTATATATCGTTATGCGTTATAACGTAGTACTATATAACGTTATACGTTACAACGTAGTACTATATAACGTTATATCTTATCACGCACTAGTATACAACGATATACGTTATAACGTAGTACTATATAACGTTATACGTTATAACGGAATACTATACAACATTATACTTTATTACGTAAAACTATACAACGTCTTACGTTATAACGTAGTACTATACAACGTTATACGTTATAACGTAATACTATACCACGTTATACGTTATGACGTAGTACTATATAACGTCTTTCGTTATAGCGTAGTACTATATACCGTTATACGTTATAAAGCGATACTATGTAACTACATAGGTTATAACGTAATACTATACAACGTTATACGTTATATCGTAGTACTATGTAACGTTATACATTATAACGTAGTACTATACAACGTTATACGTTATAGCGTAGTAATATATAACGTTATACGTTATAGCGTAGTAATATATAACGTTATACGTTATAACGTAGTACTATATAACGTTATATCTTATCACGCACTAGTATACAACGATATACGTTATAACGTAGTACTATATAACGTTATACGTTATAACGGAATACTATACAACATTATACTTTATTACGTAAAACTATACAACGTCTTACGTTATAACGTAGTACTATACAACGTTATACGTTATAACGTAATACTATACCACGTTATACGTTATGACGTAGTACTATATAACGTCTTACGTTATAGCGTAGTACTATATACCGTTATACGTTATAAAGCGATACTATGTAACTACATACGTTATAACGTAATACTATATATCGTTATGCGTTATAACGTAGTACTATATAACGTTATACGTTATAGCGTAGTAATATATAACGTTATACGTTATAACGTAGTACTATATAACGTTATACCTTATCACGCACTAGTATACAACGTTATACGTTATATCGTAGTACTATATAACGATATACGTTATAACGTATTACTATACAACATTATACGTTATTACGTAAAACTATATAACGTCTTACGTTATAACGTAGCACTGAATAACGTTATACGTTATAGCGTAGTAATATATATCGTTATACGTTATAACGTAGTACTATACAACGATATACGTTATATCGTAGTACTATATAACGTTATACGTTATAATGCGATACTATGTAACTATATACGTTATAACGTAATACTATATGACTTGTTACGTTATAACGTTGTACTATACAACGTTATACGTCATGACGTTGTACTATATAACGTCTTACGTTATAGCGTAGTACTATATACCGTTATACGTTATAATGCGATACTATGTAACTATATACGTTATAACGTAGTACTATATAACGTTATACGTCATGACGTAGTACTATATAACGTTATACGTTATAACGTAGTACTATACAACGTTATACGTTATATCGTAGTACTATATAACGTTATACGTTATAACGTAGTACTATACAACATTATACGTTATTACGTAAAACTATATAACGTCTTACATTATAACGTAGCACTATATAACGTTATACGTTATAACGTAGTACTATATAACGTTATACGTTATAACGTAGTACTATACAACGTTATACGTTATATCGTAGTACTATATAACGTCTTACGTTATAACATAGCACTATATAACGTTATACGTTATAACGTAGTACTATACAACGTCTTACGTTATAACGTAGTACTATATAACGTTATACGTTACAACGTAGTACTATATAACGTTATACGTTATAACGTAGTACTATACAACGTTATACGTTATAACGTAGTACTATACAACGTTATACGTTATAGCGTAGTAATATATAACGTTATACGTTATAACGTAGTACTATATAACGTTATATCTTATCACGCACTAGTATACAACGTTATACGTTATAACGTGGTACTATGTAACTATATACGTTATAACGTATTACTATACAACATTATACGTTATAACGTAGTACTATACAACATTATACGTTATAACGTTAAACTATATAACGTCTTACGTTATAACGTAGCACTATATAACGTTATACGTTATAATGCGATACTATGTAACTATATACGTTATAACGTAATACCATATGACTTGTTACGTTATAACGTTGTACTATACAACGTTATACGCTATAACGTAGTACTATATAACGTTATACGTTATAACGTAGTACTATACAACGTCATACGTCATAACGTAGTACTATACCGTTATACTTTATAAAGCGATACTATGTAACTACATACGTTATAACGTAATACTATATAACGTTATACGTTATAACGTAATACTGTACAACATTATACGTTATAACGTAAAACTATATAACGTCTTACGTTATAACGTAGCACTATATAACGTTATACGTTATAACGTAGTACTATATAACGTTATACGTTATAATGCGATACTATGTAACTACATACGTTATAACGTAATACTATATATCGTTATGCGTTATAACGTAGTACTATATAACGTTATACGTTACAACGTAGTACTATATAACGTTATATCTTATCACGCACTAGTATACAACGATATACGTTATAACGTAGTACTATATAACGTTATACGTTATAACGGAATACTATACAACATTATACTTTATTACGTAAAACTATACAACGTCTTACGTTATAACGTAGTACTATACAACGTTATACGTTATAACGTAATACTATACCACGTTATACGTTATGACGTAGTACTATATAACGTCTTTCGTTATAGCGTAGTACTATATACCGTTATACGTTATAAAGCGATACTATGTAACTACATAGGTTATAACGTAATACTATACAACGTTATACGTTATATCGTAGTACTATGTAACGTTATACATTATAACGTAGTACTATACAACGTTATACGTTATAGCGTAGTAATATATAACGTTATACGTTATAGCGTAGTAATATATAACGTTATACGTTATAACGTAGTACTATATAACGTTATATCTTATCACGCACTAGTATACAACGATATACGTTATAACGTAGTACTATATAACGTTATACGTTATAACGGAATACTATACAACATTATACTTTATTACGTAAAACTATACAACGTCTTACGTTATAACGTAGTACTATACAACGTTATACTTTATATCGTAGTACTATATAACGTTATACGTTATAAGGTAGTACTATACAACGTTATACGTCATGACGTAGTACTATATAACGTCTTACGTTATAGCGTAGTACTATATACCGTTATACGTTATAAAGCGATACTATGTAACTACATACGTTATAACGTAATACTATATAACGTTATACGTTATAACGTAGTACTATACAACGTTATACGTTATAATGCGATACTATGTAACTATATACGTTATAACGTAATACCATATGACGTCTTACGTTATAACGTAGTACTATACAACGTCATACGTCATAACGTAGTACTATACCGTTATACGTTATAAAGCGATACTATGTAACTACATACGTTATTACGTAATACTATATATCGTTATGCGTTATAACGTAGTACTACATAACGTTATACGTTATAGCGTAGTAATATATATCGTTATACGTTATATCGTAGTACTATATAACGTTATACGTTATAACGTAATACTATACCACGTTATACGTTATGACGTAGTACTATATAACGTCTTTCGTTATAGCGTAGTACTATATACCGTTATACGTTATAAAGCGATACTATGTAACTACATAGGTTATAACGTAATACTATACAACGTTATACGTTATATCGTAGTACTATATAACGTTATACATTATAACGTAGTACTATACAGCGTTATACGTTATAGCGTAGTAATATATAACGTTATACGTTATAGCGTAGTAATATATAACGTTATACGTTATAACGTAGTACTATATAACGTTATATCTTATCACGCACTAGTATACAACGATATACGTTATAACGTAGTACTATATAACGTTATACGTTATAACGGAATACTATACAACATTATACTTTATTACGTAAAACTATACAACGTCTTACGTTATAACGTAGTACTATACAACGTTATACTTTATATCGTAGTACTATATAACGTTATACGTTATAACGTAGTACTATACCACGTTATACGTCATGACGTAGTACTATATAACGTCTTACGTTATAGCGTAGTACTATATACCGTTATACGTTATAAAGCGACACTATGTATCTACATACGTTATAACGTAATACTATATATCGTTATGCGTTATAACGTAGTACTATACAACATTATACGTTATTACGTAAAACTATATAACGTCTTACGTTAAAACGTAGCACTATATAACGTTATACGTTATAACGTAGTACTATATAACGTTATACGTTATAATGCGATACTATGTAACTATATACGTTATAACGTAATACTATATGACTTGTTACGTTATAACGTTGTACTATACAACGTTATACGCTATAACATAGTACTATATAACGTTATACGTTATAACGTAGTACTATACCACGTTATACGTCATGACGTAGTACTATATAACGTTATACCTTATCACGCACTAGTATACAACGTTATACGTTATAACGTAGTACTATACAACGTTATACGTTATATTGTAGTACTATATAACGATATACGTTATAACGTAGTACTATACAACATTATACGTTATTACGTAAAACTATATAATGTCTTACGTTATAACGTAGCACTGTATAACGTTATACGTTATAGCGTAGTAATATATATCGATATGCGTTATATCGTAGTACTATATAACGTTATATCTTATCACGCACTAGTATACAACGATATACATTATAACGTAGTACTATATAACGTTATACGTTATAACGGAGTACTATACAACATTATACTTTATTACGTAGAACTATACAACGTCTTACGTTATAACGTAGTACTATACAACGTTATACGTTATATCGTAGTATTATATAACGTTATACGTTATAACGTAATACTATACAACGTTATACGTTATATCGTAGTACTATATAACGCTATACGTTATATCGTAGTACTATATAACGTTATACATTATAACGTAGTACTATACAACGTTATACGTTATAGCGTAGTAATATATAACGTTATACGTTATAACGTAGTACTATATAACGTTATATCTTATCAAGCACTAGTATACAACGATATACGTTATAACGTAGTACTATATAACGTTATACGTTATAACGGAATACTATACAACATTATACTTTATTACGTAAAACTATACAACGTCTTACGTTATAACGTAGTACTATACAACGTTATACTTTATATCGTAGTACTATATAACGTTATACGTTATAACGTAGTACTATACAACATTATACGTTATTACGTAAAACTATATAACGTCTTACGTTAAACCGTAGCACTATATAACGTTATACGTTATAACGTTGTACTATATAACGTTATACGTTATAATGCGATACTATGTAACTATATACGTTTTAACGTAATACTATATGACTTGTTACGTTATAACGTTGTACTATACAACGTTATACGCTATAACATAGTACTATATAACGTTATACGTTATAACGTAGTACTATACCACGTTATACGTCATGACGTAGTACTATATAACGTCTTAAGTTATAGCGTAGTACTATATACCGTTATACGTTATAAAGCGATACTATGTAACTACATACGTTATAACGTAATACTATATATCGTTATGCGTTATAACGTAGTACTATATAACGTTATACGTTATAGCGTAGTAATATATAACGTTATACGTTATAACGTAGTACTATATAACGTTATACCTTATCACGCACTAGTATACAACGATATACGTTATAACGTAGTACTATATAACGTTATACGTTATAACGGAGTACTATACAACATTATACTTTATTACGTAAAACTATACAACGTCTTACGTTATAACGTAGTACTATACAACGTTATACGTTATATCGTAGTATTATATAACGTTATACGTTATAACGTAATACTATACAACGTCATACGTCATAACGTAGTACTATACCGTTATACGTTATAAAGCGATACTATGTAACTACATACGTTATAACGTAATACTATATATCGTTATGCGTTATAACGTAGTACTATATAACGTTATACGTTATAGCGTAGTAATATATAACGTTATACGTTATAACGTAGTACTATATAACGTTATACCTTATCACGCACTAGTATACAACGTTATACGTTATAACGTAGTACTATACTACGTTATACGCTATAACGTAGTACTATATAACGTTATACGTTATAAGGTAGTACTATACAACGTTATACGTCATGACGTAGTACTATATAACGTCTTACGTTATAGCGTAGTACTATATACCGTTATACGTTATAAAGCGATACTATGTAACTACATACGTTATAACGTAATACTATATAACGTTATACGTTATAACGTAGTACTATACAACGTTATACGTTATAATGCGATACTATGTAACTATATACGTTATAACGTAATACCATATGACGTCTTACGTTATAACGTAGTACTATACAACGTTATACGCTATAACGTAGTACTATATAACGTTATACGTTATAACGTAGTACTATACAACGTCATACGTCATAACGTAGTACTATACCGTTATACGTTATAAAGCGATACTATGTAACTACATACGTTATTACGTAATACTATATATCGTTATGCGTTATAACGTAGTACTATATAACGTTATACGTTATAGCGTAGTAATATATATCGTTATACGTTATATCGTAGTACTATATAACGTTATACGTAATAACGTAATACTATACCACGTTATACGTTATGACGTAGTACTATATAACGTCTTTCGTTATAGCGTAGTACTATATACCGTTATACGTTATAAAGCGATACTATGTAACTACATAGGTTATAACGTAATACTATACAACGTTATACGTTATATCGTAGTACTATATAACGTTATACGTTATATCGTAGTACTATATAACGTTATACATTATAACGTAGTACTATACAACGTTATACGTTATAGCGTAGTAATATATAACGTTATACGTTATAGCGTAGTAATATATAACGTTATACGTTATAACGTAGTACTATATAACGTTATATCTTATCACGCACTAGTATACAACGATATACGTTATAACGTAGTACTATATAACGTTATACGTTATAACGGAATACTATACAACATTATACTTTATTACGTAAAACTATACAACGTCTTACGTTATAACGTAGTACTATACAACGTTATACTTTATATCGTAGTACTATATAACGTTATACGTTATAACGTAGTACTATACAACATTATACGTTATTACGTAAAACTATATAACGTCTTATGTTAAAACGTAGCACTATATAACGTTATACGTTATAACGTAGTACTATATAACGTTATACGTTATAATGCGATACTATGTAACTATATACGTTATAACGTAATACTATATGACTTGTTACGTTATAACGTTGTACTATACAACGTTATACGCTATAACATAGTACTATATAACGTTATACGTTATAACGTAGTACTATACCACGTTATACGTCATGACCTAGTACTATATAACGTCTTACGTTATAGCGTAGTACTATATACCGTTATACATTATAACGGAGTACTATACAACATTATACTTTATTACGTAAAACTATACAACGTCTTACGTTATAACGTAGTACTATACAACGTTATACGTTATATCGTAGTACTATATAACGTTATACGTTATAACGTAGTACTATACAACATTACACGTTATTACGTAAAACTATATAACGTTATACGATATAACGTAGTACTATACCACGTTATACGTCATGACGTAATACTATATAACGTCTTACGTTATAGCGTAGTACTATATACCGTTATACGTTATAAAGCGATACTATGTAACTACATACGTTATAACGTAATACTATATATCGTTATGCGTTATATCGTAGTACTATATAACGTTATACATTATAACGTAATACTATACAACGTTATACGTTATATCGTAGTACTATATAACGTTATACGTTATATCGTAGTACTATATAACGTTATACATTATAACGTAGTACTATACAACATTATACGTTATTACGTAAAACTATATAACGTCTTACGTTATAACGTAGCACTGTATAACGTTATACGTTATGGCGTAGTAATATATATCGTTATGCGTTATAACGTAGTACTATATAACGTTATATCTTATCACGCACTAGTATACAACGATATACGTTATAACGTAGTACTATATAACGTTATACGTTATAACGTAGTACTATACAACATTATACTTTATTACGTAAGACTATACAACGTCTTACGTTATAACGTAGTTCTATACAACGTTATACGTTATATCGTAGAACTATATAACGTTATACGTTATAACGTAGTACTATACAACATTATACGTTATTACGTAAAACTATATAACGTCTTACGTTATAACGTAGTACTATATAACGTTATACGTTATAACGTAGTACTATACCACGTTATACGTCATGACGTAGTACTATATAACGTTATACGTTATAACGTAGTACTATATAATGTTATATCTTATCACGCAGTAGTATACAACGATATACGTTATAACGTAGTACTATATAACGTTATACGTTATAACGTAGTACTATACAACATTACACGTTATTACGTAAAACTATATAACGTTATACGTTATAACGTAGTACTATACCACGTTATACGTCATGACGTAGTACTATATAACGTCTTACTTTATAGCGTAGTACTATATACCGTTATACGTTATAACGGAGTACTATACAACGTTATACGTTATATCGTAGTACTATATAACGTTATACGTTATAACGTAGTACTATACAACATTATACGTTATTACGTAAAACTATATAACGTCTTACGTTATAACGTAGTACTATATAACGTTATACGTTATAACGTAGTACTATACCACGTTATACGTCATGACGTAGTACTATATAACGTTATACGTTATAGCGTAGTAATATATAACGTTATATCTTATCACGCACTAGTATACAACGATATACGTTATAACGTAGTACTATATAACGTTATACGTTATAACGGAGTACTATACAACATTATACTTTATTACGTAAAACTATACAACGTCTTACGTTATAACGTAGTACTATACAACGTTAAACGTTATATCGTAGTACTATGTAAGGTTATACGTTATAACGTAGTACTATACAACATTACACGTTATTACGTAAAACTATATAACGTTATACGTTATAACGTAGTACTATACCACGTTATACGTCATGACGTAGTACTATATAACGTCTTACGTTATAGCGTAGTACTATATACCGTTATACGTTATAAAGCGATACTATGTAACTACATACGTTATAACGTAATACTATATATCGTTATGCGTTATAACGTAGTACTATATAACGTTATGCGTTATAACGTAGTACTATATAACGTTATACGTTATAGCGTAGTAATATATAACGTTATACGTTATAACGTAGTACTATATAACGTTATACCTTATCACGCACTAGTATACAACGTTATACGTTATAACGTAGTACTATACAACGTTATACGTTATATCGTAGTACTATATAACGATATACGTTATAACGTAGTACTATACAACATTATACGTTATTACGTAAAACTATATAACGTCTTACGTTATAACGTAGCACTATATAACGTTATACGTTATAACGTAGTACTATATAACGTTATACGTTATAATGCGATACTATTTAACTATATACGTTATAACGTAATACTATATGACTTGTTACGTTATAACGTTGTACTATACAACGTCTTACGTTATAACGTAGTACGCTACAACGTTATACGTTATATCGTAGTACTATATAACGTTATACGTTATAACGTAGTACTATACAACATTATACTTTATTACGTAAGACTATACAACGTCTTACGTTATAACGTAGTACTATACAACGTTATACGTTATATCGTAGTACTATATAACGTTATACGTTATAACGTAGTACTATACAACATTATACGTTATTACGTAAAACTATATAACGTCTTACGTTATAACGTAGTACTATATAACGTTATACGTTATAACGTAGTACTATACCACGTTATACGTCATGACGTAGTACTATATAACGTTATACGTTATAGCGTAGTAATATATAACGTTATACGTTATAACGTAGTACTATATAACGTTATATCTTATCACGCAATAGTATACAACGATATACGTTATAACGTAGTACTATATAACGTTATACGTTATAACGTAGTACTATACAACGTTATACGTTATATCGTAGTACTATATAACGTTATACGTTATATCGTAGTACTATATAACGTCTTACGTTATAGCGTAGTACTATATACCGTTATACGTTATAAAGCGATACTATGTAAATACATACGTTATAACGTAATACTATACCACGTTATACGTCATGACGTAGTACTATATAACGTCTTACGTTATAGCGTAGTACTATATACCGTTATACGTTATAACGGAGTACTATATACCGTTATACGTTATAACGGAGTACTATACAACATTATACTTTATTACGTAAAACTATACAACGTCTTACGTTATAACGTAGTACTATACAACGTTATACGTTATATCGTAGTACTATATAACGTCTTACGTTATAGCGTAGTACTATATACCGTTATACGTTATAAAGCGATACTATGTAAATACATACGTTATAACGTAATACTATATATCGTTATGCGTTATAACGTAGTACTATATAACGTTATACGTTATAGCGTAGTAATATATAACGTTATACGTTATAACGTAGTACTATATAACGTTATACCTTATCACGCACTAGTATACAACGTTATACGTTATAACGTAGTACTATACAACGTTATACGTTATATCGTAGTACTATATAACGATATACGTTACAACGTAGTACTATACAACATTATACGTTATTACGTTAAACTATATAACGTCTTACGTTATAACGTAGCACTGTATTACGTTATACGTTATAGCGTAGTAATATATATCGTTATGCGTTATAACGTAGTACTATATAACGTTATATCTTATCACGCACTAGTATACAACGATATACGTTATAACGTAGTACTATATAACGTTATACGTTATAACGGAGTACTATACAACATTATACTTTATTACGTAAAACTATACAACGTCTTACGTTATAACGTAGTACTGTACAACGTTGTACGTTATATCGTAGTACTATATAACGTTATACATTATAACGTAATACTATACAACGTTATACGTTATATCGTAGTACTATATAGCGTTATACGTTATATCGTAGTACTATATAACGTTATACATTATAACGTAGTACTATACAACGTTATACGTTATAGCGTAGTAATATATAACGTTATACGTTATAACGTAGTACTATATAACGTTATATCTTATCACGCACTAGTATACAACGATATACGTTATAACGTAGTACTATATAACGTTATACCTTATCACGCACTAGTATACAACGTTATACGTTATAACGTAGTACTATACAACGTTATACGTTATATCGTAGTACTATATAACGATATACGTTACAACGTAGTACTATACAACATTATACGTTATTACGTTAAACTATATAACGTCTTACGTTATAACGTAGCACTGTATTACGTTATACGTTATAGCGTAGTAATATATATCGTTATGCGTTATAACGTAGTAGTATATAACGTTATATCTTATCACGCACTAGTATACAACGATATACGTTATAACGTAGTACTATATAACGTTATACGTTATAACGGAGTACTATACAACATTATACTTTATTACGTAAAACTATACAACGTCTTACGTTATAACGTAGTACTGTACAACGTTATACGTTATATCGTAGTACTATATAACGTTATACATTATAACGTAATACTATACAACGTTATACGTTATATCGTAGTACTATATAGCGTTATACGTTATATCGTAGTACTATATAACGTTATACATTATAACGTAGTACTATACAACGTTATACGTTATAGCGTAGTAATATATAACGTTATACGTTATAACGTAGTACTATATAACGTTATATCTTATCACGCACTAGTATACAACGATATACGTTATAACGTAGTACTATATAACGTTATACGTTATAACGGAGTACTATACAACATTATACTTTATTACGTAAAACTATACAACGACTTACGTTATAACGTAGTACTATACAACGTTATACGTTATATCGTAGTACTATATAACGTTATACATTATAACGTAGTACTATACAACGTTATACGTTATAGCGTAGTAATATATAACGTTATACGTTATAACGTAGTACTATATAACGTTATATCTTATCACGCACTAGTATACAACGATATACGTTATAACGTAGTACTATACAACGTTATACGTTATATCGTAGTACTATATATCGTTATACGTTATAACGTAGTACTATACAACATTATACGTTATTACGTAAAACTATATAACGTCTTACGTTATAACGTAGTACTATATAACGTTATACGTTATAACGTAGTACTATACCACGTTATACGTCATGACGTAGTACTATATAACGTTATACGTTATAACGTAGTACTATACAACGTTATACGTTATATCGTAGTACTATATAACGTTATACGTTATAACGTAGTACTATACAACATTATACGTTATTACGTAAAACTGTATAACGTTATACGTTATAACGTAGTACTATACCACGTTATACGTCATGACGTAGTACTATATAACGTTATACGTTATAACGTAGTACTATACAACGTTATACGTTATATCGTAGTACTATATAACGTTATACGTTATAACGTAGTACTATACAACATTATACGTTATTACGTAAAACTATATAACGTCTTACGTTATAACGTAGCACTATATAACGTTATACGTTATAACGTAGTACTATATAACGTTATACGTTATAACGTAGTACTATACAACGTTATACGTTATATCGTAGTACTATATAACGTCTTACGTTATAACATAGCACTATATAACGTTATACGTTATAACGTAGTACTATATAACGTTATACGTTATAATGCGATACTATGTAACTATATACGTTATAACGTAATACTATATGACTTGTTACGTCATAACGTTGTACTATACAACGTTATACGTCATGACGTTGTACTATATAACGTCTTACGTTATAGCGTAGTAATATATAACGTTATACGTTACAACGTAGTACTATATAACGTTATATCTTATCACGCACTAGTATACAACGATATACGTTATAACGTAGTACTATATAACGTTATACGTTATAACGGAGTACTATACAACATTATACTTTATTACATAAAACTATACAACGTCTTACGTTATAACGTAGTACTATACAACGTTATACGTTATATCGTAGTACTATATAACGTTATACGTTATAATGCGATACTATGTAACTATATACGTTATAACGTAATACTATATGACTTGTTACGTCATAACGTTGTACTATACAACGTTATACGTCATGACGTTGTACTATATAACGTCTTACGTTATAGCGTAGTAATATATAACGTTATACGTTACAACGTAGTACTATATAACGTTATATCTTATCACGCACTAGTATACAACGATATACGTTATAACGTAGTACTATATAACGTTATACGTTATAACGGAGTACTATACAACATTATACTTTATTACATAAAACTATACAACGTCTTACGTTATAACGTAGTACTATACAACGTTATACGTTATATCGTAGTACTATATAACGTTATACGTTATAACGGAATACTATACAACATTATACTTTATTACGTAAAACTATACAACGTCTTACGTTATAACGTAGTACTATACAACGTTATACTTTATATCGTAGTACTATATAACGTTATACGTCATGACGTAGTACTATATAACGTCTTACGTTATAGCGTAGTACTATATACCGTTATACGTTATAAAGAGATACTATGTAAATACATACGTTATAACGTAATACTATATGACTTGTTACGTTATAACGTTGTACTATACAACGTTATACGCTATAGCATAGTACTATATAACGTTATACGTTATAACGTAGTACTATACCACGTTATACGTCATGACGTAGTACTATATAACGTCTTACGTTATAGCGTAGTACTATATACCGTTATACGTTATAAAGCGATACTATGTAAATACATACGTTATAACGTAATACTATATATCGTTATGCGTTATAACGTAGTACTATATAACGTTATACGTTATAGCGTAGTAATATATAACGTTATACGTTATAACGTAGTACTATATAACGTTATACCTTATCACGCACTAGTATACAACGTTATACGTTATAACGTAGTACTATACAACGTTATACGTTATATCGTAGTACTATATAACGATATACGTTACAACGTAGTACTATACAACATTATACGTTATTACGTTAAACTATATAACGTCTTACGTTATAACGTAGCACTGTATTACGTTATACGTTATAGCGTAGTAATATATATCGTTATGCGTTATAACGTAGTACTATATAACGTTATATCTTATCACGCACTAGTATACAACGATATACGTTATAACGTAGTACTATATAACGTTATACGTTATAACGGAGTACTATACAACATTATACTTTATTACGTAAAACTATACAACGTCTTACGTTATAACGTAGTACTGTACAACGTTATACGTTATATCGTAGTACTATATAACGTTATACATTATAACGTAATACTATACAACGTTATACGTTATATCGTAGTACTATATAGCGTTATACGTTATATCGTAGTACTATATAACGTTATACATTATAACGTAGTACTATACAACGTTATACGTTATAGCGTAGTAATATATAACGTTATACGTTATAACGTAGTACTATACAACGTTATATCTTATCACGCACTAGTATACAACGATATACGTTATAACGTAGTACTATATAACGTTATACGTTATAACGGAGTACTATACAACATTATACTTTATTACGTAAAACTATACAACGACTTACGTTATAACGTAGTACTATACAACATTATACGTTATATCGTAGTACTATATAACGTTATACATTATAACGTAGTACTATACAACGTTATACGTTATAGCGTAGTAATATATAACGTTATACGTTATAACGTAGTACTATATAACGTTATATCTTATCACGCACTAGTATACAACGATATACGTTATAACGTAGTACTATACAACGTTATACGTTATATCGTAGTACTATATATCGTTATACGTTATAACGTAGTACTATACAACATTATACGTTATTACGTAAAACTATATAACGTCTTACGTTATAACGTAGTACTATATAACGTTATACGTTATAACGTAGTACTATACCACGTTATACGTCATGACGTAGTACTATATAACGTTATACGTTATAACGTAGTACTATACAACGTTATACGTTATATCGTAGTACTATATAACGTTATACGTTATAACGTAGTACTATACAACATTATACGTTATTACGTAAAACTGTATAACGTTATACGTTATAACGTAGTACTATACCACGTTATACGTCATGACGTAGTACTATATAACGTTATACGTTATAACGTAGTACTATACAACGTTATACGTTATATCGTAGTACTATATAACGTTATACGTTATAACGTAGTACTATACAACATTATACGTTATTACGTAAAACTATATAACGTCTTACGTTATAACGTAGCACTATATAACGTTATACGTTATAACGTAGTACTATATAACGTTATACGTTATAACGTAGTACTATACAACGTTATACGTTATATCGTAGTACTATATAACGTCTTACGTTATAACATAGCACTATATAACGTTATACGTTATAACGTAGTACTATATAACGTTATACGTTATAATGCGATACTATGTAACTATATACGTTATAACGTAATACTATATGACTTGTTACGTCATAACGTTGTACTATACAACGTTATACGTCATGACGTTGTACTATATAACGTCTTACGTTATAGCGTAGTAATATATAACGTTATACGTTACAACGTAGTACTATATAACGTTATATCTTATCACGCACTAGTATACAACGATATACGTTATAACGTAGTACTATATAACGTTATACGTTATAACGGAGTACTATACAACATTATACTTTATTACATAAAACTATACAACGTCTTACGTTATAACGTAGTACTATACAACGTTATACGTTATATCGTAGTACTATATAACGTTATACGTTATAACGTAGTACTATACAACATTACACGTTATTACGTAAAACTATATAACGTTATACGTTATAACGTAGTACTATACCACGTTATACGTCATGACGTAGTACTATATAACGTCTTACGTTATAGCGTAGTACTATATACCGTTATACGTTATAACGGAGTACTATACAACATTATACTTTATTACGTAAAACTATACAACGTCTTACGTTATAACGTAGTACTATACAACGTTATACGTTATATCGTAGTACTATATAACGTTATACGTTATAACGTAGTACTATACAACATTACACGTTATTACGTAAAACTATATAACGTTATACGTTATAACGTAGTACTATACCACGTTATACGTCATGACGTAGTACTATATAACGTCTTACGTTATAGCGTAGTACTATATACCGTTATACGTTATAAAGCGATACTATGTAACTACATACGTTATAACGTAATACTATATATCGTTATGCGTTATAACGTAGTACTATATAACGTTATGCGTTATAACGTAGTACTATATAACGTTATACGTTATAGCGTAGTAATATATAACGTTATACGTTATAACGTAGTACTATATAACGTTATACGTTATATCGTAGTACTATATAACGATATACGTTATAACGTAGTACTATACAACATTATACGTTATTACGTAAAACTATATAATGTCTTACGTTATAACGTAGCACTGTATAACGTTATACGTTATAGCGTAGTAATATATATCGTTATGCGTTATATCGTAGTACTATATAACGTTATATCTTATCACGCACTAGTATACAACGATATACATTATAACGTAGTACTATATAACGTTATACGTTATAACGGAGTACTATACAACATTATACTTTATTACGTAAAACTATACAACGTCTTACGTTATAACGTAGTACTATACAACGTTATACGTTATATCGTAGTACTATATAACGTTATACGTTATAACGTAGTACTATACAACATTACACGTTATTACGTAAAACTATATAACGTTATACGTTATAACGTAGTACTATACCACGTTATACGTCATGACGTAGTACTATATAACGTCTTACGTTATAACGTAGTACTATATAACGTCTTACGTTATAACGTAGTACTATATAACGTCTTACGTTAAAACGTAGCACTATATAACGTTATACGTTATAACGTAGTACTATATAACGTTATACGTTCCAATGCGATACTATTTAACTATATACGTTATAACGTAATACTATATGACTTGTTACGTTATAACGTTGTACTGTACAACGTCTTACGTTATAACGTAGTACTATACCACGTTATACGTCATGACGTAGTACTATATAACGTCTTACGATATAGCGTAGTACTATATACCGTTATACGTTGTAAAGCGATACTATGTAACTACATACGTTATAACGTAATACTATATATCGTTATGCGTTATAACATAGTACTATATAACGTTATGCGTTATAACGTAGTACTATACCACGTTATACGTCATGACGTAGTACTATATAACGTTATACGTTATAGCGTAGTAATATATAACGTTATACGTTATAACGTAGTACTATATAACGTTATATCTTATCACGCAATAGTATACAACGTTATACGTTATATCGTAGTACTATATAACGTTATACGTTATAACGTAGTACTATACAACATTATACTTTATTACGTAAGACTATACAACGTCTTACGTTATAACGTAGTACTATACAACGTTATACGTTATATCGTAGTACTATATACCGTTATACGTTATAACGGAGTACTATACAACATTATACTTTATTACGTAAAACTATACAACGTCTTACGTTATAACGTAGTACTATACAACGTTATACGTTATATCGTAGTACTCTATAACGTTATACGTTATAACGTAGTACTATACAACATTACACGTTATTACGTAAAACTATATAACGTTATACGTTATAACGTAGTACTATACCACGTTATACGTCATGACGTAGTACTATATAACGTCTTACGTTATAGCGTAGTACTATATACCGTTATACGTTATAAAGCGATACTATGTAACTACATACGTTATAACGTAATACTATATATCGTTATGCGTTATAACGTAGTACTATATAACGTTATGCGTTATAACGTAGTACTATATAACGTTATACGTTATAGCGTAGTAATATATAACGTTATACGTTATATCGTAGTACTATATAACGTTATACATTATAACGTAGTACTATACAACGTTATACGTTATAGCGTAGTAATATATAACGTTATACGTTATAACGTAGTACTATATAACGTTATATCTTATCACGCACTAGTATACAACGATATACGTTATAACGTAGTACTATATAACGTTATACGTTATAACGGAGTTCTATACAACATTATACTTTATTACGTAAAACTATACAACGTCTTACGTTATAACGTAGTACTATACAACGTGATACGTTATATCGTAGTACTTTATAACGTCATACGTTATAACGTAGTACTATACAACATTATACTTTATTACGTAAGACTATACAACGTCTTACGTTATAACGTAGTACTATACAACGTTATACGTTATATCGTAGTACTATATAACGTTATACGTTATAACGTAGTACTATACAACATTATACGTTATTACGTAAAACTATATAACGTCTTACGTTATAACGTAGTACTATATAACGTCTTACGTTATAACATAGCACTATATAACGTTATACGTTATAACGTAGTACTATATAACGTTATACGTTATAATGCGATACTATGTAACTATATACGTTATAACGTAATACTATATGACTTGTTACGTTATAACGTTGTACTATACAACGTTATACGCTATACCGTAGTACTATATAACGTTATACGTTATAACGTAGTATTATACAACGTTATACGTTATATCGTAGTACTATATAACGTTATACGTTATAACGTAGTACTATACAACATTACACGTTATTACGTAAAACTATATAACATCTTACGTTATAACGTAGCACTATATAACGTTATACGTTATAACGTAGTACTATATAACGTTATACGTTATAATGCGATACTATGTAACTATATACGTTATAACGTAATACTATATGACTTGTTACGTTATAACGTTGTACTATACAACGTTATACGCTATAACATAGTACTATATAACGTTATACGTTATAACGTAGTACTATACCACGTTATACGTCATGACGTAGTACTATATAACGTCTTACGTTATAGCGTAGTACTATATACCGTTATACGTTATAAAGCGATACTATGTAACTACATACGTTATAACGTAATACTATATATCGTTATGCGTTATAACGTAGTACTATATAACGTGATACGTTATAGCGTAGTAATATATAACGTTATACGTTATAACGTAGTACTATATAACGTTATACCTTATCACGCACTAGTATACAACGTTATACGTTATAACGTAGTACTATACAACGTTATACGTTCCAATGCGATACTATTTAACTATATACGTTATAACGTAATACTATATGACTTGTTACGTTATAACGTTGTACTATACAACGTCTTACGTTATAACGTAGTACTATACAACGTTATACGTTATATCGTAGTACTATATAACGTTATACGTTATAACGTAGTACTATATAACGTTATACGTTCCAATGCGATACTATTTAACTATATACGTTATAACGTAATACTATATGACTTGTTACGTTATAACGTTGTACTATACAACGTCTTACGTTCTAACGTAGTACTATACAACGTTATACGTTATATCGTAGTACTATATAACGTTATACGTTATAACGTAGTACTATACAACATTATACTTTATTACGTAAGACTATACAACGTCTTACGTTATAACGTAGTACTATACAACGTTATACGTTATATCGTAGTACTATACCACGTTATACGTCATGACGTAGTACTATATAACGTTATACGTTATAGCGTAGTAATATATAACGTTATACGTTATAACGTAGTACAATATAACGTTATATCTTATCACGCAATAGTATACAACGATATACGTTATAACGTAGTACTATATAACGTTATACGTTATAACGGAGTACTATACAACATTATACTTTATTACGTAAAACTATACAACGTCTTACGTTATAACGTAGTACTATACAACGTTATACGATATATCGTAGTACTATATAACGTTATACGTTATATCGTAGTACTATATAACGTTATACGTTATATCGTAGTACTATATAACGTTATACATTATAACGTAGTACTATACAACGTTATACGTTATAGCGTAGTAATATATAACGTTATACGTTATAACGTAGTACTATACAACGTCTTACGTTATAACGTAGTACTATACAACGTTATACGTTATATCGTAGTACTTTATAACGTTATACGTTATAACGTAGTACTATACAACATTATACTTTATTACGTAAGACTATACAACGTCTTACGTTATAACGTAGTACTATACAACGTTATACGTTATATCGTAGTACTATATAACGTTATACGTTATAATGCGATACTATGTAACTATATACGTTATAACGTAATACTATATGACTTGTTACGTTATAACGTTGTACTATACAACGTTATACGCTATACCGTAGTACTATATAACGTTATACGTTATAACGTAGTATTATACAACGTTATACGTTATATCGTAGTACTATATAACGTTATACGTTATAACGTAGTACTATACAACATTACACGTTATTACGTAAAACTATATAACATCTTACGTTATAACGTAGCACTATATAACGTTATACGTTATAACGTAGTACTATATAACGTTATACGTTATAATGCGATACTATGTAACTATATACGTTATAACGTAATACTATATGACTTGTTACGTTATAACGTTGTACTATACAACGTTATACGCTATAACATAGTACTATATAACGTTATACGTTATAACGTAGTACTATACCACGTTATACGTCATGACGTAGTACTATATAACGTCTTACGTTATAGCGTAGTACTATATACCGTTATACGTTATAAAGCGATACTATGTAACTACATACGTTATAACGTAATACTATATATCGTTATGCGTTATAACGTAGTACTATATAACGTGATACGTTATAGCGTAGTAATATATAACGTTATACGTTATAACGTAGTACTATATAACGTTATACCTTATCACGCACTAGTATACAACGTTATACGTTATAACGTAGTACTATACAACGTTATACGTTCCAATGCGATACTATTTAACTATATACGTTATAACGTAATACTATATGACTTGTTACGTTATAACGTTGTACTATACAACGTCTTACGTTATAACGTAGTACTATACAACGTTATACGTTATATCGTAGTACTATATAACGTTATACGTTATAACGTAGTACTATATAACGTTATACGTTCCAATGCGATACTATTTAACTATATACGTTATAACGTAATACTATATGACTTGTTACGTTATAACGTTGTACTATACAACGTCTTACGTTCTAACGTAGTACTATACAACGTTATACGTTATATCGTAGTACTATATAACGTTATACGTTATAACGTAGTACTATACAACATTATACTTTATTACGTAAGACTATACAACGTCTTACGTTATAACGTAGTACTATACAACGTTATACGTTATATCGTAGTACTATACCACGTTATACGTCATGACGTAGTACTATATAACGTTATACGTTATAGCGTAGTAATATATAACGTTATACGTTATAACGTAGTACAATATAACGTTATATCTTATCACGCAATAGTATACAACGATATACGTTATAACGTAGTACTATATAACGTTATACGTTATAACGGAGTACTATACAACATTATACTTTATTACGTAAAACTATACAACGTCTTACGTTATAACGTAGTACTATACAACGTTATACGATATATCGTAGTACTATATAACGTTATACGTTATATCGTAGTACTATATAACGTTATACGTTATATCGTAGTACTATATAACGTTATACATTATAACGTAGTACTATACAACGTTATACGTTATAGCGTAGTAATATATAACGTTATACGTTATAACGTAGTACTATACAACGTCTTACGTTATAACGTAGTACTATACAACGTTATACGTTATATCGTAGTACTTTATAACGTTATACGTTATAACGTAGTACTATACAACATTATACTTTATTACGTAAGACTATACAACGTCTTACGTTATAACGTAGTACTATACAACGTTATACGTTATATCGTAGTACTATATAACGTTATACGTTATAACGTAGTACTATACAACATTATACGTTATTACGTAAAACTATATAACGTCTTACGTTATAACGTAGTACTATATAACGTCTTACGTTATAACATAGCACTATATAACGTTATACGTTATAACGTAGTAGTATATAACGTTATACGTTATAATGCGATACTATGTAACTATATACGTTATAACGTAATACTATATGACTTGTTACGTTATAACGTTGTACTATACAACGTTATACGCTATAACGTAGTACTATATAACGTTATACGTTATAACGTAGTATTATACAACGTTATACGTTATATCGTAGTACTATATAACGTTATACGTTATAACGTAGTACTATACAACATTATACGTTATTACGTAAAACTATATAACATCTTACGTTATAACGTAGCACTATATAACGTTATACATTATAACGTAGTACTATACAACGTTATACGTTATAGCGTAGTAATATATAACGTTATACGTTATATCGTAGTACTATATAACGTTATACCTTATCACGCACTAGAATACAACGTTATACGTTATAACGTAGTACTATACAACGTTATACGTCATGACGTTGTACTATATAACGTCTTACGTTATAGCGTAGTACTATATACCGTTATACGTTATATCGTAGTACTATATAACGTTATATCTTATCACGCACTAGTATACAACGATATACATTATAACGTAGTACTATATAACGTTATACGTTATAACGGAGTACTATACAACATTATACTTTATTACGTAAAACTATACAACGTCTTACGTTATAACGTAGTACTATACAACGTTATACGTTATATCGTTGTATTATATAACGTTATACGTTATAACGTAATACTATACAACGTTATACGTTATATCGTAGTACTATATAACGTTATACGTTATATCGTAGTACTATATAACGTTATACATTATAACGTAGTACGATACAACGTTATACGTTATAGCGTAGTAATATATAACGTTATACGTTATAACGTAGTACTATATAACGTTATATCTTATCACGCACTAGTATACAACGAAATACGTTATAACGTAGTACTATATAACGTTATACGTTATAACGGAATACTATACAACATTATACTTTATTACGTAAAACTATACAACGTCTTACGTTATAACGTAGTACTATACAACGTTATACTTTATATCGTAGTACTATATAACGTTATACGTTATAACGTAGTACTATACAACATTATACGTTATTACATAAAACTATATAACGTCTTACGTTAAAACGTAGCACTATATAACGTTATACGTTATAACGTAGTACTATATAACGTTATACGTTATAATGCGATACTATTTAACTATATACGTTATAACGTAATATTATATGTCTTGTTACGTTATAATGTTGTACTATACAACGTCTTACGTTATAACGTAGTACTATACAACGTTATACGTTATATCGTAGTACTATATAACGTTATACGTTATAACGTAGTACTATACAACATTATACTTTATTACGTAAGACTATACAACGTCTTACGTTATAACGTAGTACTATACAACGTTATACGTTATATCGTAGTACTGTATAACGTTATACGTTATAACGTAGTACTATACAACATTATACGTTATTACGTAAAACTATATAACGTCTTACGTTATAACGTAGTACTATATAACGTTATACGTTATAACGTAGTACTATACCACGTTATACGTCATGACGTAGTACTATATAACGTTATACGTTATAACGTAGTACTATACAACGTTATACGTTATATCGTAGTACTATATAACGTTATACGTTATAACGTAGTACTATACAACATTATACGTTATTACGTAAAACTATATAACGTTATACGTTATAACGTAGTACTATACCACGTTATACGTCATGACGTAGTACTATATAACGTTATACGTTATAACGTAGTACTATACAATGTTATACGTTATATCGTAGTACTATATAACGTTATACGTTATAACGTAGTACTATACAACATTATACGTTATTACGTAAAACTATATAACGTCTTACGTTATAACGTAGCACTATATAACGTTATACGTTATAACGTAGTACTGTATAACGTTATACGTTATAACGTAGTACTATACAACGTTATACGTTATATCGTAGTACTATATAACGTCTTACGTTATAACATATCACTATATAACGTTATACGTTATAACGTAGTACTATATAACGTTATACGTTATAATGCGATACTATGTAACTATATACGTTATAACGTAATACTATATGACTTGTTACGTTATAACGTTGTACTATACAACGTTATACGCTATAACGTAGTACTATATAACGTTATACGTTATAACGTAGTATTATACAACGTTATACGTTATATCGTAGTACTATATAACGTTATACGTTATAACGTAGTACTATACAACATTATACGATATTACGTAAAACTGTATAACGTCTTACGTTATAACGTAGCACTATATAACGTTATACGTTATAACGTAGTACTATATAACGTTATACGTTATAGCGTAGTAATATATAACGTTATACGTTATAGCGTAGTACTATATAACGTTATACCTTATCACGCACTAGAATACAACGTTATACGTTATAACGTAGTACTATACAACGTTATACGTCATGACGTTGTACTATATAACGTCTTACGTTATAGCGTAGTACTATATACCGTTATACGTTATATCGTAGTACTATATAACGTTATATCTTATCACGCACTAGTATACAACGATATACATTATAACGTAGTACTATATAACGTTATACGTTATAACGGAGTACTATACAACATTATACTTTATTACGTAAAACTATACAACGTCTTACGTTATAACGTAGTACTATACAACGTTATACGTAATATCGTAGTATTATATAACGTTATACGTTATAACGTAATACTATACAACGTTATACGTTATATCGTAGTACTATATAACGTTATACGTTATATCGTAGTACTATATAACGTTATACATTATAACGTAGTACTATACAACGTTATACGTTATAGCGTAGTAATATATAACGTTATACGTTATAACGTAGTACTATATAACGTTATATCTTATCACGCACTAGTATACAACGATATACGTTATAACGTAGTACTATATAACGTTATACGTTATAACGGAATTCTATACAACATTATACTTTATTACGTAAAACTATACAACGTCTTACGTTATAACGTAGTACTATACAACGTTATACTTTATATCGTAGTACTATATAACGTTATACGTTATAACGTAGTACTATACAACATTATACGTTATTACGTAAAACTATATAACGTCTTACGTTAAAACGTAGCACTATATAACGTTATACGTTATAACGTAGTACTATATAACGTTATACGTTATAATGCGATACTATGTAACTATATATGTTATAACGTAATACTATATGACTTGTTACGTTATAACGTTGTACTATACAACGCTATACGCTATAACACAGTACTATATAACGTTATACGTTATAACGTAGTACTATACCACGTTATACGTCATGACGTAGTACTATATAACGTCTTACGTTATAGCGTAGTACTATATACCGTTATACGTTATAAAGCGATACTATGTAACTACATACGTTATAACGTAATACTATATATCGTTATGCGTTATAACGTAGTACTATATAACGTTATGCGTTATAACGTAGTACTATATAACGTTATACGTTATAGCGTAGTAATATATAACGTTATACGTTATAACGTAGTACTATATAACGTTATACCTTATCACGCACTAGTATACAACGTTATACGTTATAACGTAGTGCTATACAACGTTATACGTTATATCGTAGTACTATATAACGATATACGTTATAACGTAGTACTATACAACATTATACGTTATTACGTAAAACTATATAACGTCTTACGTTATAACGTAGCACTATATAACGTTATACGTTATAACGTAGTACTATATAACGTTATACGTTATAATGCGATACTATTTAACTATATACGTTATAACGTAATACTATATGACTTGTTACGTTATAACGTTGTACTATACAACGTCTTACGTTATAACGTAGTACTATACAACGTTATACGTTATAACGTAGTACTATACCACGTTATACGTCATGACGTAGTACTATATAACGCTATACGTTATAACGTAGTACTATACAACGTTATACGTTATATCGTAGTACTATATAACGTTATACGTTATAACGTAGTACTATACCACGTTATACGTCATGACGTAGTACTATATAACGTTATACGTTATAACGTAGTACTATACAACGTTATACGTTATATCGTAGTACTATATAACGTTATACGTTATAACGTAGTACTACACAACATTATATGTTATTACGTAAAACTATATAACGTTATACGTTATAACGTAGTACTATACCACGTTATACGTCATGACGTAGTACTATATAACGTTATAAGTTATAACGTAGTACTATACAATGTTATACGTTATATCGTAGTACTATATAACGTTATACGTTATAACGTAGTACTATACAACATTATACGTTATTACGTAAAACTATATAACGTCTTACGTTATAACGTAGTACTATATAACGTTATACGTTATAACGTAGTACTATATAACGTTATACGTTATAACGTAGTACTATACAACGTTATACGTTACATCGTAGTACTATATAACGTCTTAAGTTATAACATAGCACTATATAACGTTATACGTTATAACGTAGTACTATATAACGTTATACGTTATAATGCGATACTATGTAACTATATACGTTATAACGTAATACTATATGACTTGTTACGTTATAATGTTGTACTATACAACGTTATACGCTATAACGTAGTACTATATAACGTTATACGTTATAACGTAGTATTATACAACGTTATACGTTATATCGTAGTACTATATAACGTTATACGTTATAACGTAGTACTATACAACATTATACGATATTACGTAAAACTATATAACGTCTTACGTTATAACGTAGCACTATATAACGTTATACGTTATAACGTAGTACTATATAACGTTATACCTTATCACGCACTAGAATACAACGTTATACGTTATAACGTAGTACTATACAATGTTATACGTTATATCGTAGTACTATATAACGTTATACGTTATAACGTAGTACTATACAACATTATACGTTATTACGTAAAACTATATAACGTCTTACGTTATAACGTAGCACTATATAACGTTATACGTTATAACGTAGTACTATATAACGTTATACGTTATAACGTAGTACTATACAACGTTATACGTTATATCGTAGTACTATATAACGTCTTACGTTATAACATAGCACTATATAACGTTATACGTTATAACGTAGTACTATATAACGTTATACGTTATAATGCGATACTATGTAACTATATACGTTATAACGTAATGCTATATGACTTGTTACGTTATAACGTTGTACTATACAACGTTATACGCTATAACGTAGTACTATATAACGATATACGTTATAACGTAGTATTATACAACGTTATACGTTATATCGTAGTACTATATAACGTTATACGTTATAACGTAGTACTATACAACATTATACGATATTACGTAAAACTGTATAATGTCTTACGTTATAACGTAGCACTATATAACGTTATACGTTATAACGTAGTACTATATAACGTTATACGTTATAGCGTAGTAACATACAACGTTATACGCTATAACACAGTACTATATAACGTTATACGTTATAACGTAGTACTATACAACGTTATACGTTATTACGTAAAACTATATAACGTCTTACGTTATAACGTAGCACTATATAACGTTATACGTTATAACGTAGTACTATATAACGTTATATCTTATCACGCACTAGTATACAACGATATACGTTATAACGTAGTACTATATAACGTTATACGTTATAACGGAATACTATACAACATTATACTTTATTACGTAAAACTATACAACGTCTTACGTTATAACGTAGTACTATACAACGTTATGCTTTATATCGTAGTACTATATAACGTTATACGTTATAACGTAGTACTATACAACATTATACGTTATTACGTAAAACTATATAACGTCTAACGTTAAAACGTAGCACTATATAACGTTATACGTTATAACGTAGTACTATATAACGTTATACGTTATAATGCGATACTATGTAGCTATATATGTTATAACGTAATACTATATGACTTGTTACGTTATAACGTTGTACTATACAACGTTATACGCTATAACACAGTACTATATAACGTTATACGTTATAACGTAGTACTATACCACGTTATACGTCATGACGTAGTACTATATAACGTCTTACGTTATAGCGTAGTACTATATACCGTTATACGTTATAAAGCGATGCTATGTAACTACATACGTTATAACGTAATACTATATATCGCTATGCGTTATAACGTAGTACTATATAACGTTATGCGTTATAACGTAGTACTATATAACGTTATACGTTATAGCGTAGTAATATATAACGTTATACCTTATCACGCACTAGTATACAACGTTATACGTTATAACGTAGTACTATACAACGTTATACGTTATATCGTAGTACTATATAACGATATACGTTATAACGTAGTACTATACAACATTATACGTTATTACGTAAAACTATATAACGTCTTACGTTATAACGTAGCACTATATAACGTTATACGTTATAACGTAGTACTATATAACGTTATACGTTATAATGCGATACTATTTAACTATATACGTTAAAACGTAATACTATATGACTTGTTACGTTATAACGTTGTACTATACAACGTCTTACGTTATAACGTAGTACTATACAACGTTATACGTTATATCGTAGTACTATATAACGTTATACGTTATAACGTAGTACTATACAACATTATACTTTATTACGTAAGACTATACAACGTCTTACGTTATAACGTAGTACTATACAACATTATACGTTATTACGTAAAACTATATAACGTCTTACGTTATAGCGTAGTACTATATACCGTTATACGTTATAAAGCGATACTATGTAACTACATACGTTATGACGTAATACTATATCGTTATGCGTTATAACGTAGTACTATATAACGTTATGCGTTATAACGTAGTACTATATAACGTTATACGTTATAGCGTAGTAATATACAACGTTATACGCTATAACACAGTACTATATAACGTTATACGTTATAACGTAGTACTATACAACGTTATACGTTATTACGTAAAACTATATAACGTCTTACGTTATAACGTAGCACTATATAACGTTATACGTTATAACGTAGTACTATATAACGTTATACGTTATAACGTAGTACTATACAACGTTATACGTTATATCGTAGTACTATATAACGTCTTAAGTTATAACATAGCACTATATAACGTTATACGTTATAACGTAGTACTATATAACGTTATACGTTATAATGCGATACTATGTAACTATATACGTTATAACGTAATACTATATGACTTGTAACGTTATAACGTTGTACTATACAACGTTATACGCTATAACGTAGTACTATATAACGTTATACGTTATAACGTAGTATTATACAACGTTATACGTTATATCGTAGTACTATATAACGTTATACGTTATAACGTAGTACGATACAACATTATACGATATTACGTAAAACTGTATAACGTCTTACGTTATAACGTAGCACTATATAACGTTATACGTTATAACGTAGTACTATATAACGTTATACGTTATAGCGTAGTTATATATAACGTTATACGTTATAACGTAGTACTATATAACGTTATACCTTATCACGCACTAGAATACAACGTTATACGTTATAACGTAGTACTATACAACGTTATACGTCATGACGTTGTACTATATAACGTCTTACGTTATAGCGTAGTACTATATACCGTTATACGTTATATCGTAGTACTATATAACGTTATATCTTATCACGCACTAGTATACAACGATATACATTATAACGTAGTACTATATAACGTTATACGTTATAACGGAGTACTATACAACATTATACTTTATTACGTAAAACTATACAACGTCTTACGTTATAACGTAGTACTATACAACGTTATACGTAATATCGTACTATTATATAACGTTATACGTTATAACGTAATACTATACAACGTTATACGTTATATCGTAGTACTATATAACGTTATACGTTATATCGTAGTACTATATAACGTTATACATTATAACGTAGTACTATACAACGTTATACGTTATAGCGTAGTAATATATAACGTTATACGTTATAACGTAGTACTATATAACGTTATATCTTATCACGCACTAGTATACAACGATATACGTTATAACGTAGTACTATATAACGTTATACGTTATAACGGAATACTATACAACATTATACTTTATTACGTAAAACTATACAACGTCTTACGTTATAACGTAGTACTATACAACGTTATACTTTATATCGTAGTACTATATAACGTTATACGTTATAACGTAGTACTATACAACATTATACGTTATTACGTAAAACTATATGACGTCTTACGTTAAAACGTAGCACTATATAACGTTATACGTTATAACGTAGTACCATATAACGTTATACGTTATAATGCGATACTATGTAACTATATATGTTATAACGTAATACTATATGACTTGTTACGTTATAACGTTGTACTATACAACGTTATACGCTATAACATAGTACTATATAACGTTATACGTTATAACGTAGTACTATACAACATTATACGTTATTACGTAAAACTATATAACGTCTTACGTTAAAACGTAGCACTATATAACGTTATGCGTTATAACGTAGTACTATATAACGTTATGCGTTATAACGTAGTACTATATAACGTTATACCTTATCACGCACTAGTATACAACGTTATACGTTATAACGTAGTACTATACAACGTTATACGTTATATCGTAGTACTATATAACGATATACGTTATAACGTAGTACTATACAACATTATACGTTATTACGTAAAACTATATAACGATATACGTTATAACGTAGTACTATACAACATTATACGTTATTACGTAAAACTATATAACGTCTTACGTTATAACGTAGCACTATATAACGTTATACGTTATAACGTAGTACTATATAACGTTATACGTTATAATGCGATACTATTTAACTATATACGTTATAACGTAATACTATATGACTTGTTACGTTATAACGTTGTACTATACAACGTCTTACGTTATAACGTAGCACTATACAACGTTATACGTTATATCGTAGTACTATATAACGTTATACGTTATAACGTAGTACTATACAACATTATACTTTATTACGTAAGACTATACAACGTCTTACGTTATAACGTAGTACTATACAACATTATACGTTATTACGTAAAACTATATAACGTCTTACGTTATAACGTAGTACTATATAACGTTATACGTTATAACGTAGTACTATACCACGTTATACGTCATGACGTAGTACTATATAACGTTATACGTTATAACGTAGTACTATACAACGTTATACGTTATATCGTAGTACTATATAACGTTATACGCTATAACGTAGTACTATACAACATTATACGTTATTACGTAAAACTATATAACGTTATACGTTATAACGTAGTACTATACCACGTTATACGTCATGACGTAGTACTATATAACGTTATACGTTATAATGTAGTACTATACAATGTTATACGTTATATCGTAGTACTATATAACGTTATACGTTATAACGTAGTACTATACAACATTATACGTTATTACGTAAAACTATATAACGTCTTACGTTATAACGTAGCACTATATAACGTTATACGTTATAACGTAGTACTATATAACGTTATACGTTATAACGTAGTACTATACAACGTTATACGTTATATCGTAGTACTATATAACGTCTTAAGTTATAACATAGCACTATATAACGTTATACGTTATAACGTAGTACTATATAACGTTATACGTTATAATGCGATACTATGTAACTATATACGTTATAACGTAATACTATATGACTTGTTACGTTATAACGTTGTACTATACAACGTTATACGCTATAACGTAGTACTATATAACGTTATACGTTATAACGTAGTATTATACAACGTTATACGTTATATCGTAGTACTATATAACGTTATACGTTATAACGTAGTACTATACAACATTATACGATATTACGTAAAACTATATAACGTCTTACGTTATAACGTAGCACTATTTAACGTTATACGTTATAACGAAGTACTATATAACGTTATACATTATAACGTAGTACTATACAACGTTATACGTTATAGCGTAGTAATATATATCGTTATACGTTATAACGTAGTACTATATAACGTTATATATTATCACGCACTAGTATACAACGTTATACGTTATAACGTAGTACTATATAACGTTATACGTTATCACCTAGTACTATATAACGTAGCACTATATAACGTTATACGTTACAACGTAGTACTATGTAACATTATTTCTTATCACGCACTAGTATACAACGTTATACGTTATAACGTAGTACTATATTACGTTATACGTTGTAACGTAGTACTATATAACGTTTTACGTTATTACGTAATACTACATAACGATATACGTTATAACGTGATAGTATGTAACGTTACACGTAGTATCGTAGTACTATATAACGGTATACGTTATTACGTAATAATACATAACGATATACGTTACAACGTAGTTCTATACAATGTTGTACTATATAACGTATTGCTATATAACGTTATACGTTAAAACTTAGTACTATACAACGTTATACGTTATATCGTAGTACTATATAACGTTATACGTTATAACGTAGTACTATACAACATTATACGTTATTACGTAAAACTATATAACGTCTTACGTTAAAACGTAGCACTATATAACGTTATACGTTATAACGTAGTACCATATAACGTTATACGTTATAATGCGATACTATGTAACTATATATGTTATAACGTAATACTATATGACTTGTTACGTTATAACGTTGTACTATACAACGTTATACGCTATAACATAGTACTATATAACGTTATACTTTATAACGTAGTACTATACCACGTTATACGTCATGACGTAGTACTATATGACGTCTTACGTTATAGCGTAGTACTATATACCGTTATACGTTATAAAGCGATACTATGTAACTGCATACGTTATAACGTAATACTATATAGCGTTATGCGTTATAACGTAGTACTATATAACGTTATGCGTTATAACGTAGTACTATATAACGTTATACGTTATAGCGTAGTAATATATAACGTTATACGTTATAACGTAGTACTATATAACGTTATACCTTATCACGCACTAGTATACAACGTTATACGTTATAACGTAGTACTATACAACGTTATACGTTATATCGTAGTACTATATAACGATATACGTTATAACGTAGTACTATACAACATTATACGTTATTACGTAAAACTATATAACGTCTTACGTTATAACGTAGCACTATATAACGTTATACGTTATAACGTAGTACTATATAACGTTATACGTTATAATGCGATACTATTTAACTATATACGTTATAACGTAATACTATATGACTTGTTACGTTATAACGTTGTACTATACAACGTCTTACGTTATAACGTAGTACTATACAACGTTATACGTTATATCGTAGTACTATATAACGTTATACGTTATAACGTAGTACTATACAACATTATACTTTATTACGTAAGACTATACAACGTCTTACGTTATAACGTAGTACTATATAACGTTATACGTTATAACGTAGTACTATACCACGTTATACGTCATGACGTAGTACTATATAACGTTATACGTTATAACGTAGTACTATACAACGTTATACGTTATATCGTAGTACTATATAACGTTATACGTTATAACGTAGTACTATACAACATTATACGTTATTACGTAAAACTATATAACGTTATACGTTATAACGTAGTATTATACCACGTTATACGTCATGACGTAGTACTATATAACGTTATACGTTATAACGTAGTACTATACAATGTTAAAGGTTATATCGTAGTACTATATAACGTTATACGTTATAACGTAGTACTATACAACATTATACGTTATTACGTAAAACTATATAACGTCTTACGTTATAACGTAGCACTATATAACTTTATACGTTATAACGTAGTACTATATAACGTTATACGTTATAACGTAGTACTATACAACGTTATACGTTATATCGTAGTACTATATAACGTCTTAAGTTATAACATAGCACTATATAACGTTATACGTTATAACGTAGTACTATATAACGTTATACGTTATAATGCGATACTATGTAACTATATACCTTATAACGTAATACTATATGACTTGTTACGTTATAACGTTGTACTATACAACGTTATACGCTATAACGTAGTACTATATAACGTTATACGTTATAACGTAGTATTATACAACGTTATACGTTATATCGTAGTACTATATAACGTTATACGTTATAACGTAGTACTATACAACATTATACGATATTACGTAAAACTATATAACGTCTTACGTTATAACGTAGCACTATATAACGTTATACGTTATAACGTAGTACTATATAACGTTATACATTATAACGTAGTACTATACAACGTTATACGTTATAGCGTAGTAATATATATCGTTATACGTTATAACGTAGTACTATATAACGTTATATATTATCACGCACTAGTATACAACGTTATACGTTATAACGTAGTACTATATAACGTTATACGTTATCACCTAGTACTATATAACGTAGCACTATATAACGTTATACGTTACAACGTAGTACTATGTAACGTTATTTCTTATCACGCACTAGTATACAACGTTATACGTTATAACGTAGTACTATATTACGTTATACGTTGTAACGTAGTACTATATAACGTTTTACGTTATTACGTAATACTACATAACGATATACGTTATAACGTGATAGTATGTAACGTTACACGTAGTATCGTAGTACTATATAACGGTATACGTTATTACGTAATAATACATAACGATATACGTTACAACGTAGTTCTATACAATGTTGTACTATATAACGTATTGCTATATAACGTTATACGTTAAAACTTAGTACTATACAACGTTATACGTTATATCGTAGTACTATGTAACGTTATACGTTATAACGTAGTACTATACAACATTATACGTTATTACGTAAAACTTTACAACGTCTTACGTTATAACGTAGTACTATACAACGTTATACGTTATAGCGTAGTAATACATAACGTTATACGTTATAGAGTAGTAATATATAACGTTATAAGTTATAGAGTAGTAATATATAACGTTATACGTTATAACGTAGTACTATATAACGTTATACGTTATAGAGTAGTAATATATAACGTTATACGTTATAACGTAGTACTATATAACGTTATACGTTATAGAGTAGTAATATATAACGTTATACGTCATAACGTAGTACTATGTGACGTTATATCTTATCACGCACTAGTATACAACGTTATACGTTATAACGTAGTACTATATAACGTTATACGTTATCACCTAGTACTATATAACGTAGCACTATATAACGTTATACGTTACAACGTAGTACTATGTAACGTTATTTCTTATCACGCACTAGTATACAACGTTATACGTTATAACGTAGTACTTTATTACGTTATACGTTGTAACGTAGTACTATATAACGTTTTACGTTATTACGTAATACTACATAACGATATACGTTATAATGTGATAGTATGTAATGTTAAACGTAGTATCGTAGTACTATATAACGGTATACGTTATTACGTAATAATACATAACGATATACGTTACAACGTAGTTCTATACAATGTTGTATTATATAACGTATTACTATATAACGTTATACGTTATTACGTAAAACTATACAACGTCTTATGTTATAATGTAGTACTATATAACGTTATACGTTATAACGTAGTACTATACAACGTTGTACGTTATATCGTAGTTATATATAACGTTATACGTTATATCGTATTACTATATATCGTTATGCGTTATAACGTAGTACTATGTAACGTTATACGTCATACCGTAGTACTATATAACGTCTTACGTTATAGCGTAGTATTATATAACATTATATGTTATATAGTAGTACTATACAACGTTATACGTTATAGCGTAATGTTATATAACGTCTTACGTTATAACGTAGTACTATACAGCGTTATACGTTATATCCAAGTACTATATACCATTATACGTTATAACGTAGTACTATGTAACGTTATACGTCATACCGTAGTACTATATAACGTCTTACGTTATAGCGTAGTATTATATAACATTATATGTTATAACGTAGTACTATATAACGATATACGTTATAACGTAGTACTATATAACGTTATACGTTATAACGTAGTACTATATAACGTTATACGTTATAACGTAGTACTATACATCGTTATACGTTATTACGTAATAATACATAACGATATACGTTACAACGTAGTTCTATACATCGTTATACGTTATCACGTAGTACTATATAACGTTATACGTTGTAACGTAGTACTATATAACGTTATACGTTATAATGCGATACTATGAAACTATATACGTTATAACGTAATACTATATGACGTCTTACGTTATAACGTTGTACTATACAACGTTATACGCTATAACGTAATACTGTATATCGTTATGCGTTATAACGTAGTACTATATAGCGTTACACGTTATATCGTAGTACTATATAACGATATACGTTATAACGTAGTACTATACAACATTATACGTTATTACGTAAAACTACATAACGTCTTACGTTATAGCGTAGTACTATACAGCGTTATACGTTATATCGAAGTACTATATACCATTATACGTTATAACGTAGTACCATATAACGTTTTGCGTTATAACCAAGTACTATATAACGTTTTACGTTATGACGTACTACTATACAACGTTATACGTTATAACGTATTACTATATAAGGTTATACGTATTAACGACGTACTATACAACGTTATACGTTATAACGTAGTACTATATAACGTTATACGTTATAACGTAGTACTATATAACGTTATACGTTATATCGTAGTACTATACATCGTTATACGTTATTACGTAATAATGCATAACGATATACGTTACAACGTAATTCTATATAACGTTATACGTTATAGCGTAGTACTAAATATCGTTATACGCTATATCGTAGTACTATATAACGTTATATGTCATAACGTAGTACTATACAACGTTATACGTTATATGGTAGTACTATATAATGTTATACGTTATAACGTTGTACTATATAACGTTATACGTTATATCGTAGTTCTATATAACGTTATACGTTATAGCGTAGTACTAAATATCGTTATACGCTATATCGTAGTACTATATAACGTTATATGTCATAACGTAGTACTATATAACGCTATACGTTATAACGTAGTACTATACATCGTTATACGTTATTACGTAATAATATATAACGATATACGTTACAACAAAATACTACATAACCTTATACGTTATATCGTAATACTATGTAACGTTATACGTTATAACGTAGTACTATATAATGTTATACGTTATAACGTTGTACTATATAACGTTATACGTTATATGGTAGTACTATATAACGTTATACGTTATAACGTAGTACTATATAACGTTATACGTTATAACGTAGTACTATATAACGTTATACGTTATAACGTAGTACTATACATCGTTATACGTTATTACGTAATAATATATAACGATATACGTTACAACAAAATACTACATAACCTTATACGTTATATCGTAATACTATATAACGTTATACGTTATAACGTAGTACTATATAATGTTATACGTTATAACGTTGTACTATATAACGTTATACGTTATATCGTAGTTCTATATAACGTTATACGTTATAGCGTAGTACTAAATATCGTTATACGCTATATCGTAGTACTATATAACGTTATATGTCATAACGTAGTACTATATAACGTTATACGTTATAACGTAGTACTATACATCGTTATACGTTATTACGTAATAATATATAACGATATACGTTACAACAAAATACTACATAACCTTATACGTTATATCGTAGTACTATATGACGTTATACATTATAACGTAGTACTATACAACATTACACTTCATTACGTAAAACTATATAACGTCTTACGTTATAACGTAGTACTATACAACATTATACGTTATTACGTAAAACTATATAACGTCTTACGTTATAACGTAGCACTATATAACGTTATACGTTATAACGTAGTACTATATAACGTTATACGTTATAACGTAGTACTATACAACGTTATACGTTATATCGTAGTACTATATAACGTCTTAAGTTATAACATAGCACTATATAACGTTATACGTTATAACGTAGTACTATATAACGTTATACGTTATAATGCGATACTATGTAACTATATACGTTATAACGTAATACTATATGACTTGTTACGTTATAACGATGTACTATACAACGTTATACGCTATAACGTAGTACTATATAACGTTATACGTTATAACGTAGTATTATACAACGTTATACGTTATATCGTAGTACTATATAACGTTATACGTTATAACGTAGTACTATACAACATTATACGATATTACGTAAAACTATATAACGTCTTACGTTATAACGTAGCACTATATAACGTTATACGTTATAACGTAGTACTATATAACGTTATACATTATAACGTAGTACTATACAACGTTATACGTTATAGCGTAGTAATATATATCGTTATACGTTATAACGTAGTACTATATAACGTTATATATTATCACGCACTAGTATACAACGTTATACGTTATAACGTAGTACTATATAACGTTATACGTTATCACCTAGTACTATATAACGTAGCACTATATAACGTTATACGTTACAACGTAGTACTATGTAACGTTATTTCTTATCACGCACTAGTATACAACGTTATACGTTATAACGTAGTACTATATTACGTTATACGTTGTAACGTAGTACTATATAACGTTTTACGTTATTACGTAATACTACATAACGATATACGTTATAACGTGATAGTATGTAACGTTACACGTAGTATCGTAGTACTATATAACGGTATACGTTATTACGTAATAATACATAACGATATACGTTACAACGTAGTTCTATACAATGTTGTACTATATAACGTATTGCTATATAACGTTATACGTTAAAACTTAGTACTATACAACGTTATACGTTATATCGTAGTACTATGTAACGTTATACGTTATAACGTAGTACTATACAACATTATACGTTATTACGTAAAACTTTACAACGTCTTACGTTATAACGTAGTACTATACAACGTTATACGTTATAGCGTAGTAATACATAACGTTATACGTTATAGAGTAGTAATATATAACGTTATATGTTATAGAGTAGTAATATATAACGTTATACGTTATAACGTAGTACTATATAACGTTATACGTTATAGAGTAGTAATATATAACGATGTACGTTATAACGTAGTACTATATAACGTTATACGTTATAGAGTAGTAATATATAACGTTATTCGTCATAACGTAGTACTATATCACGTTATATCTTATCACGCACTAGTATACAACGTTATACGTTATAACGTAGTACTATATAACGTTATACGTTATCACCTAGTACTATATAACGTAGCACTATATAACGTTATACGTTACAACGTAGTACTATGTAACGTTATTTCTTATCACGCACTAGTATACAACGTTATACGTTATAACGTAGTACTTTATTACGTTATACGTTGTAACGTAGTACTATATAACGTTTTACGTTATTACGTAATACTACATAACGATATACGTTATAATGTGATAGTATGTAACGTTAAACGTAGTATCGTAGTACTATATAACGGTATACGTTATTACGTAATAATACATAACGATATACGTTACAACGTAGTTCTATACAATGTTGTATTATATAACGTATTACTATATAACGTTATACGTTATTACGTAAAACTATACAACGTCTTATGTTATAATGTAGTACTATATAACGTTATACGTTATATCCATGTAGTATATACCATGTACTATATACTATATACGTTATAACGTAGTACTATTCAATGTTATACGTTATAGCGTAGTAATACATAATGTTATACGTTATAGAGTAGTAATATATAACGCTATACGTTATAACGTAGTACTATATAACGTTATTTCTTATCACGCACTAGTATACAACGTTATACGTTATATCGTAGTTATATATAACGTTATACGTTATATCGTATTACTATATATCGTTATGCGTTATAACGTAGTACTATATAACGTTATACGTCATACCGTAGTACTATATAACGTCTTACGTTATAGCGTAGTATTATATAACATTATATGTTATATAGTAGTACTATACAACGTTATACGTTATAACGTAATGTTATATAACGTCTTACGTTATAACGTAGTACTATACAGCGTTATACGTTATATCCAAGTACTATATACCATTATACGTTATAACGTAGTACTATTCAACGTTATACGTTATATCGTAGTACTATATAACGTTATACGTTATATCGTAGTACTATATAACGTTATACATTATAACGTAGTACTATACAACGTTATGCGTTATAGCGTAGTAATATATAACGTTATACGTTATAACGTAGTACTATATAACGTTATATCTTATCACGCACTAGTATACAACGATATACGTTATAACGTAGTACTATATAACGTTATACGTTATAACGTAGTACTATACAACATTATACGTTATTACGTAAAACTATATAACGTCTTTCGTTATAGCGTAGTATTATACAGCGTTATACGTTATATCCAAGTACTATATCACATTATACGTTATAACGTAGTACTATTCAATGTTATACGTTATATCGTAGTACTATATAACGTTATACGTTATATCGTAGTACTATATAACGTTATACATTATAACGTAGTGCTATACAACGTTATACGTTATAGCGTAGTAATATATAAGGTTATACATTATAACGTAGTACTATACAACGTTATTTCTTATCACGCACTAGTATACAACGTTATACGTTATAACGTAGTACTATATAACGTTATACGTTATCACCCAGTACTATATAACGTAGCACTATATAACGTTATACGTTACAACGTAGTACTATGTAACGTTATTTCTTATCACGCACTAGTATACAACGTTATACGTTATAACGTAGTACTATATTACGTTATACGTTGTAACGTAGTACTATATAACGTTTTACGTTATTACGTAATACTACATAACGATATACGTTATAACGTGATAGTATGTAACGTTACACGTAGTATCGTAGTACTATATAACGGTATACGTCATTACGTAATAATACATAACGATATACGTTACAACGTATTTCTGTACAATGTTGTACTATATAACGTATTGCTATATAACGTTATACGTTATAAATTAGTACTATACAACGTTAGACGTTATTACGTAATAATACATAACGATATACGTTACAACGTAGATCTATACATCGTTATACGTTATCACGTAGTACTATATAACGTTATACGTTGTAACGTAGTACTATAGAACGTTATACGTTATAATGCGATACTATGAAACTATATACGTTATAACGTAATACTATATGACGTCTTACGTTATAACGTTGTACTTTACAACGTTATACGCTATAACGTAATACTGTATATCGTTATGCGTTATAACGCAGTACTATATAGCGTTACACGTTATATCGTAGTACTATATAACGTTATATCTTATCACGCACTAGTATACAACGATATACGTTATAACGTAGTACTATATAACGTTATATCTTATCACGCACTAGTATACAACGATATACGTTATAACGTAGTACTATATAACGTTATACGTTATAACGTAGTACTATACAACATTATACGTTATTACGTAAAACTATATAACGTCTTACGTTATAGCGTAGTACTATACAGCGTTATACATTATAACGTAGTACTATACAACGTTATTTCTTATCACGCACTAGTATACAACGTTATACGTTATAACGTAGTACTATATAACGTTATACGTTATAGAGTAGTAATATATAACGATGTACGTTATAACGTAGTACTATATAACGTTATACGTTATAGAGTAGTAATATATAACGTTATTCGTCATAACGTAGTACTATATGACGTTATATCTTATCACGCACTAGTATACAACGTTATACGTTATAACGTAGTACTATATAACGTTATACGTTATCACCTAGTACTATATAACGTAGCACTATATAACGTTATACGTTACAACGTAGTACTATGTAACGTTATTTCTTATCACGCACTAGTATACAACGTTATACGTTATAACGTAGTACTTTATTACGTTATACGTTGTAACGTAGTACTATATAACGTTTTACGTTATTACGTAATACTACATAACGATATACGTTATAATGTGATAGTATGTAACGTTAAACGTAGTATCGTAGTACTATATAACGGTATACGTTATTACGTAATAATACATAACGATATACGTTACAACGTAGTTCTATACAATGTTGTATTATATAACGTATTACTATATAACGTTATACGTTATTACGTAAAACTATACAACGTCTTATGTTATAATGTAGTACTATATAACGTTATACGTTATATCCATGTACTATATACCATGTACTATATACTATATACGTTATAACGTAGTACTATTCAATGTTATACGTTATAGCGTAGTAATACATAATGTTATACGTTATAGAGTAGTAATATATAACGCTATACGTTATAACGTAGTACTATATAACGTTATTTCTTATCACGCACTAGTATACAACGTTATACGTTATATCGTAGTTATATATAACGTTATACGTTATATCGTATTACTATATATCGTTATGCGTTATAACGTAGTACTATATAACGTTATACGTCATACCGTAGTACTATATAACGTCTTACGTTATAGCGTAGTATTATATAACATTATATGTTATATAGTAGTACTATACAACGTTATACGTTATAACGTAATGTTATATAACGTCTTACGTTACAACGTAGTACTATACAGCGTTATACGTTATATCCAAGTACTATATACCATTATACGTTATAACGTAGTACTATTCAACGTTATACGTTATATCGTAGTACTATATAACGTTATACGTTATATCGTAGTACTATATAACGTTATACATTATAACGTAGTACTATACAACGTTATGCGTTATAGCGTAGTAATATATAACGTTATACGTTATAACGTAGTACTATATAACGTTATATCTTATCACGCACTAGTATACAACGATATACGTTATAACGTAGTACTATATAACGTTATACGTTATAACGTAGTACTATACAACATTATACGTTATTACGTAAAACTATATAACGTCTTTCGTTATAGCGTAGTATTATACAGCGTTATACGTTATATCCAAGTACTATATCACATTATACGTTATAACGTAGTACTATTCAATGTTATACGTTATATCGTAGTACTATATAACGTTATACGTTATATCGTAGTACTATATAACGTTATACATTATAACGTAGTGCTATACAACGTTATACGTTATAGCGTAGTAATATATAAGGTTATACATTATAACGTAGTACTATACAACGTTATTTCTTATCACGCACTAGTATACAACGTTATACGTTATAACGTAGTACTATATAACGTTATACGTTATCACCCAGTACTATATAACGTAGCACTATATAACGTTATACGTTACAACGTAGTACTATGTAACGTTATTTCTTATCACGCACTAGTATACAACGTTATACGTTATAACGTAGTACTATATTACGTTATACGTTGTAACGTAGTACTATATAACGTTTTACGTTATTACGTAATACTACATAACGATATACGTTATAACGTGATAGTATGTAACGTTACACGTAGTATCGTAGTACTATATAACGGTATACGTCATTACGTAATAATACATAACGATATACGTTACAACGTATTTCTGTACAATGTTGTACTATATAACGTATTGCTATATAACGTTATACGTTATAAATTAGTACTATACAACGTTATACGTTATTACGTAATAATACATAACGATATACGTTACAACGTAGATCTATACATCGTTATACGTTATCACGTAGTACTATATAACGTTATACGTTGTAACGTAGTACTATAGAACGTTATACGTTATAATGCGATACTATGAAACTATATACGTTATAACGTAATACTATATGACGTCTTACGTTATAACGTTGTACTTTACAACGTTATACGCTATAACGTAATACTGTATATCGTTATGCGTTATAACGCAGTACTATATAGCGTTACACGTTATATCGTAGTACTATATAACGTTATATCTTATCACGCACTAGTATACAACGATATACGTTATAACGTAGTACTATATAACGTTATATCTTATCACGCACTAGTATACAACGATATACGTTATAACGTAGTACTATATAACGTTATACGTTATAACGTAGTACTATACAACATTATACGTTATTACGTAAAACTATATAACGTCTTACGTTATAGCGTAGTACTATACAGCGTTATACATTATAACGTAGTACTATACAACGTTATTTCTTATCACGCACTAGTATACAACGTTATACGTTATAACGTAGTACTATATAACGTTATACGTTATCACCCAGTACTATATAACGTAGCACTATATAACGTTATACGTTACAACGTAGTACTATGTAACGTTATTTCTTATCACGCACTAGTATACAACGTTATACGTTATAACGTAGTACTATATTACGTTATACGTCATTACGTAATAATACATAACGATATACGTTACAACGTATTTCTGTACAATGTTGTACTATATAACGTATTGCTATATAACGTTATACGTTATAAATTAGTACTATACAACGTTATACGTTATTACGTAATAATACATAACGATATACGTTACAACGTAGTTCTATACATCGTTATACGTTATCACGTAGTACTATATAACGTTATACGTTGTAACGTAGTACTATATAACGTTATACGTTATAATGCGATACTATGAAACTATATACGTTATAACGTAATACTATATGACGTCTTACGTTATAACGTTGTACTTTACAACGTTATACGCTATAACGTAATACTGTATATCGTTATGCGTTATAACGCAGTACTATATAGCGTTACACGTTATATCGTAGTACTATATAACGTTATACGTTATAACGTAGTACTATACAACATTATACGTTATTACGTAAAACTATATAACGTCTTACGTTATAGCGTAGTACTATACAGCGTTATACGTTATATCGAAGTACTATATACCATTATACGTTATAACGTAGTACCATATAACGTTTTGCGTTATAACGAAGTACTATATAACGTTTTACGTTATGACGTACTACTATACAACGTTATACGTTATAACGTAGTACTATATAAGGTTATACGTATTAACGTCGTACTATACAACGTTATACGTTATAACGTAGTACTATATAACGGTATACGTTATTACGTAATAATACATAACGATATACGTTACAACGTAGTTCTATACAATGTTGTATTATATAACGTATTACTATATAACGTTATACGTTATTACGTAGTACTATATAACGTTATACGTTATAACGTAGTACTATATAAAGTTATACGCTATAACTTCGTACTATACAGCGTTATACGTTATATCGTAGTACATTATGACGCTATACGTTATATCGAAATACTATACACCGTTATACGTTATAACGTAGTACTATATAATGTTATACGTTATAACATAGTACTACACAACGTTATACGTTATTACATAATACTATATAGCGTTATACGTTATATCGTAGTACTATATAAAGTTATACGTGATAACGTAGCACTATACAACATTATACGCTGTAACGTAGTACTATATAACGTTATATGTTATAACGTAGTACTATATCACCTTATACGTTATAACGTAGTACTATATAACGTTATACGTTATAACGTAGTACTATACAACGTTATACGTTATATCGTAGTACTATATAAAGTTATACGTGATAACGTAGTACTATACAACATTATACGCTATAACGTAGTACTATATAACGTTATACGTTATAACGTAGTACTATATAACGTTATACGTTGTAACTTAGTACTATATAAAGTTATACGTTATAACTTCGTACTATACAACGTTATACGTTATAACGTAGTACTATATAAAGTTATACGTGATAACGTAGTACTATATAACGTTATTCGTTATAACGTAGTACTATATAGCGTTATACGTTATAACGTAATACTATATAACGTTATACGTTATAACGTAGTACTATATACCGTTATACGTTATAACGTAGTACTATATAACGTTATACGTTATAACTTAGTACTATATAACGTTATACGTTATAACGTAATACTATATAACTTCCTACGTTATAACGTAGTACTATATAACGTTATACGTTATAACTTAGTACTATATAACGTTATACGTTATAACTTAGTACTATACAACGTTATACGTAATTATGTAGTACTATATAACGTTATATGTTATAACGTAGTACTATATCACCTTATACGTTATAACGTAGTACTATATAACGTTATACGTTATAACGTAGTACTATACAACGTTATACGTTATAACGTAGTACTATATACCGTTATACGTTATAACGTAGTACTATATAACGTTATACGTTATAACTTAGTACTATATAACGTTATACGTTATAACGTAATACTATATAACTTCCTACGTTATAACGTAGTACTATATAACGTTATACGTTATAACTTAGTACTATATAACGTTATACGTTATAACTTAGTACTATACAACGTTATACGTAATTATGTAGTACTATATAACGTTATACGTTATAACGTAGTACTATATAACGTTATACGTTATAACGTAGTACTATATACCGTTTTACGTTATAACGTAGTACTATACAACGTTATACGTTATAACGTAGTACTATATACCGTTATACGTTATAACGTAGTACTATATAACGTTATACGTTATAACTTAGTACTATATAACGTTATACGTTATAACTTAGTACTATACAACGTTATACGTTATTATGTAGTACTATATAACGTTATACGTTATAACGTAGTACTATATACCGTTATACGTTATAACGTAGTACTATACAATGTTATACGTTATAACGTAGTACTATATACCGTTATACGTTATAACGTAGTACTATATAACGTTATACGTTATAACTTAGTACTATATAACGTTATACGTTATAACGTAATACTATATAACTTCCTACGTTATAACGTAGTACTATATAACGTTATACGTTATAACGTAGTACTATATAAAGTTATACGTTATAACTTCGTACTATACAACGTTATACGTTATAACGTAGTACTATATAACGTTATACGTTATAACTTAGTACTATATAACATTATACTTTATGACTTAGTACTATACAACGTTATACGTAATTATGTAGTACTATATAACGTTATATGTTATAACGTAGTACTATATCACCTTATACGTTATAACGTAGTACTATATAACGTTATACGTTATAACGTAGTACTATACAACGTTATACGTTATAACGTAGTACTATATACCGTTATACGTTATAACGTAGTACTATATAACGTTATACGTTATAACTTAGTACTATATAACGTTATACGTTATAACGTAATACTATATAACTTCCTACGTTATAACGTAGTACTATATAACGTTATACGTTATAACTTAGTACTATATAACGTTATACGTTATAACTTAGTACTATACAACGTTATACGTAATTATGTAGTACTATATAACGTTATACGTTATAAAGTAGTACTATATAACGTTATACGTTATAACGTAGTACTATATACCGTTTTACGTTATAACGTAGTACTATACAACGTTATACGTTATAACGTAGTACTATATACCGTTATACGTTATAACGTAGTACTATATAACGTTATACGTTATAACTTAGTACTATATAACGTTATACGTTATAACTTAGTACTATACAACGTTATACGTTATTATGTAGTACTATATAACGTTATACGTTATAACGTAGTACTATATACACCGTTATACGTTATAACGTAGTACTATACAATGTTATACGTTATAACGTAGTACTATATACCGTTATACGTTATAACGTAGTACTATATAACGTTATACGTTATAACTTAGTACTATATAACGTTATACGTTATAACGTAATACTATATAACTTCCTACGTTATAACGTAGTACTATATAACGTTATACGTTATAACGTAGTACTATATAAAGTTATACGTTATAACTTCGTACTATACAACGTTATACGTTATAACGTAGTACTATATAACGTTATACGTTATAACTTAGTACTATATAACATTATACTTTATGACTTAGTACTATACAACGTTATACGTTATTATGTAGTACTATATAACGTTATACGTTATAATGTAGTACTATATAACGTTATACGTTATAACTTAGTACTATATAACGTTATACGTTATAACTTAGTACTATACAACGTTATACGTAATTATGTAGTACTATATAACGTTATACGTTATAACGTAGTACTATATAACGTTATACGTTATAACGTAGTACTATACAACGTTATACGTTATATCGTAGTACATTATGACGCTATACGTTATATCGAAATACTATACACCGTTATACGTTATAACGTAGTACTATATAATGTTATACGTTATAACATAGTACTACACAACGTTATACGTTATTACATAATACTATATAACGTTATACGTTATATCGTAGTACTATATAACGTTATACGTTATAACGTAGTACTATATAGCGTTATACGTTATAACGTAGTACTATACAACATTATACGCTATAACGTAGTACTATATAACGTTATACGTTATAACTTAGTACTATATAACGTTATACGTTATAACGTAGTACTATATAACGTTATACGTTATAACTCAGTACTATATAACGTTATACGTTATAACTTAGTACGATATAACGTTATACGTTATAACGTACTACCATATAACGTTATACGTTATAACTTAGTACTATATAACGTTATACGTTATAACGTAGTACTATACAACGTTATACGTAATTATGTAGTACTATATAACGTTATACGTTATAATGTAGTACTATATAACGTTATACGTTATAACTTAGTACTATATAACGTTATACGTTATATCGTAGTACTATATAAAGTTATACGTGATAACGTAGTACTATACAACATTATACGCTATAACGTAGTACTATATAACGTTATACGTTATAACGTAGTACTATACAACATTATACGCTATAACGTAGTACTATATAACGTTATACGTTATAACTTAGTACTATATAACGTTATACGTTATAACGTAGTACTATATAACGTTATACGTTATAACTCAGTACTATATAACGTTATACGTTATAACTTAGTACGATATAACGTTATACGTTATAACGTACTACCATATAACGTTATACGTTATAACTTAGTACTATATAACGTTATACGTTATAACGTAGTACTATATAACGTTATACGTTATAACGTAGTACTATACAACCTTATACGTTATAACGTAGTACTATATAACGTTATACGTTATAACGTAGTACTATATAGCGTTATACGTTATAACGTAATACTATATAACTTCCTACGTTATAACGTAGTACTATATAAGGTTATACGTTATTACGTAGTACTATATAACGTTATACGTTATAACTTAGTACTATATAACGTTATACGTTATAACTTCGTACTATATAACGTTATACGTTATAACGTAGTACTATATACCGTTATACGTTATAACGTAGTACTATATAACGTTATACGTTATAACCTAGTACTATATAACGTTATACGTTATATCCAAGTACTATATACCATTATACGTTATAACGAAGTACTATTCAATGTTATACGTTATAGCGTAGTAATACATAATGTTATACGTTATAGAGTAGTAATATATAACGCTATACGTTATAACGTAGTACTATATAACGTTATTTCTTATCACGCACTAGTATACACCGTTATACGTTATAGCGTAGTACTATATAACGTTATACGTTATAACGTAGTACTATACAACATTATACGTTATTACGTAAAACTATACAACGTCTTATGTTATAATGTAGTACTATATAACGTTATACGTTATAACGTAGTACTATACAACATTATACGTTATTACGTAAAACTATATAACTTTTTACGTTATAGCGTAGTATTATACAGCGTTATACGTTATATCCAAGTACTATATAACATTATACGTTATAACGTAGTACTATTCAATGTTATACGTTATATCGTAGTACTATATAACGTTATACATTATAACGTAGTGCTATACAACGTTATACGTTATAGCGTAGTAATATATAAGGTTATACGTTATAACGTAGTACTATATAACGTTATATCTTATCACGCACTAGTATACAACGATATACGTTATAACGTAGTACTATATAACGTTATACGTTATAACGTAGTACTATACAACATTACACTTTATTACGTAAAACTATATAACGTCTTACGTTATAGCGTAGTACTATACAGCGTTATACATTATAACGTAGTACTATACAACGTTATTTCTTATCACGCACTAGTATACAACGTTATACGTTATAACGTAGTACTATATAACGTTATACGTTATCACCCAGTACTATATAACGTAGCACTATATAACGTTATACGTTACAACGTAGTACTATGTAACGTTATTTCTTATCACGCACTAGTATACAACGTTATACGTTATAACGTAGTACTATATTACGTTATACGTTGTAACGTAGTACTATATAACGTTTTACGTTATTACGTAATACTACATAACGATATACGTTATAACGTGATAGTATGTAACGTTACACGTAGTATCGTAGTACTATATAACGGTATACGTTATTACGTAATAATACATAACGATATACGTTACAACGTAGTTCTGTACAATGTTGTACTATATAACGTATTGCTATATAACGTTATACGTTATAAATTAGTACTATACAACGTTATACGTTATATCGTAGTTCTATATAACGTTATACGTTATAACGTAGTACTAAATATCGTTATACGCTATATCGTAGTACTATATAACGTTATATGTCATAACGTAGTACTATACAACGTTATACGTTATAGCGTAATAATACATAACGTCTTACGTTATAGCGTAGTACTTTACAGCGTTATACATTATATCGAAGTACTATATACCGTTATACGTTATAACGTAGTACTATATAACGTTATACGTTATAACGTAGTACTATATGAAGATAGACGTTATAACGTAGTACTATATAACGTTATACGTTATAGCGGAGTAATATATAACGTTACACGTTATAACGTAGTACTATATAACATTATACGTTATTACGTAAAACTATACAACGTCTTACGTTATAACGTAGAACTATACAACGTTATACGTCATGACGTAGTACTATATAACGTCTTACGTTATAGCGTAGTACTATATACCGTTATACGTTATAAAGCGATACTATGTAACTGCATACGATATAACGTAATACTATATATTGTTATGCGTTATAACGTAGTACTATATAGCGTTATACGTTATAGCGTAGTACTATACAACGTTATACGAAATGACGTTGTACTATATAACGTCTTACGTTATAACGTTGTACTATATACCGTTATACGTTATAAAGCGATACTATGTAACTACATACCTTATAACGTAATACTATATAACGTAATACGTTATATAGTAGTACTATACAACGTTATACGTTATAACGTAATATTATATAACGTCTTACGTTATAACGTAGTACTATGCAACGTTATACGTCATTATGTAGTACTATATAACGTCTTACGTTATAGCGTAGTACTATATAACGTTATACGTTATAACGTAGTACTATATAACGTTTTACGTTATGACGTACTATACTATACAACGCTATACGTTATAAAGTAGTACTATATAAGGTTATACGTTGTAAGGTGTGTACTATACAACGTTATACGTTATATCGTATTACTATACAACGTTATACGTTATTACGTACTAATGCATAACGATATACGTTACAACGTAGTTCTATATATCGTTATACGTTATTACGTAATAATGCATAACGATATACGTTACAACGTAGTTCTATACATCGTTATACGTCATTACGTAATAATACATTACGATATACGTTATAACGTAATACTACATGGCCTTATACGTTATAGCGTAATACTATATAACGTTAAACGTTGTAACGTAGTACTATATAACGTTATACGTTATATGGTAGTACTATATAACGTTATACGTTATAACGTAGTACTATATATCGTTATACGTTATAACGTAGTACTATATAACGTTATACGTTATGACGTACTACTATACAACGTTATACGTTATAACGTAGTACTATATAAGGTTATACGTTATAACGTCGTACTATACAACGTTATACGTTATAACGTAGTACTATATAACGTTATACGTTATAAAGCGATTCTATGTAACTATATACCTTATAACGTAATACTATATAACGTCTTACGTTATAAGGTAGTACTATATAACGTTATACGTTATAACGTAGTACTATATATCGTTATACGTTATAACGTAGTACTATATAACGTTATACGTTATATCGTAGTTCTATATAACGTTATACGTTATAGCGTAGTACTAAATATCGTTATACGCTATATCGTAGTACTATATAACGTTATACGTTATAGCGTAGTAATATATAACGTTATACGTTATAACGTAGAACTATATAACGTTATATCTCATTACGCAATAGTATACAACGTTATACGTTATAACGTAGTACTATACAACGTTATACGTTATATCGTAGTACTATACAACGTTATACGTTACATCGTAGTACTATATAACGTTATACGTTATATCGTAGTTCTATATAACGTTATACGTTATAGCGTAGTACTAAATATCGTTATACGCTATATCGTAGTACTATATAACGTTATATGTCATAACGTAGTACTATACAACGTTATACGTTATATGGTAGTACTATATAACGTTATACGTTATAACGTAGTACTATATAACGATATACGTTATAACGTAGTACTATATAACGTTATACGTTATAACGTAGTACTATACATCGTTATACGTTATTACGTAATAATGCATAACGATATACGTCACAACGTAGTTCTATACATCGTTATACGTTATTACGTAATAATACATTACGATATACGTTATAACCTAATACTACATGGCCTTATACGTTATAGCGTAATACTATATAACGTTAAACGTTATAACGTAGTACTATATAACGTTATACGTTATAACGTAGTACTATACATCGTTATACGTTATTACGTAATAATGCATAACGATATACGTCACAACGTAGTTCTATACATCGTTATACGTTATTACGTAATAATACATTACGTTATACGTTATAACGTAGTACTATATAACGTTATACGTTATATGGTAGTACTATATAACGTTATACGTTATAACGTTGTACTATATAACGTTATACCTTATGGCGTACTACTATACAACGTTATACGTTATAACGTAGTACTATATAACGTTATACGTTATAAAGCGATACTATGTAACTATATACCTTATAACGTAATACTATATAACGTCTTACGTTATAAGGTAGTACTATATAACGTTATACGTTATAACGTAGTACTATATATCGTTATACGTTATATCGTAGTACCATATAACGTTATATGTCGTAACGTAGTACTATATAACGTTATACGTTATATGGTAGTACTATATAACGTTATACGTTATAACGTAGTACTATATAACGTTATACGTTATATCGTAGTTCTATATAACGTTATACGTTATAGCGTAGTACTAAATATCGTTATACGCTATATCGTAGTACTATATAACGTTATACGTTATAGCGTAGTAATATATAACGTTATACGTTATAACGTAGAACTATATAACGTTATATCTCATTACGCAATAGTATACAACGTTATACGTTATAACGTAGTACTATACAACGTTATACGTTATATCGTAGTACTATACAACGTTATACGTTACATCGTAGTACTATATAACGTTATACGTTATATCGTAGTTCTATATAACGTTATACGTTATAGCGTAGTACTAAATATCGTTATACGCTATATCGTAGTACTATATAACGTTATATGTCATAACGTAGTACTATACAACGTTATACGTTATATGGTAGTACTATATAACGTTATACGTTATAACGTAGTACTATATAACGATATACGTTATAACGTAGTACTATATAACGTTATATCTCATTACGCAATAGTATACAACGTTATACGTTATAACGTAGTACTATACAACGTTATACGTTATATCGTAGTACTATACAACGATATACGTCACAACGTAGTTCTATACATCGTTATACGTTATTACGTAATAATACATTACGTTATACGTTATAACGTAGTACTATATAACGTTATACGTTATATGGTAGTACTATATAACGTTATACGTTATAACGTTGTACTATATAACGTTATACCTTATGGCGTACTACTATGCAACGTTATACGTTATAACGTAGTACTATATAACGTTATACGTTATAACGTAGTACTATACATCGTTATACGTTATTACGTAATAATACATTACGATATACGTTATAACGTAATACTACATGGCCTTATACACTATAGCGTAATACTATATAACGTTAAACGTTGTCACGTAGTACTATATAACGTTATACGTTATAAAGCGATACTATGTAACTATATACCTTATAACGTAATACTATATAACGTCTTACGTTATAACGTAGTACTATATAACGTTATACGTTATATGGTAGTACTATATAACGTTATACGTTATAACGTAGTACTATATAACGTTATACGTTATATGGTAGTACTACATAACGTTGTACGTTATAACGTAGTACTATATAGCGTTATACCTTATGGCGTACTACTATACAACGTTATACGTTATAACGTAGTACTATATATCGTTATACGTTGTTACGTAATAATGCATAACGATATACGTTACAACGTAGTTCTATACATCGTTATACGTTATTACGTAATAATACATTACGATATACGTTATAACGTAATACTACATGGCCTTATACACTATAGCGTAATACTATATAACGTTAAACGTTGTCACGTAGTACTATATAACGTTATACGTTATGACGTACTACTATACAACGTTATACGTTATAACGTAGTACTATATAAGGTTATACGTTATAACGTCGTACTATACAACGTTATACGTTATAACGTAGTACTATATAACGTTATACGTTATAAAGCGATACTATGTAACTATATACCTTATAACGTAATACTATATAACGTCTTACGTTATAAGGTAGTACTATATAACGTTATACGTTATAACGTAGTACTATATAACGTTATACCTTATGGCGTACTACTATGCAACGTTATACGTTATAACGTAGTACTATATAACGTTATACGTTATAACGTAGTACTATATATCGTTATACGTTATAAGGTACTACTATATAACGTTATACGTTATTACGTAATAATGCATAACGATATACGTTACAACGTAGTTCTATACATCGTTATACGTTATTACGTAATAATATATAACGATATACGTTACAACAAAATACTACATAACCTTATACGTTATATCGTAATACTATATAACGTTATACGTTACATCGTAGTACTATATAACGTTATACGTTATATCGTATTTCTATATAACGATATACGTTATAACGTAGTACTATATAACGTTATACGTTATAACGTACTACTATATAACGTTATACGTTATAACGTAGTACTATACATCGCTATACGTTATTACGTAATAATGCATAACGATATACGTTACAACGTAGTTCTATACATCGTTATACGTTATCACGTAGTACTATATAACGTTATACGTTATAACGTAGTACTATACAACATTATACGTTATTACGTAAAACTATATAACGTCTTACGTTATAGCGTAGTACTATACAGCGTTATACGTTATATCGAAGTACTATATACCATTATACGTTATAACGTAGTACCATATAACGTTTTGCGTTATAACGAAGTACTATATAACGTTTTACGTTATGACGTACTACTATACAACGTTATACGTTATTACGTAATAATGCATAACGATATACGTTACAACGTAGTTCTATACATCGTTATACGTTATTACGTAATAATACATTACGATATACGTTATAACGTAATACTACATGGCCTTATACGTTATAGCGTAATACTATATAACGTTATACGTTATAACGTAGTACTATATAACGTTATACGTTATAACGTAGTACTATATAACGTTATACGTTATAACGTAGTACTATACATCGTTATACGTTATTACGTAATAATGCATAACGATATACGTTACAACGTAGTTCTATACATCGTTATACGTTATTACGTAATAATACATTACGATATACGTTATAACGTAGTACTATATAGCGATATACGTTATAACGTAGTACTATATAACGTTATACGTTATAGCGTAGTACTAAATATCGTTATACGCTATATCGTAGTACTATACAACATTATACGTTATTACGTAAAACTATATAACGTCTTACGTTATAACGTAATACTACATAACCTTCTACGTTATAGCGTAATACTATATAACGTTATACGTTATAACGTAGTACTATATAACGTTATACGTTATAACGTAGTACTATATAACGTCTTACGTTATAGCGTAGTACTATACAGCGTTATACGTTATATCGAAGTACTATATACCATTATACGTTATAACGTAGTACCATATAACGTTTTGCGTTATAACGAAGTACTATATAACGTTATACGTTATAAAGCGATACTATGTAACTATATACCTTATAACGTAATACTATATAACGTCTTACGTTATAACGTAGTTCTATACATCGTTATACGTTATTACGTAATAATACATTACGATATACGTTACAACGTAGTTCCATGCATCGTTATACGTAATCACGTAATAATACATAACGATATACATTATAACGTAATACTACATAACCTTCTACGTTATAGCGTAATACTATATAACGTTATACGTTATAACGTAGTACTATATAACGTTATACGTTATAACGTAGTACTATATAACGTTATACGTTATAACGTAGTACTATATAAGGTTATACGTTATAACGTCGTACTATACAACGTTGTACGTTATAACGTATTACTATATAACGTTATACGTTATAAAGCGATACTATGTAACTATATACCTTATAACGTAATACTATATAACGTCTTACGTTATAACGTAGTACTATATAACGTTATACGTTATAACGTAGTACTATATAACGTTATATCTTATTACGCACTAGTATACAACGTTATACGTTATAACGTAGTACTATACAACGTTATACGTTATATCGTAGTACTATACAACGTTATACGTTACATCGTAGTACTATATAACGTTATACGTTATATCGTAGTTCTATATAACGTTATACGTTATAGCGTAGTACTAAATATCGTTATACGCTATATCGTAGTACTATATAACGTTATATGTCATAACGTAGTACTATACAACGTTATACGTTATATGGTAGTACTATATAACGTTATACGTTTTAACGTAGTACTATATAACGATATACGTTATAACGTAGTACTATATAACGTCTTACGTTATAACGTAGTACTATATAACGTTATATCTTATTACGCACTAGTATACAACGTTATACGTTATAACGTAGTACTATACAACGTTATACGTTATATCGTAGTACTATACAACGTTATACGTTACATCGTAGTACTATATAACGTTATACGTTATATCGTAGTTCTATATAACGTTATACGTTATAGCGTAGAACTAAATATCGTTATACGCTATATCGTAGTACTATATAACGTTATATGTCATAACGTAGTACTATACAACGTTATACGTTATATGGTAGTACTATATAACGTTATACGTTATAACGTAGTACTATATAACGATATACGTTATAACGTAGTACTATATAACGTCTTACGTTATAACGTAGTACTATATAACGTTATGCGTTATAACGTAGTACTATACATCGTTATACGTTATTACGTAATAATGCATAACGATATACGTTACAACGTAGTTCTATACATCGTTATACGTTATCACGTAGTACTATATAACGTTATACGTTATAACGTAGTACTATACAACATTATACGTTATTACGTAAAACTATATAACGTCTTACGTTATAGCGTAGTACTATACAGCGTTATACGTTATCATGTAGTACTATATAACGTTATACGTTGTAACGTAGTACTATATAACGTTATACGTTATAATGCGATACTATGTAACTATATACCTTATAACGTAATACTATATAACGTCTTACGTTATAACGTAGTACTATATAACGTTATACGTTATAACGTAGTACTATACATCGTTATACGTTATTACGTAATAATGCATAACGATATACGTTACAACGTAGTTCTATACATCGTTATACGTTATCACGTAGTACTATATAACGTTATACGTTATAACGTAGTACTATACATCGTTATACGTCATTACGTAATAATGCATAACGATATACGTTACAACGTAGTTCTATACATCGTTATACGTTATTACGTAATAATACATTACGATATACGTTATAACGTAATACTACATAACCTTATACGTTATAGCGTAATACTATATAACGTTATACGTTGTAACGTAGAACTATATAACGATATACGTCACAACGTAGTTCTATACATCGTTATACGTTATTACGTAATAATGCATAACGATATACGTTACAACGTAGTTCTATACATCGTTATACGTTATTACGTAATAACACATTACGATATACGTTATAACGTAATACTACATGGCCTTATACGTTATAGCGTAATTCTATATAACGTTAAACGTTGTAACGTAGTACTATATAACGTTATACGTTATGACGTACTACTATACAACGTTATACGTTATAACGTAGTACCATATAAGGTTATACGTTATAACGTCGTACTATACAACGTTGTACGTTATAACGTATTACTATATAACGTTATACGTTATAAAGCGATAATATTTAACTACATACGTTATAACGTAATACTATATATCGTTATGCGTTATAACGTAGTACTATGTAACGTTATACGTCATAACGTAGTACTATATAACGTCTTACGTTATAGCGTAGTACTATATAACGTTATATGTTATATACTAGTACTATACAACGTTATACGTTATAAAGCGATACTATGTAACTGTATAGGTTATAACGTATTACTATACAACATTATACGTTATTACGTAAAAATATACAACGTCTTACGTTATAACGTAGTACTATATAACGTCTTACGTTATAGCGTAGTACTATATAACGTTATATGTTATATAGTAGTACTATACAACGTTATACGTTATAACGTAATAATGCATAACGATATACGTTACAACGTAGTTCTATACATCGTTATACGTTATCACGTAGTACTATATAACGTTATACGTTATAACGTAGTACTATACATCGTTATACGTCATTACGTAATAATGCATAACGATATACGTTACAACGTAGTTCTATACATCGTTATACGTTATTACGTAATAATGCATAACGATATACGTTACAACGTAGTTCTATACATCGTTATACGTTATCACGTAGTACTATATAACGTTATACGTTATAACGTAGTACTATACATCGTTATACGTCATTACGTAATAATGCATAACGATATACGTTACAACGTAGTTCTATACATCGTTATACGTTATTACGTAATAATACATTACGATATACGTTATAACGTAATACTACATAACCTTATACGTTATAGCGTAATACTATATAACGTTATACGTTGTAACGTAGTACTATATAACGATATACGTCACAACGTAGTTCTATACATCGTTATACGTTATTACGTAATAATACATTACGATATACGTTATAACGTAATACTACATGGCCTTATACGTTACAGCGTAATACTATATAACGTTAAACGTTGTAACGTAGTACTATATAACGTTATACGTTATATGGTAGTACTATATAACGTTATACGTTATAACGTAGTACTATATAACGTTATACGTTATATGGTAGTACTATATAACGTTATACGTTATAACGTTGTACTATATAACGTTATACGTTATAACGTAGTACTATATAACGTTATACGTTATAACGTAGTACTATACATCGTTATACGTTATTACGTAATAATGCATAACGATATACGTTACAACGTAGTTCTATACATCGTTATACGTTATTACGTAATAATACATTACGATATACGTTATAACGTAATACTACATGGCCTTATACGTTATAGCGTAATTCTATATAACGTTAAACGTTGTAACGTAGTACTATATAACGTTATACCTTATGGCGTACTACTATACAACGTTATACGTTATAACGTAGTACTATATAACGTTATACGTTATAACGTAGTACTATACAACGTTATACGTCATAACGTAGTACTATATAACGTCTTACGTTATAGCGTAGTACTATATAACGTCTTACGTTATAGCGTAGTACTATATAACGTTATATGTTATATAGTAGTACTATACAACGTTATACGTTATAACGTAATGTTGTATAACGTCTTACGTTGTAATGTAGTACTATACAACGTTATACGTCATAACGTAGTACTATATAACGTCTTACGTTATAGCGTAGTACTATATAACGTCTTACGTTATAGCGTAGTACTATATAACGTTATATGTTATATACTAGTACTACACAACGTTATACGTTATAACGTAATGTTATATAACGTCTTACGTTATAGCGTAGTACTGTATACCGTTATACGTTATAAAGCGATACTATTTAACTACATACGTTATAACGTAATACTATATATCGTTATGCGTTATAACGTAGTACTATATATCGTTATGCGTTATAACGTAGTACTATGTAACGTTATACGTCATAACGTAGTACTATATAACGTCTTACGTTATAGCGTAGTACTATATAACGTTATATGTTATATAGTAGTACTATACAACGTTATACGTTATAACGTAATGTTATATAACGTGTTACGTTATAAAGTAGTACTATACAACGTTATACGTCATAACGTAGTACTATATAACGTCTTACGTTATAGCGTAGTACTATATAACGTTATATGTTATATACTAGTACTATACAACGTTATACGTTATAACGTAATGTTATATAACGTCTTACGTTATAACGTAGTACTATACAACGTTATACGTCATAACGTAGTACTATATAACGTCTTACGTTATAGCGTAGTGCTATATAACGTTATATGTTATATACTAGTACTATACAACGTTATACGTTATAACGTAATGTTATATAACGTTCTTACGTTATAACGTAGTACTATACAACGCTATACGTCATAACGTAGTACTATATAACGTCTTACGTTATAGCGTAGTACTATATAACGTTATACGTTATAAAGCAATACTATTTAACTACATACGTTACAACGTAATACTATATATCGTTATGCGTTATAACGTAGTACTATGTAACGTTATACGTCATAACGTAGTACTATATAACGTCTTACGTTATAGCGTAGTACTATATACCGTTATACGTTATAAAACGATACTATTTAACTACATACGTTATAACGTAATACTATATATCGTTATGCGTTATAACGTAGTACTATGTAACGTTATACGTCATAACGTAGTACTATATAACGTCTTACGTTATAGCGTAGTACTATATAACGTTATATGTTATATCGTAGTACTATATAACGTTATACGTTATGACGTAGTACTATATAACGTTATAGGCCATAACGTAGTACTATAAAACGTCTTACGTTATAGCGTAGTACTATATACCGTTATACGTTATAAAACGATACTATTTAACTACATACGTTATAACGTAATACTATATATCGTTATGCGTTATAACGTAGTACTATGTAACGTTATACGTCATAACGTAGTACTATATAACGTCTTACGTTATAGCGTAGTACTATATAACGTTATAGGCCATAACGTAGTACTATATAACGTCTTACGTTATAGCGTAGTACTATATAACGTTATACGTTATAAAGCAATACTATTTAACTACATACGTTACAACGTAATACTATATATCGTTATGCGTTATAACGTAGTACTATGTAACGTTATACGTCATAACGTAGTACTATATAACGTCTTACGTTATAGCGTAGTACTATATACCGTTATACGTTATAAAACGATACTATTTAACTACATACGTTATAACGTAATACTATATATCGTTATGCGTTATAACGTAGTACTATGTAACGTTATACGTCATAACGTAGTACTATATAACGTCTTACGTTATAACGTAGTACTATACAACGTTATACGTCATAACGTAGTACTGTATAACGTCTTACGTTATAGCGTAGTACTATATACCGTTATACGTTATAAAGCGATACTATTTAACTACATACGTTATAACGTAATACTATATATCGTTATGCGTTATAACGTAGTACTATATATCGTTATGCGTTATAACGTAGTACTATATAACGTTATACGTTATATGGTAGTACTATATAACGTTATACGTTATAACGTTGTACTATATAACGTTATACGTTATAACGTAGTACTATATAACGTTATACGTTATAACGTAGTACTATACATCGTTATACGTTATTACGTAATAATGCATAACGATATACGTTACAACGTAGTTCTATACATCGTTATACGTTATTACGTAATAATACATTACGATATACGTTATAACGTAATACTACATGGCCTTATACGTTATAGCGTAATTCTATATAACGTTAAACGTTGTAACGTAGTACTATATAACGTTATACCTTATGGCGTACTACTATACAACGTTATACGTTATAACGTAGTACTATATAACGTTATACGTTATAACGTAGTACTATATATCGTTATACGTTATAAGGTACTACTATATAACGTTATACGTTATTACGTAATAATGCATAACGATATACGTTACAACGTAGTTCTATACATCGTTATACGTTATTACGTAATAATATATAACGATATACGTTACAACAAAATACTACATAACCTTATACGTTATATCGTAATTCTATATAACGTTATACGTTATAACGTAGTACTATATAACGTTATACGTTACAACGTAGTTCTAAACATCGTTATACGTCATTACGTAATAATACATTACGATATACGTTATAACGTAATACTACATGGCCTTATACGTTATAGCGTAATACTATATAACGTTAAACGTTTTAACGTAGTACTATATAACGTTATACGATATATGGTAGTACTATATAACGTTATACGTTATAACGTAGTACTATATAACGTTATACGTTATAACGTAGTACTATATAACGTTATACGTTATAACGTAGTACTATACATCGTTATACGTTATTACGTAATAATGCATAACGATATACGTTACAACGTAGTTCTATACATCGTTATACGTTATTACGTAATAATACATTACGATATACGTTATAACGTAATACTACATGGCCTTATACGTTATAGCGTAATTCTATATAACGTTAAACGTTGTAACGTAGTACTATATAACGTTATACGTTATGACGTACTACTATACAACGTTATACGTTATAACGTAGTACTATATAAGGTTATACGTTATAACGTCGTACTATACAACGTTGTACGTTATAACGTATTACTATATAACGTTATACGTTATAAAGCGATAATATTTAACTACATACGTTATAACGTAATACTATATATCGTTATGCGTTATAACGTAGTACTATGTAACGTTATACGTCATAACGTAGTACTATATAACGTCTTACGTTATAGCGTAGTACTATATAACGTTATATGTTATATACTAGTACTATACAACGTTATACGTTATAAAGCGATACTATGTAACTGTATAGGTTATAACGTATTACTATACAACATTATACGTTATTACGTAAAAATATACAACGTCTTACGTTATAACGTAGTACTATATAACGTCTTACGTTATAGCGTAGTACTATATAACGTTATATGTTATATAGTAGTACTATACAACGTTATACGTTATAACGTAATGTTATATAACGTCTTACGTTATAAAGTAGTACTATACAACGTTATCTGTTATATACTAGTACTATACAACGTTATACGTTATAACGTAAAGTTATATAACGTCTTACGTTATAACGTAGTACTATACAACGTTATACGTCATAACGTAGTACTATATAAAGTCTTACGTTATAGCGTAGTACTATATAACGTTATACGTCATAACGTAGTACTATATAACGTCTTACGTTATAGCGTAGTACTATATAACGTCTTACGTTATAGCGTAGTACTATATAACGTTATCTGTTATATACTAGTACTATACAACGTTATACGTTATAACGTAAAGTTATATAACGTCTTACGTTATAACGTAGTACTATACAACGTTATACGTCATAACGTAGTACTATATAAAGTCTTACGTTATAGCGTAGTACTATATAACGTTATATGTTATATACAAGTACTATACAACGTTATACGTTATAACGTAAAGTTATATAACGTCTTACGTTATAACGTAGTACTATACAACGTTATACGTCATAACGTAGTACTATATAACGTCTTACGTTATAGCGTATTACTATATACCGTTATACGTTATAAAGCGATACTATTTAACTACATACGTTATAACGTAATACTATATATCGTTATGCGTTATAACGTAGTACTATGTAACGTTATACGTCATAACGTAGTACTATATAACGTCTTACGTTATAGCGTAGTACTATATAACGTTATATGTTATATACTAGTACTATACAACGTTATACGTTATAACGTAATGTTATATAACGTCTTACGTTATAGCGTAGTACTATATAACGTTATATGTGATATCGTAGTACTATATAACGTTATACGTTATGACGTAGTACTATATAACGTTATACGTCATAACGTAGTACTATAAAACGTCTTACGTTATAGCGTAGTACTATATAACGTTATATGTTATATACTAGTACTATACAACGTTATACGTTATAAAACAATACTATGTAACTATATACGTTATAACGTATTACTATACAACATTATACGTTATTACGTAAAACTATACAACGTCTTACGTTATAACGTAGTACTATATAACGTCTTACGTTATAGCGTAGTACTATATAACGTTATATGTTATATACTAGTACTATACAACGTTATACGTTATAACGTAATGTTATATAACGTCTTACGTTATAGCGTAGTACTATATAACGTCTTACGTTATAGCGTAGTACTATATAACGTTATATGTTATATAGTAGTACTATACAACGTTATACGTTATAACGTAATGTTATATAACGTCTTACGTTATAACGTAATGTTATATAACGTCTTACGTTGTAACGTAGTACTATATAATGTTATACGTCATAACGTAGTACTATAAAACGTCTCACGTTATAGCGTAGTACTATATAACGCTATATGTTATATAGTAGTACTATACAACGTTATACGTTATAACGTAATGTTATATAACGTCTTACGTTATAGCGTAGTACTATATACCGTTATACGTTATAAAGCGATACTATTTAACTACATACGTTATAACGTAATACTATATATCGTTATGCGTTATAACGTAGTACTATACAACGTTATACGTCATAACGTAGTACTATATAACGTCTTACGTTATAGCGTAGTACTATATAACGTCTTACGTTATAGCGTAGTACTATATAACGTTATATGTTATATAGTAGTACTATACAACGTTATACGTTATAACGTAATGTTGTATAACGTCTTACGTTGTAATGTAGTACTATACAACGTTATACGTCATAACGTAGTACTATATAACGTCTTACGTTATAGCGTAGTACTATATAACGTCTTACGTTATAGCGTAGTACTATATAACGTTATATGTTATATACTAGTACTACACAACGTTATACGTTATAACGTAATGTTATATAACGTCTTACGTTATAGCGTAGTACTGTATACCGTTATACGTTATAAAGCGATACTATTTAACTACATACGTTATAACGTAATACTATATATCGTTATGCGTTATAACGTAGTACTATATATCGTTATGCGTTATAACGTAGTACTATGTAACGTTATACGTCATAACGTAGTACTATATAACGTCTTACGTTATAGCGTAGTACTATATAACGTTATATGTTATATAGTAGTACTATACAACGTTATACGTTATAACGTAATGTTATATAACGTGTTACGTTATAAAGTAGTACTATACAACGTTATACGTCATAACGTAGTACTATATAACGTCTTACGTTATAGCGTAGTACTATATAACGTTATATGTTATATACTAGTACTATACAACGTTATACGTTATAACGTAATGTTATATAACGTCTTACGTTATAACGTAGTACTATACAACGTTATACGTCATAACGTAGTACTATATAACGTCTTACGTTATAGCGTAGTGCTATATAACGTTATATGTTATATACTAGTACTATACAACGTTATACGTTATAACGTAATGTTATATAACGTTCTTACGTTATAACGTAGTACTATACAACGCTATACGTCATAACGTAGTACTATATAACGTCTTACGTTATAGCGTAGTACTATATAACGTTATACGTTATAAAGCAATACTATTTAACTACATACGTTACAACGTAATACTATATATCGTTATGCGTTATAACGTAGTACTATGTAACGTTATACGTCATAACGTAGTACTATATAACGTCTTACGTTATAGCGTAGTACTATATACCGTTATACGTTATAAAACGATACTATTTAACTACATACGTTATAACGTAATACTATATATCGTTATGCGTTATAACGTAGTACTATGTAACGTTATACGTCATAACGTAGTACTATATAACGTCTTACGTTATAGCGTAGTACTATATAACGTTATATGTTATATCGTAGTACTATATAACGTTATACGTTATGACGTAGTACTATATAACGTTATAGGCCATAACGTAGTACTATAAAACGTCTTACGTTATAGCGTAGTACTATATACCGTTATACGTTATAAAACGATACTATTTAACTACATACGTTATAACGTAATACTATATATCGTTATGCGTTATAACGTAGTACTATGTAACGTTATACGTCATAACGTAGTACTATATAACGTCTTACGTTATAGCGTAGTACTATATAACGTTATAGGCCATAACGTAGTACTATATAACGTCTTACGTTATAGCGTAGTACTATATAACGTTATACGTTATAAAGCAATACTATTTAACTACATACGTTACAACGTAATACTATATATCGTTATGCGTTATAACGTAGTACTATGTAACGTTATACGTCATAACGTAGTACTATATAACGTCTTACGTTATAGCGTAGTACTATATACCGTTATACGTTATAAAACGATACTATTTAACTACATACGTTATAACGTAATACTATATATCGTTATGCGTTATAACGTAGTACTATGTAACGTTATACGTCATAACGTAGTACTATATAACGTCTTACGTTATAACGTAGTACTATACAACGTTATACGTCATAACGTAGTACTGTATAACGTCTTACGTTATAGCGTAGTACTATATACCGTTATACGTTATAAAGCGATACTATTTAACTACATACGTTATAACGTAATACTATATATCGTTATGCGTTATAACGTAGTACTATATATCGTTATGCGTTATAACGTAGTACTATGTAACGTTATACGTCATAACGTAGTACTATATAACGTCTTACGTTATAGCGTAGTACTATATAACGTTATATGTTATATAGTAGTACTATACAACGTTATACGTTATAACGTAATGTTATATAACGTCTTACGTTATAAAGTAGTACTATACAACGTTATACGTCATAACGTAGTACTATATAACGTCTTACGTTATAGCGTAGTACTATATAACGTTATATGTTATATACTAGTACTATACAACGTTATACGTTATAACGTAATGTTATATAACGTCTTACGTTATAACGTAGTACTATACAACGTTATACGTCATAACGTAGTACTATATAACGTCTTACGTTATAGCGTAGTACTATATAACGTTATATGTTATATACTAGTACTATACAACGTTATACGTTATAACGTAATGTTATATAACGTTCTTACGTTATAACGTAGTACTATACAACGCTATACGTCATAACGTAGTACTATATAACGTCTTACGTTATAGCGTAGTACTATATAACGTTATACGTTATAAAGCAATACTATTTAACTACATACGTTACAACGTAATACTATATATCGTTATGCGTTATAACGTAGTACTATGTAACGTTATACGTCATAACGTAGTACTATATAACGTCTTACGTTATAGCGTAGTACTATATAACGTTATATGTTATATCGTAGTACTATATAACGTTATACGTTATGACGTAGTACTATATAACGTTATAGGCCATAACGTAGTACTATAAAACGTCTTACGTTATAGCGTAGTACTATATACCGTTATACGTTATAAAACGATACTATTTAACTACATACGTTATAACGTAATACTATATATCGTTATGCGTTATAACGTAGTACTATGTAACGTTATACGTCATAACGTAGTACTATATAACGTCTTACGTTATAGCGTAGTACTATATAACGTTATATGTTATATACTAGTACTATACAACGTTATACGTTATAACGTAATGTTATATAACGTCTTACGTTATAACGTAGTACTATACAACGTTATACGTCATAACGTAGTACTATATAACGTCTTACGTTATAGCGTAGTACTATATAACGTTATATGTTATATACTAGTACTATACAACGTTATACGTTATAACGTAATGTTATATAACGTCTTACGTTATAACGTAGTTCTATACAACGTTATACGTCATAACGTAGTACTATATAACGTCTTACGTTATAGCGTAGTAGTATATAACGTTATCTGTTATATACTAGTACTATACAACGTTATACGTTATAACGTAAAGTTATATAACGTCTTACGTTATAACGTAGTACTATACAACGTTATACGTCATAACGTAGTACTATATAAAGTCTTACGTTATAGCGTAGTACTATATAACGTTATATGTTATATACTAGTACTATACAACGTTATACGTTATAACGTAATGTTATATAACGTCTTACGTTATAACGTAGTACTATACAACGTTATACGTCATAACGTAGTACTGTATAACGTCTTACGTTATAGCGTAGTACTATATACCGTTATACGTTATAAAGCGATACTATTTAACTACATACGTTATAACGTAATACTATATATCGTTATGCGTTATAACGTAGTACTATGTAACGTTATACGTCATAACGTAGTACTATATAACGTCTTACGTTATAGCGTAGTACTATATAACGTTATATGTTATATACTAGTACTATACAACGTTATACGTTATAACGTAATGTTATATAACGTCTTACGTTATAGCGTAGTACTATATAACGTTATATGTGATATCGTAGTACTATATAACGTTATACGTTATGACGTAGTACTATATAACGTTATACGTCATAACGTAGTACTATAAAACGTCTTACGTTATAGCGTAGTACTATATAACGTTATATGTTATATACTAGTACTATACAACGTTATACGTTATAAAACAATACTATGTAACTATATACGTTATAACGTATTACTATACAACATTATACGTTATTACGTAAAACTATACAACGTCTTACGCTATAACGTAGTACTATATAACGTCTTACGTTATAGCGTAGTACTATATAACGTTATATGTTATATAGTAATACTATACAACGTTATACGTCATAACGTAGTACTATATAACGTCTTACGTTATAGCGTAGTACTATATAACGTCTTACGTTATGGCGTAGTACTATATAACGTTATATGTTATATAGTAGTACTATACAACGTTATACGTTATAACGTAATGTTATATAACGTCTTACGTTATAACGTAATGTTATATAACGTCTTACGTTGTAACGTAGTACTATATAATGTTATACGTCATAACGTAGTACTATAAAACGTCTCACGTTATAGCGTAGTACTATATAACGCTATATGTTATATAGTAGTACTATACAACGTTATACGTTATAACGTAATGTTATATAACGTCTTACGTTATAGCGTAGTACTATATAACGCTATATGTTATATAGTAGTACTATACAACGTTATACGTTATTACGTAAAACTATATAGCGTCTTACGTTATGTAGTAGTACTATACAACGTTATGCGTTATAACGTAGTACTATACAACGTCATAAGTCATAATGTAGTACTATATAACGTCTTATGTTATGGCGTAGTACTATATACCGTTATACGTTATAAAGCGATACTATTTAACTACGTACGTTATAACGTAATACTATATAACGTCTTATGTTATGGCGTAGTACTATATACCGTTATACGTTATAAAGCGATACTATTTAACTACGTACGTTATAACGTAATACTATATATCGTTATGCGTTATAACGTAGTACTATGTAACGTTATACGTCATAACGTAGTACTATATAACGTCTTACGTTATAGCGTAGTACTACACAACGTTTTACGTCATAACGTAGTACTATATAACGTCTTACGTTATAGCGTAGTACTATATAACGTTATATGTTATATAGTAGTACTATACAACGTTATACGTTATAACGTAATGTTATATAACGTCTTACGTTATAACGTAGTACTATACAACGTTATACGTCATAACGTAGTACTATATAACGTCTAACGTTATAGCGTAGTACTATATAACGTTATACGTTATATACTAGTACTATACAACGTTATACGTTATAACGTAATGTTATATAACGTCTTACGTTATAACGTAGTTCTATACAACGTTATACGTCATAACGTAGTACTATATAACGTCTTACGTTATAGCGTAGTACTATATAACGTTATATGTTATATACTAGTACTATACAACGTTATACGTTATAACGTAATACTATATAACGTCTTACGTTATATAGTAGTACTATACAACGTTATACGTTATAACGTAGTACTATACAACGACATAAGTCATAACGTAGTACTATATAACGTCTTACGTTATAGCGTAGTACTGTATACCGTTATACGTTATAAAGCGATACTATTTAACTACATACGTTATAACGTAATACTATATATCGTCATGCGTTATAACGTAGTACTATATAACGTTATACGTCATAACGTAGTACTATATAACGTCTTACGTTATAGCGTTGTACTATATAACGTAGTACTATATATCGTTATACGTTGTAACGTTGTGCTATATAACGTTATACCTTATAGCGTAATACTATATAACCTTTTATGTTATAACGTCATACTATAACGTTATACGTTATTCTGATATCCTACATAACGTTATACGTTATAACGTAATACTATATATCGTTATGCGTTATAACGTAGTACTATGTAACGTTATACGTCATAACGTAGTACTATATAACGTCTTACGTTATAGCGTAGTACTATATAACGTTATATGTTATATACTAGTACTATACAACGTTATACGTTATAACGTAATGTTATATAACGTCTTACGTTATAACGTAGTACTATACAACGTTATACGTCATAACGTAGTACTATATAACGTCTTACGTTATAGCGTAGTACTATATAACGTTATATGTTATATACTAGTACTATACAACGTTATACGTTATAACGTAATGTTATATAACGTCTTACGTTATAACGTAGTTCTATACAACGTTATACGTCATAACGTAGTACTATATAACGTCTTACGTTATAGCGTAGTACTATATAACGTTATCTGTTATATACTAGTACTATACAACGTTATACGTTATAACGTAAAGTTATATAACGTCTTACGTTATAACGTAGTACTATACAACGTTATACGTCATAACGTAGTACTATATAAAGTCTTACGTTATAGCGTAGTACTATATAACGTTATATGTTATATACTAGTACTATACAACGTTATACGTTATAACGTAATGTTATATAACGTCTTACGTTATAACGTAGTACTATACAACGTTATACGTCATAACGTAGTACTGTATAACGTCTTACGTTATAGCGTAGTACTATATACCGTTATACGTTATAAAGCGATACTATTTAACTACATACGTTATAACGTAATGTTATATAACGTCTTACGTTATAACGTAGTTCTATACAACGTTATACGTCATAACGTAGTACTATATAACGTCTTACGTTATAGCGTAGTACTATATAACGTTATATGTTATATACTAGTACTATACAACGTTATACGTTATAACGTAATACTATATAACGTCTTACGTTATATAGTAGTACTATACAACGTTATACGTTATAACGTAGTACTATACAACGACATAAGTCATAACGTAGTACTATATAACGTCTTACGTTATAGCGTAGTACTGTATACCGTTATACGTTATAAAGCGATACTATTTAACTACATACGTTATAACGTAATACTATATATCGTCATGCGTTATAACGTAGTACTATATAACGTTATACGTCATAACGTAGTACTATATAACGTCTTACGTTATAGCGTTGTACTATATAACGTAGTACTATATATCGTTATACGTTGTAACGTTGTGCTATATAACGTTATACCTTATAGCGTAATACTATATAACCTTTTATGTTATAACGTCATACTATAACGTTATACGTTATTCTGATATCCTACATAACGTTATACGTTATAACGTAATACTATATATCGTTATGCGTTATAACGTAGTACTATGTAACGTTATACGTCATAACGTAGTACTATATAACGTCTTACGTTATAGCGTAGTACTATATAACGTTATATGTTATATACTAGTACTATACAACGTTATACGTTATAACGTAATGTTATATAACGTCTTACGTTATAACGTAGTACTATACAACGTTATACGTCATAACGTAGTACTATATAACGTCTTACGTTATAGCGTAGTACTATATAACGTTATATGTTATATACTAGTACTATACAACGTTATACGTTATAACGTAATGTTATATAACGTCTTACGTTATAACGTAGTTCTATACAACGTTATACGTCATAACGTAGTACTATATAACGTCTTACGTTATAGCGTAGTACTATATAACGTTATCTGTTATATACTAGTACTATACAACGTTATACGTTATAACGTAAAGTTATATAACGTCTTACGTTATAACGTAGTACTATACAACGTTATACGTCATAACGTAGTACTATATAAAGTCTTACGTTATAGCGTAGTACTATATAACGTTATATGTTATATACTAGTACTATACAACGTTATACGTTATAACGTAATGTTATATAACGTCTTACGTTATAACGTAGTACTATACAACGTTATACGTCATAACGTAGTACTGTATAACGTCTTACGTTATAGCGTAGTACTATATACCGTTATACGTTATAAAGCGATACTATTTAACTACATACGTTATAACGTAATACTATATATCGTTATGCGTTATAACGTAGTACTATGTAACGTTATACGTCATAACGTAGTACTATATAACGTCTTACGTTATAGCGTAGTACTATATAACGTTATATGTTATATACTAGTACTATACAACGTTATACGTTATAACGTAATGTTATATAACGTCTTACGTTATAGCGTAGTACTATATAACGTTATATGTGATATCGTAGTACTATATAACGTTATACGTTATGACGTAGTACTATATAACGTTATACCTCATAACGTAGTACTATAAAACGTCTTACGTTATAGCGTAGTACTATATAACGTTATATGTTATATACTAGTACTATACAACGTTATACGTTATAAAACAATACTATGTAACTATATACGTTATAACGTATTACTATACAACATTATACGTTATTACGTAAAACTATACAACGTCTTACGCTATAACGTAGTACTATATAACGTCTTACGTTATAGCGTAGTACTATATAACGTTATATGTTATATAGTAATACTATACAACGTTATACGTCATAACGTAGTACTATATAACGTCTTACGTTATAGCGTAGTACTATATAACGTCTTACGTTATGGCGTAGTACTATATAACGTTATATGTTATATAGTAGTACTATACAACGTTATACGTTATAACGTAATGTTATATAACGTCTTACGTTATAACGTAATGTTATATAACGTCTTACGTTGTAACGTAGTACTATATAATGTTATACGTCATAACGTAGTACTATAAAACGTCTCACGTTATAGCGTAGTACTATATAACGCTATATGTTATATAGTAGTACTATACAACGTTATACGTTATAACGTAATGTTATATAACGTCTTACGTTATAGCGTAGTACTATATAACGCTATATGTTATATAGTAGTACTATACAACGTTATACGTTATTACGTAAAACTATATAGCGTCTTACGTTATGTAGTAGTACTATACAACGTTATGCGTTATAACGTAGTACTATACAACGTCATAAGTCATAATGTAGTACTATATAACGTCTTATGTTATGGCGTAGTACTATATACCGTTATACGTTATAAAGCGATACTATTTAACTACGTACGTTATAACGTAATACTATATAACGTCTTATGTTATGGCGTAGTACTATATACCGTTATACGTTATAAAGCGATACTATTTAACTACGTACGTTATAACGTAATACTATATATCGTTATGCGTTATAACGTAGTACTATGTAACGTTATACGTCATAACGTAGTACTATATAACGTCTTACGTTATAGCGTAGTACTACACAACGTTTTACGTCATAACGTAGTACTATATAACGTCTTACGTTATAGCGTAGTACTATATAACGTTATATGTTATATAGTAGTACTATACAACGTTATACGTTATAACGTAATGTTATATAACGTCTTACGTTATAACGTAGTACTATACAACGTTATACGTCATAACGTAGTACTATATAACGTCTAACGTTATAGCGTAGTACTATATAACGTTATACGTTATATACTAGTACTATACAACGTTATACGTTATAACGTAATGTTATATAACGTCTTACGTTATAACGTAGTTCTATACAACGTTATACGTCATAACGTAGTACTATATAACGTCTTACGTTATAGCGTAGTACTATATAACGTTATATGTTATATACTAGTACTATACAACGTTATACGTTATAACGTAATACTATATAACGTCTTACGTTATATAGTAGTACTATACAACGTTATACGTTATAACGTAGTACTATACAACGACATAAGTCATAACGTAGTACTATATAACGTCTTACGTTATAGCGTAGTACTGTATACCGTTATACGTTATAAAGCGATACTATTTAACTACATACGTTATAACGTAATACTATATATCGTCATGCGTTATAACGTAGTACTATATAACGTTATACGTCATAACGTAGTACTATATAACGTCTTACGTTATAGCGTTGTACTATATAACGTAGTACTATATATCGTTATACGTTGTAACGTTGTGCTATATAACGTTATACCTTATAGCGTAATACTATATAACCTTTTATGTTATAACGTCATACTATAACGTTATACGTTATTCTGATATCCTACATAACGTTATACGTTATAACGTAATACTATATATCGTTATGCGTTATAACGTAGAACTATGTAACGTTATACGTCATAACGTAATTCTATATAACGTCTTACGTTATAGCGTAGTACTATATAACGTTATATGTTATATCGTAGTACTATATAACGTTATACGTTATGACGTAGTACTATATAACGTTATACGTCATAACGTAGTACTATAAAACGTCTTACGTTATAGCGTAGTACTATATAACGCTATATGTTATATAGTAGTACTATACAACGTTATACGTTATAACGTAATGTTATATAACGTCTTACGTTATAGCGTAGTACTATACAGCGTTGTACATTATATCGAAGTACTATATACCGTTATACGTTATAACGTAGTACTATATAACGTTATACGTTATAACGTAGTGCTATATAACGTTATACGTTATAACGTAGTACTACATAACGTTATACGTTATAACGTAGTACTATATAACGTTAGACGTTATAACGTAGTACTATATAACGTTATACGTTATAGCGTAGTAATATATAACGTTATACGTCATAACGTAGTACTATATAACGTTATATCTTATCACGCACTAGTATACAACGTTATACGTTATAACGTAGTACTATATAACGTTATACGTTATAACGTAGTACTATACAACATTATACGTTATTACGTAAAACTATACAACGTCTTACGTTATAACGTAGTACTATACAACGTTATACGTTATATCGTAGTTTTATATAACGCTATATGTTATATAGTAGTACTATACAACGTTATACGTTATAACGTAATGTTATATAACGTCTTACGTTATAGCGTAGTACTATACAGCGTTATACATTATATCGAAGTACTATATACCGTTATACGTTATAACGTAGTACTATATAACGTTATACGTTATAACGTAGTACTATACAACGTTATACGTCATAAGGTAGTACTATATAACGTCTTACGTTATAGCGTAGTACTATATAACGTTACATGTTATATACTAGTACAATACAACGTTATACGTCATAACGTAATGTTATATAACGTCTTACGTTATAACGTAGTACTATACAACGTTATACGTCATAACGTAGTACTATATAACGACTTACGTTATAGCGTAGTACTATACACCGTTATACGCTATAAAGCGATACTATTTAACTACATACGTTATAACGTAATACTATATATCGTTATGCGTTATAACGTAGTACTATATAACGTTATACCTTATAGCGTAATACTATATAACCTTCTCTGTTATAACGTCATACTATAACGTTATACGTTATTCTGATATCCTACATAACGTTATACGTTATAACGTAGTACTGTAAAACGTCATAAGTCATAACGTAGTACTATATAACGTCTTATGTTATGGCGTAGTACTATATACCGTTATACGTTATAAAGCGATACTATTTAACTACATACGTTATAACGTAATACTATATATCGTCATGCGTTATAACGTAGTACTATATAACGTTATACGTCATAACGTAGTACTATATAACGTCTTACGTTATAGCGTTGTACTTTATAACGTAGTACTATATATCGTTATACGTTGTAACGTAGTACTATATAACGTTATACCTTATAGCGTAATACTATATAACCTTTTATGTTATAACGTCATACTATAACGTTATACGTTATTCTGATATCCTACATAACGTTATACGTTATAACGTAATACTATATAACGTCTTACGTTATATAGTAGTACTATACAACGTTATACGTTATAACGTAGTACTATACAACGTCATAAGTCATAACGTAGTACTATATAACGTCTTACGTTATAGCGTAGTACTGTATACCGTTATACGTTATAAAGGGATACTATTTAACTACATACGTTATAACGTAATACTATATATCGTCATGCGTTATAACGTAGTACTATGTAACGTTATACGTCATAACGTAGTACTATATAACGTCTTACGTTATAGCGTTGTACTATATAACGTAGTACTATATATCGTTATACGTTGTAACGTAGTGCTATATAACGTTATACCTTATAGCGTAATACTATATAACCTTTTATGTTATAACGTCATACTATAACGTTATACGTTATAACGTAATACTATATAACGTCTTACGTTATATAGTAGTACTATACAACGTTATACGTTATAACGTAGTACTATACAACGTCATAAGTCATAACGTAGTACTATATAACGTCTTATGTTATGGCGTAGTACTATATACCGTTATACGTTATAAAGCGATACTATTTATCTACATACGTTATAACGTAATACTATATATCTTTATGCGTTATAACGTAGACCTATGTAACGTTATACGTCATAACGTAGTACTATATAACGTCTTACGTTATAGCGTAGTACTATATAACGTTATATGTTATATCGTAGTACTATATAACGTTATACGTTATGACGTAGTACTATATAACGTTATACGTCATAACGTAGTACTATAAAACGTCTTACGTTATACCGTAGTACTATATAACGTTATACGTTATAACGTAGTACTACATAACGTTATACGTTGTAACGTAGTACTATATAACGGTATACGTTATTACGTAATAATACATAACGATATACGTTACAACGTTGTTCTATACAATGTTGTACTATATAACGGATTGCTATATAACGTTATACGTTATAACGTAGTACTATATAACGTTATACGTCATAACGTAGTACTATAAAACGTCTTACGTTATACCGTAGTACTATATAACGTTATACGTTATAACGTAGTACTACATAACGTTATACGTTGTAACGTAGTACTATATAACGTTATACGTCATAACGTAGTACTATATAGCGTCTTACGTTATAGCGTTGTACTATATAACGTAGTACTATATATCGTTATACGTTGTAACGTAGTACTATATAACGTTATACCTTATAGCGTAATACTATATAACCTTTTATGTTATAACGTCATACTATAACGTTATACGTTATTCTGATATCCTACATAACGTTATACGTTATAACGTAATACTATATAACGTCTTACGTTATATAGTAGTACTATACAACGTTATACGTTATAACGTAGTACTATACAGCGTCATAAGTCATAACGTAGTACTATATAACGTCTTACGTTATAGCGTAGTACTGTATACCGTTATACGTTATAAAGCGATTCTATTTAACTACATACGTTATAACGTAATACTATATATCGTCATGCGTTATAACGTAGTACTATATAACGTTATACGTCATAACGTAGTACTATATAACGTCTTACGTTATAGCGTAGTACTATATAACGTTATATGTTATATCGTAGTACTATATAACGTTATACGTTATGACGTAGTACTATATAACGTCTTACGTTATAGCGTAGTACTATATAACGCTATATGTTATATAGTAGTACTATACAACGTTATACGTTATAACGTAATGTTATATAACGTCTTACGTTATAGCGTAGTACTATACAGCGTTATACATTATATCGAAGTACTATATACCGTTATACGTCATAACGTAGTACTATAAAACGTCTTACGTTATAGCGTAGTACTATATAACGCTATATGTTATATAGTAGTACTATACAACGTTATACGTTATAACGTAATGTTATATAACGTCTTACGTTATAACGTAGTTCTATACAACGTTATACGTCATAACGTAGTACTATATAACGTCTTACGTTATATCGTAGTACTATATAACGTTATATGTTATATACTAGTACTATACAACGTTATACGTTATAACGTAATGTTATATAACGTCTTACGTTATAACGTAGTTCTATACAACGTTATACGTCATGACGTAGTACTATATAACGTCTTACGTTATAGCGTAGTACTATATAACGTTATATGTTATATACTAGTACTATACAACGTTATACGTTATAACGTAATGTTATATAACGTCTTACGTTATAACGTAGTTCTATACAACGTTATACGTCATAACGTAGTACTATATAACGTCTTACGTTATAGCGTAGTACTATATAACGTCTTACGTTATATAGTAGTACTATACAACGACATAAGTCATAACGTAGTACTATATATCGTCATGCGTTATAACGTAGTACTATATAACGTAATACGTCATAACGTAGTACTATATAACGTCTTACGTTATATAGTAGTACTATACAACGTTATGCGTTATAACGTAGTACTATGTAACGTTATACGTCATAACGTAGTACTATATAACGTCTTACGTTATAGCGTAGTACTATATAACGTTATACATTATAACGTAGTACTATATAACGTCTTACGTTATAGCGTAGTACTATATAACGTTATATGTTATATACTAGTACTATACAACGTTATACGTTATAACGTAATGTTATATAACGTCTTACGTTATAACGTAGTTCTATACAACGTTATACGTCATAACGTAGTACTATACAACGACATAAGTCATAACGTAGTACCATATATCGTCATGCGTTATAACGTAGTACTATATAACGTTATACGTCATAACGTAGTACTATATAACGTCTTACGTTATAACGTAGTTCTATACAACGTTATACGTCATAACGTAGTACTATATAACGTCTTACGTTATAGCGTAGTACTATATAACGTTATACATTATAACGTAGTACTATATATCGTTATACGTTGTAACGTAGTACTATATAACGTTATACCTTATAGCGTAATACTATATAACCTTTTATGTAATAACGTCATACTATAACGTTATACGTTATTCTGATATCCTACATAACGTTATACGTTATAACGTAATACTATTTAACGTCTTACGTTATATAGTAGTACTATACAACGTTATGCGTTATAACGTAGTACTATGTAACGTTATACGTCATAACGTAGTACTATATAACGTCTTACGTTATAGCGTAGTACTATATAACGTTATACATTATAACGTAGTACTATATATCGTTATACGTTGTAACGTAGTACTGTATAACGTTATACCTTATAGCGTAATACTATATAACCTTTTATGTTATAACGTCATACTATAACGTTATACGTTATTCTGATATCCTACATAACGTTATACGTTATAACGTAATACTATATAACGTCTTATGTTATGGCGTAGTACTATATACCGTTATACGTTATAAAGCGATACTATTTGACTACGTACGTTATAACGTAATACTATATATCGTTATGCGTTATAACGTAGTACTATGTAACGTTATACGTCATAACGTAGTACTATATAACGTCTTACGTTATAGCGTAGTACTATATAACGTTATATGTTATATCGTAGTACTATATAACGTTATACGTTATGACGTAGTACTATGTAACGTTATACGTCATAACGTAGTACTATAAAACGTCTTACGTTATAGCGTAGTACTATATAACGCTATATGTTATATAGTAGTACTATACAACGTTATACGTTATTACGTAAAACTATATAGCGTCTTACGTTATAGCGTTTTACTATACAGCGTTATACGTTATAACGTAGTACTATACAACGTTATACGTCATAACGTAGTACTATATAACGTCTTACGTTATAGCCTAGTACTATATAACGTTATATGTTATATACTAGTACTATACAACGTTATACGTTATAACGTAATGTTATACAACGTCTTACGTTATAACGTAGTTCTATACAACGTTATACGTCATAACGTAGTACTATATAACGTCTTACGTAATAGCGTAGTACTATATAACGTTATCTGTTATATACTAGTACTATACAACGTTATACGTTCTAACGTAATGTTATATATACAACGTTATACGTTATAACGTAATGTTATATAACGTCTTACGTTATAACGTAGTACTATACAACGTTATACGTCATAACGTAGTACTATATAACGTCTTACGTTATAGCGTAGTACTATATACCGTTATACGTTATAAAGCGATACTATTTAACTACATACGTTATAACGTAATACTATATATCGTCATGCGTTATAACGTAGTACTATATAACGTTATACCTCATAACGTCGTACTATATAACGTCTTACGTTATAGCGTAGTACTATATAACGTTATACATTATAACGTAGTACTATATATCGTTATACGTTGTAACGTAGTGCTATATAACGTTATACCTTATAGCGTAATACTATATAACCTTTTATGTTATAACGTCATACTATAACGTTATACGTTATTCTGATATCCTACATAACGTTATACGTTATAACGTAATACTATATAACGTCTTACGTTATATAGTAGTACTATACAACGTTATGCGTTATAACGTAGTACTATACAACGTCATAAGTCATAATGTAGTACTATATAACGTCTTATGTTATGGCGTAGTACTATATACCGTTATACGTTATAAAGCGATACTATTTAACTACATACGTTATAACGTAATACTATATATCGTTATGCGTTATAACGTAGTACTATGTAACGTTATACGTCATAACGTAGTACTATATAACGTCTTACGTTATAGCGTAGTACTATATAACGTTATACATTATAACGTAGTACTATATATCGTTATACGTTGTAACGTAGTACTATATAACGTTATACCTTGTAGCGTAGTACTATATAACCTTTTATGTTATAACGTCATACTATAACGTTATACGTTATTCTGATATCCTACATAACGTTATACGTTATAACGTAATACTATATAACGTCTTATGTTATGGCGTAGTACTATATACCGTTATATATTATAAAGCGATACTATTTAACTACGTACGTTATAACGTAATACTATATATCGTTATGCGTTATAACGTAGTACTATGTAACGTTATACGTCATAACGTAGTACTATATAACGTCTTACGTTATAACGTAGTACTATACAACGTTATACGTCATAACGTAGTACTATATAACGTCTTACGTTATAGCGTAGTACTATATAACGTTATATGTTATATACTAGTACTATACAACGTTATACGTTATAACGTAATGTTATATAACGTCTCACGTTATAACGTAGTTCTATACAACGTTATACGTCATAACGTAGTACTATATAACGTCTTACGTTATAGCGTAGTACTATATAACGTTATATGTTATATACTAGTACTATACAACGTTATACGTTATAACGTAATGTTATATAACGTCTTACGTTGTAACGTAGTTATATACAACGTTATACGTCATAACGTAGTACTATATAACGTCTTACGTTATAGCGTAGTACTATATAACGTCTTACGTTATAGCGTAGTACTGTATACCGTTATACGTTATAAAGCGATACTATTTAACTACATACGTTATAACGTAATACTATATATCGTCATGCGTTATAACGTAGTACTATATAACGTTATACGTCATAACGTAGTACTATATAACGTCTTACGTTATAGCGTTGTACTATATAACGTAGTACTATATATCGTTATACGTTGTAACGTAGTGCTATATATCGTTATACCTTATAGCGTAATACTACATAACCTTTTATGTTATAACGTCATACTATAACGTTATACGTTATTCTGATATCCTACATAACGTTATACGTTATAACGTAATACTATATAACGTCTTACGTTATATAGTAGTACTATACAACGTTATACGTTATAACGTAGTACTATACAACGTCATAAGTCATAACGTAGTACTATATAACGTCTTATGTTATGGCGTAGTACTATATACCGTTATACGTTATAAAGCGATACTATTTAACTACATACGTTATAACGTAATACTATATATCGTTATGCGTTATAACGTAGAACTATGTAACGTTATACGTTATAACGTAGTACTATATAACGTCTTACGTTATAGCGTAGTACTATATAACGTTATATGTTATATCGTAGTACTATATAACGTTATACGTTATGACGTAGTACTATATAACGTTATACGTCATAACGTAGTACTATAAAACGTCTTACGTTATACCGTAGTACTATATAACGTTATACGTTATAACGTAGTACTACATATCGTTATACGTTGTAACGTAGTACTATATAACGTTAGACGTTATAACGTAGTACTACATAACGTTATACGTTATAACGTAGTACTATATAACGTTATACGTTATAACGTAGTACTATACAACGTCATAAGTCATAACGTAGTACTATATAACGTCTTATGTTATGGCGTAGTACTATATACCGTTATACGTTATAAAGCGATACTATTTAACTACATACGTTATAACGTAATACTATATATCGTTATGCGTTATAACGTAGAACTATGTAACGTTATACGTCATAACGTAGTACTATATAACGTTAGACGTTATAACGTAGTACTATATAACGTTATACGTTATAGCGTAGTAATATATAACGTTATACGTTATAACGTAGTACTATATAACGTTATATCTTATCACGCACTAGTATACAACGTTATACGTTATAACGTAGTACTATATAACGTTATACGTTATAACGTAGTACTATACAACATTATACGTTATTACGTAAAACTATACAACGTCTTACGTTATAACGTAGTACTATACAACGTTATACGTTATATCGTAGTTTTATATAACGCTATATGTTATATAGTAGTACTATACAACGTTATACGTTATAACGTAATGTTATATAACGTCTTACGTTATAGCGTAGTACTATACAGCGTTATACATTATATCGAAGTACTATATACCGTTATACGTTATAACGTAGTACTATATAACGTTATACGTTATAACGTAGTACTATACAACGTTATACGTCATAAGGTAGTACTATATAACGTCTTACGTTATAGCGTAGTACTATATAACGTTACATGTTATATACTAGTACAATACAACGTTATACGTCATAACGTAATGTTATATAACGTCTTACGTTATAACGTAGTACTATACAACGTTATACGTCATAACGTAGTACTATATAACGACTTACGTTATAGCGTAGTACTATACACCGTTATACGCTATAAAGCGATACTCTTTAACTACATACGTTATAACGTAATACTATATATCGTTATGCGTTATAACGTAGTACTATATAACGTTATACCTTATAGCGTAATACTATATAACCTTCTCTGTTATAACGTCATACTATAACGTTATACGTTATTCTGATATCCTACATAACGTTATACGTTATAACGTAGTACTGTAAAACGTCATAAGTCATAACGTAGTACTATATAACGTCTTATGTTATGGCGTAGTACTATATACCGTTATACGTTATAAAGCGATACTATTTAACTACATACGTTATAACGTAATACTATATATCGTCATGCGTTATAACGTAGTACTATATAACGTTATACGTCATAACGTAGTACTATATAACGTCTTACGTTATAGCGTTGTACTTTATAACGTAGTACTATATATCGTTATACGTTGTAACGTAGTACTATATAACGTTATACCTTATAGCGTAATACTATATAACCTTTTATGTTATAACGTCATACTATAACGTTATACGTTATTCTGATATCCTACATAACGTTATACGTTATAACGTAATACTATATAACGTCTTACGTTATATAGTAGTACTATACAACGTTATACGTTATAACGTAGTACTATACAACGTCATAAGTCATAACGTAGTACTATATAACGTCTTACGTTATAGCGTAGTACTGTATACCGTTATACGTTATAAAGGGATACTATTTAACTACATACGTTATAACGTAATACTATATATCGTCATGCGTTATAACGTAGTACTATGTAACGTTATACGTCATAACGTAGTACTATATAACGTCTTACGTTATAGCGTTGTACTATATAACGTAGTACTATATATCGTTATACGTTGTAACGTAGTGCTATATAACGTTATACCTTATAGCGTAATACTATATAACCTTTTATGTTATAACGTCATACTATAACGTTATACGTTATAACGTAATACTATATAACGTCTTACGTTATATAGTAGTACTATACAACGTTATACGTTATAACGTAGTACTATACAACGTCATAAGTCATAACGTAGTACTATATAACGTCTTATGTTATGGCGTAGTACTATATACCGTTATACGTTATAAAGCGATACTATTTATCTACATACGTTATAACGTAATACTATATATCTTTATGCGTTATAACGTAGACCTATGTAACGTTATACGTCATAACGTAGTACTATATAACGTCTTACGTTATAGCGTAGTACTATATAACGTTATATGTTATATCGTAGTACTATATAACGTTTTACGTTATGACGTAGTACTATATAACGTTATACGTCATAACGTAGTACTATATAACGTTATACGTCATAACGTAGTACTATAAAACGTCTTACGTTATACCGTAGTACTATATAACGTTATACGTTATAACGTAGTACTACATAACGTTATACGTTGTAACGTAGTACTATATAACGTTATACGTCATAACGTAGTACTATATAACGTCTTACGTTATAGCGTTGTACTATATAACGTTGTACTATATATCGTTATACGTTGTAACGTAGTACTATATAACGTTATACCTTATAGCGTAATACTATATAACCTTTTATGTTATAACGTCATACTATAACGTTATACGTTATTCTGATATCCTACATAACGTTATACGTTATAACGTAATACTATATAACGTCTTACGTTATATAGTAGTACTATACAACGTTATACGTTATAACGTAGTACTATACAACGTCATAAGTCATAACGTAGTACTATATAACGTCTTACGTTATAGCGTAGTACTGTATACCGTTATACGTTATAAAGCGATTCTATTTAACTACATACGTTATAACGTAATACTATATATCGTCATGCGTTATAACGTAGTACTATATAACGTTATACGTCATAACGTAGTACTATATAACGTCTTACGTTATAGCGTAGTACTATATAACGTTATATGTTATATCGTAGTACTATATAACGTTATACGTTATGACGTAGTACTATATAACGTCTTACGTTATAGCGTAGTACTATGTAACGCTATATGTTATATAGTAGTACTATACAACGTTATACGTTATAACGTAATGTTATATAACGTCTTACGTTATAGCGTAGTACTATACAGCGTTATACATTATATCGAAGTACTATATACCGTTATACGTCATAACGTAGTACTATAAAACGTCTTACGTTATAGCGTAGTACTATATAACGCTATATGTTATATAGTAGTACTATACAACGTTATACGTTATTACGTAAAACTATATAGCGTTTCACGTTATAGCGTTTTACTATACAGCGTTATACGTTATAACGTAGTACTATACAACGTTATACGACATAACGTAGTACTATATAACGTCTTACGTTATAGCGTAGTACTATATAACGTCTTACGTTATAGCGTAGTACTATATAACGTTATATGTTATATACTAGTACTATACAACGTTATACGTTATAACGTAATGTTACATAACGTCTTACGTTATAACGTAGTTCTATACAACGTTATACGTCATAACGTAGTACTATATAACGTCTTACGTTATATCGTAGTACTATATAACGTTATATGTTATATACTAGTACTATACAACGTTATACGTTATAACGTAATGTTATATAACGTCTTACGTTATAACGTAGTTCTATACAACGTTATACGTCATGACGTAATACTATATAACGTCTTACGTTATAGCGTAGTACTATATAACGTTATATGTTATATACTAGTACTATACAACGTTATACGTTATAACGTAATGTTATATAACGTCTTACGTTATAACGTAGTTCTATACAACGCTATACGTCATAACGTAGTACTATATAACGTCTTACGTTATAGCGTAGTACTATATAACGTCTTACGTTATATAGTAGTACTATACAACGACATAAGTCATAACGTAGTACTATATATCGTCATGCGTTATAACGTAGTACTATATAACGTAATACGTCATAACGTAGTACTATATAACGTCTTACGTTATATAGTAGTACTATACAACGTTATGCGTTATAACGTAGTACTATGTAACGTTATACGTCATAACGTAGTACTATATAACGTCTTACGTTATAGCGTAGTACTATATAACGTTATACATTATAACGTAGTACTATATAACGTCTTACGTTATAGCGTAGTACTATATAACGTTATATGTTATATACTAGTACTATACAACGTTATACGTTATAACGTAATGTTATATAACGTCTTACGTTATAACGTAGTTCTATACAACGTTATACGTCATAACGTAGTACTATACAACGACATAAGTCATAACGTAGTACTATATATCGTCATGCGTTATAACGTAGTACTATATAACGTTATACGTCATAACGTAGTACTATATAACGTCTTACGTTATAACGTAGTTCTATACAACGTTATACGTCATAACGTAGTACTATATAACGTCTTACGTTATAGCGTAGTACTATATAACGTCTTACGTTATATAGTAGTACTATACAACGACATAAGTCATAACGTAGTACTATATACCGTCATGCGTTATAACGTAGTACTATATAACGTTATACGTCATAACGTAGTACTATATAACGTCTTACGTTATATAGTAGTACTATACAACGTTATGCGTTATAACGTAGTACTATGTAACGTTATACGTCATAACGTAGTACTATATAACGTCTTACGTTATAGCGTAGTACTATATAACGTTATACGTCATAACGTAGTACTATATAACGTCTTACGTTATAGCGTAGTACTATATAACGTTATACATTATAACGTAGTATTATATATCGTTATACGTTGTAACGTAGTACTATATAACGTTATACCTTATAGCGTAATACTATATAACCTTTTATGTAATAACGTCATACTATAACGTTATACGTTATTCTGATATCCTACATAACGTTATACGTTATAACGTAATACTATTTAACGTCTTACGTTATATAGTAGTACTATACAACGTTATGCGTTATAACGTAGTACTATGTAACGTTATACGTCATAACGTAGTACTATATAACGTCTTACGTTATAGCGTAGTACTATATAACGTTATACATTATAACGTAGTACTATATATCGTTATACGTTGTAACGTAGTACTGTATAACGTTATACCTTATAGCGTAATACTACATAACCTTTTATGTTATAACGTCATACTATAACGTTATACGTTATTCTGATATCCTACATAACGTTATACGTTATAACGTAATACTATATAACGTCTTATGTTATGGCGTAGTACTATATACCGTTATACGTTATAAAGCGATACTATTTGACTACGTACGTTATAACGTAATACTATATATCGTTATGCGTTATAACGTAGTACTATGTAACGTTATACGTCATAACGTAGTACTATATAACGTCTTACGTTATAGCGTAGTACTATATAACATTATATGTTATATCGTAGTACTATATAACGTTATACGTTATGACGTAGTACTATGTAACGTTATACGTCATAACGTAGTACTATAAAACGTCTTACGTTATAGCGTAGTACTATATAACGCTATATGTTATATAGTAGTACTATACAACGTTATACGTTATTACGTAAAACTATATAGCGTCTTACGTTATAGCGTTTTACTATACAGCGTTATACGTTATAACGTAGTACTATACAACGTTATACGTCATAACGTAGTACTATATAACGTCTTACGTTATAGCCTAGTACTATATAACGTTATATGTTATATACTAGTACTATACAACGTTATACGTTATAACGTAATGTTATACAACGTCTTACGTTATAACGTAGTTCTATACAACGTTATACGTCATAACGTAGTACTATATAACGTCTTACGTAATAGCGTAGTACTATATAACGTTATCTGTTATATACTAGTACTATACAACGTTATACGTTCTAACGTAATGTTATATATACAACGTTATACGTTATAACGTAATGTTATATAACGTCTTACGTTATAACGTAGTACTATACAACGTTATACGTCATAACGTAGTACTATATAACGTCTTACGTTATAGCGTAGTACTATATACCGTTATACGTTATAAAGCGATACTATTTAACTACATACGTTATAACGTAATACTATATATCGTCATGCGTTATAACGTAGTACTATATAACGTTATACCTCATAACGTCGTACTATATAACGTCTTACGTTATAGCGTAGTACTATATAACGTTATACATTATAACGTAGTACTATATATCGTTATACGTTGTAACGTAGTGCTATATAACGTTATACCTTATAGCGTAATACTATATAACCTTTTATGTTATAACGTCATACTATAACGTTATACGTTATTCTGATATCCTACATAACGTTATACGTTATAACGTAATACTATATAACGTCTTACGTTATATAGTAGTACTATACAACGTTATACGTTATAACGTAGTACTATACAACGTCATAAGTCATAACGTAGTACTATATAACGTCTTACGTTATAGCGTAGTACTATATAACGTTATATGTTATATCGTAGTACTATATAACGTTTTACGTTATGACGTAGTACTATATAACGTTATACGTCATAACGTAGTACTATATAACGTTATACGTCATAACGTAGTACTATAAAACGTCTTACGTTATACCGTAGTACTATATAACGTTATACGTTATAACGTAGTACTACATAACGTTATACGTTGTAACGTAGTACTATATAACGTTATACGTCATAACGTAGTACTATATAACGTCTTACGTTATAGCGTTGTACTATATAACGTTGTACTATATATCGTTATACGTTGTAACGTAGTACTATATAACGTTATACCTTATAGCGTAATACTATATAACCTTTTATGTTATAACGTCATACTATAACGTTATACGTTATTCTGATATCCTACATAACGTTATACGTTATAACGTAATACTATATAACGTCTTACGTTATATAGTAGTACTATACAACGTTATACGTTATAACGTAGTACTATACAACGTCATAAGTCATAACGTAGTACTATATAACGTCTTACGTTATAGCGTAGTACTGTATACCGTTATACGTTATAAAGCGATTCTATTTAACTACATACGTTATAACGTAATACTATATATCGTCATGCGTTATAACGTAGTACTATATAACGTTATACGTCATAACGTAGTACTATATAACGTCTTACGTTATAGCGTAGTACTATATAACGTTATATGTTATATCGTAGTACTATATAACGTTATACGTTATGACGTAGTACTATATAACGTCTTACGTTATAGCGTAGTACTATGTAACGCTATATGTTATATAGTAGTACTATACAACGTTATACGTTATAACGTAATGTTATATAACGTCTTACGTTATAGCGTAGTACTATACAGCGTTATACATTATATCGAAGTACTATATACCGTTATACGTCATAACGTAGTACTATAAAACGTCTTACGTTATAGCGTAGTACTATATAACGCTATATGTTATATAGTAGTACTATACAACGTTATACGTTATTACGTAAAACTATATAGCGTTTCACGTTATAGCGTTTTACTATACAGCGTTATACGTTATAACGTAGTACTATACAACGTTATACGACATAACGTAGTACTATATAACGTCTTACGTTATAGCGTAGTACTATATAACGTCTTACGTTATAGCGTAGTACTATATAACGTTATATGTTATATACTAGTACTATACAACGTTATACGTTATAACGTAATGTTACATAACGTCTTACGTTATAACGTAGTTCTATACAACGTTATACGTCATAACGTAGTACTATATAACGTCTTACGTTATATCGTAGTACTATATAACGTTATATGTTATATACTAGTACTATACAACGTTATACGTTATAACGTAATGTTATATAACGTCTTACGTTATAACGTAGTTCTATACAACGTTATACGTCATGACGTAATACTATATAACGTCTTACGTTATAGCGTAGTACTATATAACGTTATATGTTATATACTAGTACTATACAACGTTATACGTTATAACGTAATGTTATATAACGTCTTACGTTATAACGTAGTTCTATACAACGCTATACGTCATAACGTAGTACTATATAACGTCTTACGTTATAGCGTAGTACTATATAACGTCTTACGTTATATAGTAGTACTATACAACGACATAAGTCATAACGTAGTACTATATATCGTCATGCGTTATAACGTAGTACTATATAACGTAATACGTCATAACGTAGTACTATATAACGTCTTACGTTATATAGTAGTACTATACAACGTTATGCGTTATAACGTAGTACTATGTAACGTTATACGTCATAACGTAGTACTATATAACGTCTTACGTTATAGCGTAGTACTATATAACGTTATACATTATAACGTAGTACTATATAACGTCTTACGTTATAGCGTAGTACTATATAACGTTATATGTTATATACTAGTACTATACAACGTTATACGTTATAACGTAATGTTATATAACGTCTTACGTTATAACGTAGTTCTATACAACGTTATACGTCATAACGTAGTACTATACAACGACATAAGTCATAACGTAGTACTATATATCGTCATGCGTTATAACGTAGTACTATATAACGTTATACGTCATAACGTAGTACTATATAACGTCTTACGTTATAACGTAGTTCTATACAACGTTATACGTCATAACGTAGTACTATATAACGTCTTACGTTATAGCGTAGTACTATATAACGTCTTACGTTATATAGTAGTACTATACAACGACATAAGTCATAACGTAGTACTATATACCGTCATGCGTTATAACGTAGTACTATATAACGTTATACGTCATAACGTAGTACTATATAACGTCTTACGTTATATAGTAGTACTATACAACGTTATGCGTTATAACGTAGTACTATGTAACGTTATACGTCATAACGTAGTACTATATAACGTCTTACGTTATAGCGTAGTACTATATAACGTTATACGTCATAACGTAGTACTATATAACGTCTTACGTTATAGCGTAGTACTATATAACGTTATACATTATAACGTAGTATTATATATCGTTATACGTTGTAACGTAGTACTATATAACGTTATACCTTATAGCGTAATACTATATAACCTTTTATGTAATAACGTCATACTATAACGTTATACGTTATTCTGATATCCTACATAACGTTATACGTTATAACGTAATACTATTTAACGTCTTACGTTATATAGTAGTACTATACAACGTTATGCGTTATAACGTAGTACTATGTAACGTTATACGTCATAACGTAGTACTATATAACGTCTTACGTTATAGCGTAGTACTATATAACGTTATACATTATAACGTAGTACTATATATCGTTATACGTTGTAACGTAGTACTGTATAACGTTATACCTTATAGCGTAATACTACATAACCTTTTATGTTATAACGTCATACTATAACGTTATACGTTATTCTGATATCCTACATAACGTTATACGTTATAACGTAATACTATATAACGTCTTATGTTATGGCGTAGTACTATATACCGTTATACGTTATAAAGCGATACTATTTGACTACGTACGTTATAACGTAATACTATATATCGTTATGCGTTATAACGTAGTACTATGTAACGTTATACGTCATAACGTAGTACTATATAACGTCTTACGTTATAGCGTAGTACTATATAACATTATATGTTATATCGTAGTACTATATAACGTTATACGTTATGACGTAGTACTATGTAACGTTATACGTCATAACGTAGTACTATAAAACGTCTTACGTTATAGCGTAGTACTATATAACGCTATATGTTATATAGTAGTACTATACAACGTTATACGTTATTACGTAAAACTATATAGCGTCTTACGTTATAGCGTTTTACTATACAGCGTTATACGTTATAACGTAGTACTATACAACGTTATACGTCATAACGTAGTACTATATAACGTCTTACGTTATAGCCTAGTACTATATAACGTTATATGTTATATACTAGTACTATACAACGTTATACGTTATAACGTAATGTTATACAACGTCTTACGTTATAACGTAGTTCTATACAACGTTATACGTCATAACGTAGTACTATATAACGTCTTACGTAATAGCGTAGTACTATATAACGTTATCTGTTATATACTAGTACTATACAACGTTATACGTTCTAACGTAATGTTATATATACAACGTTATACGTTATAACGTAATGTTATATAACGTCTTACGTTATAACGTAGTACTATACAACGTTATACGTCATAACGTAGTACTATATAACGTCTTACGTTATAGCGTAGTACTATATACCGTTATACGTTATAAAGCGATACTATTTAACTACATACGTTATAACGTAATACTATATATCGTCATGCGTTATAACGTAGTACTATATAACGTTATACCTCATAACGTCGTACTATATAACGTCTTACGTTATAGCGTAGTACTATATAACGTTATACATTATAACGTAGTACTATATATCGTTATACGTTGTAACGTAGTGCTATATAACGTTATACCTTATAGCGTAATACTATATAACCTTTTATGTTATAACGTCATACTATAACGTTATACGTTATTCTGATATCCTACATAACGTTATACGTTATAACGTAATACTATATAACGTCTTACGTTATATAGTAGTACTATACAACGTTATGCGTTATAACGTAGTACTATACAACGTCATAAGTCATAATGTAGTACTATATAACGTCTTATGTTATGGCGTAGTACTATATACCGTTATACGTTATAAAGCGATACTATTTAACTACATACGTTATAACGTAATACTATATAACGTCTTACGTTATATAGTAGTACTATACAACGTTATACGTTATAACGTAGTACTATACAACGTCATAAGTCATAACGTAGTACTATATAACGTCTTATGTTATGGCGTAGTACTATATACCGTTATACGTTATAAAGCGATACTATTTAACTACATACGTTATAACGTAATACTATATATCGTTATGCGTTATAACGTAGAACTATGTAACGTTATACGTCATAACGTAGTACTATATAACGTCTTACGTTATAGCGTAGTACTATATAACGTTATATGTTATATCGTAGTACTATATAACGTTATACGTTATGACGTAGTACTATATAACGTTATACGTCATAACGTAGTACTATAAAACGTCTTACGTTATAGCGTAGTACTATATAACGCTATATGTTATATAGTAGTACTATACAACGTTATACGTTATAACGTAATGTTATATAACGTCTTACGTTATAGCGTAGTACTATACAGCGTTAGACATTATATCGAAGTACTATATACCGTTATACGTTATAACGTAGTACTACATAACGTTATACGTTATAACGTAGTACTATATAACGTTAGACGTTATAACGTAGTACTATATAACGTTATACGTTATACCGTAGTAATATATAACGTTATACGTTATAACGTAGTACTATATAACGTTATATCTTATCACGCACTAGTATACAACGTTATACGTTATAACGTAGTACTATATAACGTTATACGTTATAACGTAGTACTATACAACATTATACGTTATTACGTAAAACTATACAACGTCTTACGTTATAACGTAGTACTATACAACGTTATACGTTATATCGTAGTTTTATATAACGTTATACGTTATATCGTAGTACTATATAACGTTATACATTATAACGTAGTACTATACAACGTTATACGTTATATCGTAGTACTATGTAACGTTATACGTTATAACGTAATACTATACAACGTTATACGTCATAAGGTAGTACTATATAACGTCTTACGTTATAGCGTAATACTATATAACGTTACTTGTTATATACTAGTACAATACAACGTTATACGTCATAACGTAATGTTATATAACGTCTTACGTTATAACGTAGTACTATACAACGTTATACGTCATAACGTAGTACTATATAACGACTTACGTTATAGCGTAGTACTATACACCGTTATACGTTATAAAGCGATACTATTTAACTACATACGTTATAACGTAATACTATATATCGTTATGCGTTATAACGTAGTACTATATAACGTTATACCTTATAGCGTAATACTATATAACCTTCTATGTTATAACGTCATACTATAACGTTATACGTTATTCTGATATCCTACATAACGTTATAAGTTATAACGTAGTACTGTACAACGTCATAAGTCATAACGTAGTACTATATAACGACTTACATTATAGCGTAGTACTATATACCGTTATACGTTATAAAGCGATACTATTTAACTACATACGTTATAACGTAATACTATATATCGTTATGCGTTATAACGTAGTACTATATAACGTTATACCTTATAGCGTAATACTATATAACCTTCTATGTTATAACGGCATACTATAACGTTATACGTTATTCTGATATGCTACATAACGTTATACGTTATAACGTAGTACTGTACAACGTATTAAGTCATAACGTAGTACTATATAACGTCTTATGTTATGGCGTAGTACTATATACCGTTATACGTTATAAAGCGATACTATTTAACTACATACGTTATAACGTAATACTATATATCGTTATGCGTTATAACGTAGTACTATGTAACGTTATACGTCATAACGTAGTACTATATAACGTCTTACGTTATAGCGTAGTACTATATAACGTTATACGTTATAACGTAATACTATACAACGTTATACGTCATAAGGTAGTACTATATAACGTCTTACGTTATAGCGTAATACTATATAACGTTACATGTTATATACTAGTACAATACAACGTTATACGTCATAACGTAATGTTATATAACGTCTTACGTTATAACGTAGTACTATATAACGTTATACGTTATAGCGTAGTAATATATAACGTTATACGTTATAACGTAGTACTATATAACGTTATATCTTATCACGCACTAGTATACAACGTTATACGTTATAACGTAGTACTATATAACGTTATACGTTATAACGTAGTACTATACAACATTATACGTTATTACGTAGTACTATATAACGACTTACGTTATAGCGTAGTACTATATAACGTTACATGTTATATACTAGTACAATACAACGTTATACGTCATAACGTAATGTTATATAACGTCTTACGTTATAACGTAGTACTATACAACGTTATCCGTCATAACGTAGTACTATATAACGACTTACGTTATAGCGTAGTACTATATAACGTTATACGTTATAACGTAATACTATACAACGTTATACGTCATAAGGTAGTACTATATAACGTCTTACGTTATAGCGTAATACTATATAACGTTACATGTTATATACTAGTACAATACAACGTTATACGTCATAACGTAATGTTATATAACGTCTTACGTTGTAACGTAGTTCTATACAACGTTATACGTCATAACGTAGTACTATATAACGTCTTACGTTATAGCGTAGTACTATATAACGTCTTACGTTATAGCGTAGTACTGTATACCGTTATACGTTATAAAGCGATACTATTTAACTACATACGTTATAACGTAATACTATATATCGTCATGCGTTATAACGTAGTACTATATAACGTTATACGTCATAACGTAGTACTATATAACGTCTTACGTTATAGCGTTGTACTATATAACGTAGTACTATATATCGTTATACGTTGTAACGTAGTGCTATATATCGTTATACCTTATAGCGTAATACTATATAACCTTTTATGTTATAACGTCATACTATAACGTTATACGTTATTCTGATATCCTACATAACGTTATACGTTATAACGTAATACTATATAACGTCTTACGTTATATAGTAGTACTATACAACGTTATACGTTATAACGTAGTACTATACAACGTCATAAGTCATAACGTAGTACTATATAACGTCTTATGTTATGGCGTAGTACTATATACCGTTATACGTTATAAAGCGATACTATTTAACTACATACGTTATAACGTAATACTATATATCGTTATGCGTTATAACGTAGAACTATGTAACGTTATACGTCATAACGTAGTACTATATAACGTCTTACGTTATAGCGTAGTACTATATAACGTTATATGTTATATCGTAGTACTATATAACGTTATACGTTATGACGTAGTACTATATAACGTTATACGTCATAACGTAGTACTATAAAACGTCTTACGTTATAGCGTAGTACTATATAACGCTATATGTTATATAGTAGTACTATACAACGTTATACGTTATAACGTAATGTTATATAACGTCTTACGTTATAGCGTAGTACTATACAGCGTTAGACATTATATCGAAGTACTATATACCGTTATACGTTATAACGTAGTACTACATAACGTTATACGTTATAACGTAGTACTATATAACGTTAGACGTTATAACGTAGTACTATATAACGTTATACGTTATACCGTAGTAATATATAACGTTATACGTTATAACGTAGTACTATACAACATTATACGTTATAACGTAAAACTATACAACGTCTTACGTTATAACGTAGTACTATACAACGTTATACGTTATATCGTAGTTTTATATAACGTTATACGTTATATCGTAGTACTATATAACGTTATACATTATAACGTAGTACTATACAACGTTATACGTTATATCGTAGTACTATGTAACGTTATACGTTATAACGTAATACTATACAACGTTATACGTCATAACGTAGTACTATATAACGACTTACGTTATAGCGTAGTACTATACACCGTTATACGTTATAAAGCGATACTATTTAACTACATACGTTATAACGTAATACTATATATCGTTATGCGTTATAACGTAGTACTATACAACATTATACGTTATTACGTAAAACTATACAACGTCTTACGTTATAACGTAGTACTATACAACGTTATACGTTATATCGTAGTTTTATATAACGTTATACGTTATATCGTAGTACTATATAACGTTATACGTTATACCGTAGTAATATATAACGTTATACGTTATATCGTAGTACTATATAACGTTATACATTATAACGTAGTACTATACAACGTTATACGTTATATCGTAGTACTATGTAACGTTATACGTTATAACGTAATACTATACAACGTTATACGTCATAAGGTAGTACTATATAACGTCTTACGTTATAGCGTAATACTATATAACGTTACTTGTTATATACTAGTACAATACAACGTTATACGTCATAACGTAATGTTATATAACGTCTTACGTTATAACGTAGTACTATACAACGTTATACGTCATAACGTAGTACTATATAACGACTAACGTTATAGCGTAGTACTATACACCGTTATACGTTATAAAGCGATACTATTTAACTACATACGTTATAACGTAATACTATATATCGTTATGCGTTATAACGTAGTACTATATAACGTTATACCTTATAGCGTAATACTATATAACCTTCTATGTTATAACGTCATACTATAACGTTATACGTTATTCTGATATCCTTCATAACGTTATACGTTATAACGTAGTACTGTACAACGTATTAAGTCATAACGTAGTACTATATAACGTCTTATGTTATGGCGTAGTACTATATACCGTTATACGTTATAAAGCGATACTATTTAACTACATACGTTATAACGTAATACTATATATCGTTATGCGTTATAACGTAGTACTATGTAACGTTATACGTCATAACGTAGTACTATATAACGTCTTACGTTATAGCGTAGTACTATATAACGTTATACGTTATAACGTAATACTATACAACGTTATACGTCATAAGGTAGTACTATATAACGTCTTACGTTATAGCGTAATACTATATAACGTTACATGTTATATACTAGTACAATACAACGTTATACGTCATAACGTAATGTTATATAACGTCTTACGTTATAACGTAGTACTATATAACGTTATACGTTATAGCGTAGTAATATATAACGTTATACGTTATAACGTAGTACTATATAACGTTATATCTTATCACGCACTAGTATACAACGTTATACGTTATAACGTAGTACTATATAACGTTATACGTTATAACGTAGTACTATACAACATTATACGTTATTACGTAGTACTATATAACGACTTACGTTATAGCGTAGTACTATATAACGTTACATGTTATATACTAGTACAATACAACGTTATACGTCATAACGTAATGTTATATAACGTCTTACGTTATAACGTAGTACTATACAACGTTATCCGTCATAACGTAGTACTATATAACGACTTACGTTATAGCGTAGTACTATATAACGTTATA